>JAMPIV010009529.1:0-427922 GCA_024509875.1 Oreohelix idahoensis | reverse complement strand
TGATTTTGTTGTTTATATATGTGGGGTTTTGTTGGTGACAGAAGTTGATAATTATTTGGCAGGGGTCTCTGAGGGTAGGTAGGATAAGAGTCAGGTCTTATCAGTAATACCCCCTTCTCTGAAAAGAGTAAGGGTGTATAGACATCAAAGGTAGGATCAAGCTGTATAAGTTCCTAGAGAAGATGGTAATGTATTACTCTGAGTTCCTACTTGCTCCTCTCAAGATCCTCCTCTGTTAATATTAATAGCTTTGCTAGGGGTATTAATTAAACTATCTACCAACAAGAACTGTGACTTAACTTAAATAATTTAAGTAAGTCTGCTGGTAAATATTTACAGTTTATTTTTACAGGTTTTTCTTTTCTGTTTGAAAAGCTTTCAAGGAAATCAAATTTTAATTACACCATTTAAATAAATAAAACATTTGAAAATAGTTCAAAAGTATCAAAAGCTGTAGAAAGTTCTACTCTCTTGGTTGAACTCACTCTGTTTGTAGTATATTTATATCGTAATAACACTTTTATTTCACTGTCCTTGAATTTTAGGCTATCACTGGCTATAACTATGCCCAAATAGATGTCATCATTAGATACTACTGTCTTGAATATTGGTTTGACTGAGTACTCTGAACAGTAGCCTTGTTTGGCCACTTATCTGGTGAATTGAAGCCTGTCACACTCCTGACATGGAAGGAAAAGTCACATGAGATTCCTCCAGGCAGTGGATACTTGGTGGCTGTCCCTATGAACATCAAGGGCGCTCGCACCACTAGTTCCTGCAGTAGTGGATGACTCTTTAAAGTGTACTTGGATGACAGGATATAACCTGAAACATATTTGATTAACCATTATATTGTCTATCACTACCCCTCTATTACAGATGTAGGGGATGAGAGACAGTGTGCAAGCAGACTCACAGGGCATAATAATAATAATAATAATAGCCCCTTCAGTCATAACTGACTATGGGAATGCACCCCTGAGGTGACAGCCCTCAGCTGCTTATTTTCCTGGTGCTCCTTTCGACGTTTTCTCCTCACCTCTGCTTCTTGTGTGAGCCTCTCTTCGCCCAATCTGAGGTGGCGCCGTAAATAGCATCGCCACTTAGTGCGATCGGCAGCTTCATCCTCCCATGTTGCTGGATCCATGTCCAGTGCCCTCATATCTCTCTTGCACACATCTTGAACCTCAGCTGTGGTCGCCCAACTGTTCTCTTGCCATCTGCTAATTGTCCGTAGAAGATATCTTTTGGGATGCGACCATCTTCCATGCGGCGAACATGGCCAAGCCAGCGAAGTCTGCGCTGTCTAAGAAGCGTATACATACTTTGAAGGCCAGCACGTGACAACACCTCGACATTTGTCACTTTATCTTTCCACGAGATGCCGAGGATGCGGCGTAGACACCGCAAATGGAAGGTATTGAGCCTTCTTTCTTGCTTAGCATAGGTCGTCCAGGTCTCGCTGCCATATAGGAGTGTGCTGGTGACGCACGCATTATATACCGCAGCTTTGGTCTTCATTGTGAGTTTAGAGTTTCCCCAAACACGCGATGTGAGGCGGGCAAAGGTAGCTGCAGCTTTGCCAATGCGGCTGTCGATTTCTGTATCCAGTGAGAGTTTGTCATTGATGGTAGACCCTAGGTATGTGAAGTGGTGCACCACTGCCAATTCATAGTTATCGATAGTGATAACTGGTGCAGCACCCACATCCTGACTCAGCACATTCGTTTTCTTTAGACTTATTGTGAGGCCAAAGTCCTTGCATGCTTTAGTGAAGCGATTCATCAAGCTCTGAAGCTCCTGTTGGCTTTGAGTGACGACTGCAGCATCATCAGCGAACAACAAGTCTCTTATAGTGACCCTTCTGATTTTTGTTTTTGCCTTCAGCCTTGAAAGATTAAACAGACGGCCATCTGACCTAGTGTGAAGGCATATTCCTTCAGTTGCATCTCTGAATGCATGTTTCAAGAGTAAGGCAAAGAAGATTCCGAAGAGGGTCGGAGCCAGAACACAGCCTTGTTTAACGCCACTTCGTATATCAAAGGGCTGTGACGTGCTTCCAGCATATGGACTGTTCCCTTCATGCCGTCATGGAATGACTTTATCATTTCCAGCATTTTAGAAGGGCAGCCTATTTTCAGGAGGATTTTTAAGAGTCCATCCCTACTAACCAGGTCGAATGCTTTTGTGAGGTCTATAAAGGCGATATATAATGGTCTTTTCTGCTCTCTTGATTTTTCCTGAAGCTGGCGGAGAGAGAAGATCATGTCTGTTGTTGATCTGCCAGCTCGGAATCCACACTGTGACTCTGGATATATGCGCTCAGCTAACTTGTGTAGTCGCATTAAGATGACTTTGGCAAAAACCTTACCAACAATACTAAGAAGAGAGATGCCTCTGTAGTTATTGCAATCACTTCTGTCTCCTTCATTTTTATACAGTGTTACAATCTTGGCATCTCGCATGTCTTGAGGAATAGTTGTCTCTTCCCAGCACTGGCACAGCATCCTATGCAGGGGATGTAATAGCGTGCTCTTACAGCATTTGATTAAATCAGGAGGAATCCCATCACTGCCTGGTGCTTTGCCAGAGGCCAAGCTATCAATGGCCTTGCTGAGTTCCTCTAATGTTGGTTCGGCATCCAGCTCCTCCATAGTTGGCAGACTGTTGACACCATCAAGGGCTGCAGGCGTAACGGTATTGTCTCTAGCGTAAAGCTCAGAGTAGTGCTCGACCCACCTCTCCATCTGCTTACCCTTATCGGTTAGCTTCTCTCCGCTGATGGTTTTAGCGGTGCCGTCTTACTTTTATGGGGGCCAAGTGCTTTCTTTATGCCGTCATACATTTGTCTAATGTTGCCTGTTTGCGCTGCGATCTGGATGCTCTCACTGAGCTGGAGCCAGTAGTCATTTGCACAGCGTCGAGCAGTTTGTTGAACTTTGCTTCTCGTAGCCCTCAGGATCTGTAGGGTTCTGGCACTCGGTGAACGTTTGTATTCATTCATAGCACTGCGCTTAGCTTCAATGACAGGTGCCATCACATCTGATGAAGCATCAAACCAGTCATTTGACTTTGCTGTTTTCTTACCAAAGGTGGCAAGTGCAGTACTTTGAATGGTGTTCCGTAGATGCTCCCAGTTCTCTGTAATAGTATCACCATGCTGAAGGCTACTGAGCACTTTCTTGAAGGTCGCAGTGAATTGAGCGATCATGAAAGGGTCTGACATCTTGCTGGTATCAATGCGTGGTTTCCCTTCATGTCTGACACGATAGAGTTTTCTTGGTTGTGCTCTGATTTTGCAGCAAACCAAGGAGTGATCTGTATCACAGTCTGCACTATGGTACGAGCGCGTGGAGAGCACAGACCTGAGGAGTGGCCTTCTGACGAGAATCAGGTCAAGTTGGTGCCAGTGCTTGGATCGTGGGTGTCTCCATGACACCTTATGCTGGGGTTTTGTCTGAAAGTAGGTGTTGGTCACGCAGAGATCATGGTGGACGCACAACTCTAAGAGCCGTTGTCCATTTTCATTCATCTTGCCAATACCAAACCTGCCCAGACATGAAGGCCATGAAACATTATCGGCACCAAGGAGAACAAGCTGTTCTTGCCTAGGTATGCTTTTGATAATTGCTGTTAGATTCTCGTAGAACTCATCTTTAGCTTCTGAGGCAGAGTACAGAGTAGGAGCATACACACTGACAAGGGTGATGGGACCTGTGCTAGTATGCAGGCGGAGCGTTAACAGGCGTTCTGATCCATTCTCACCTGGTTCAACCATTTTAGTTAGCGATTTTTTTACCGCAAAACCTACTCCGTGTTCTCTAGCTTTATTAAGATCTTTCCCTTGCCAATAAAATGTGTAGTCCTTCTCGCTCACCGTTCCAGAGCCCGCCAGGCGCGTTTCCTGAAGTGCAGCTATATCCACCTGAAGTCGTTTAAGCTCATCATTAATTATGGCTGTCTTCCTTACATCATTTACATCCTGTAGGTTTTCGGATAGTCCAGTCAACATAGTCCGGACGTTCCAGCATCCCAATCTGAGAGTTTGCTTATTTCTATTTTTTTCGATAATTGCTTGGTGCAAAATTTTCTGTCCACAGTTCGGGTTTGACCCTAATCCCCATGCACCCAATGGGGAAAGCAGACAGTGGCGGGACAACACCTTATTGACTGGGGGCTGCCCAGCTTGAAGCGGGCGGTAGCTGTCCAGTGAGATCCTAGAACCTCTCCCACTGTCGGAAGTAGCCCCTGGCGCCATGCCCTATGCCAATTGGGCAAAATGCTTATAACCGGTAACTGCTACTTCCCGTGTTTTGCCAACACCTATAGGGTGAAGCTGGAGTGTCCTCTCCAGGGCGCGAGCTTGGGCACAGTTATATGGAGATCAAGCTGTTGCCCATGCAGCATGTTCCCCCTCTCCACACAGCCGGTAGATCCAAAGGAACGGCAGTAACCGATACAGTTTGGTACCAGCCATGTCGCAGGAGTTGCCAGAATAATGTCGAATCGACATTAGACTGCCTTAGGGACTCCGACTCCGGATTTATCCTCAGGGTTTACTCCCGAAGCCAATTCCATAAATGGATATTCCCGCAAGGCAGCGGTGGTTTGAATTCAGAGTTCCTTCTCTTAGATAAGCTACCAACCAAGGATCACGAGCCCTATCTGCCCGAAGCTGCTGGTTTTAAGGCGCCAGTCGCTCGCCTTTGCCCCTTCTCCCGTCAGTGGAAACAGTTCCGCCGGGCTCAAATTGAGCCACACGTGAAGGCTGGGAGCTGGACTTGGTTGTCAGAGGCTGTTTGAGGCGCGTGCCATAGAAGTATTTTATCTGCAGTGAGAGCTTATCCTCACTACAACTCCCGGCAATAACAACCTTTGGAACCACAGCATACTATATCAGTAACAACACAATCCAGGTCACTGTGAATACAATTTTCCTCCAAATCCTTAGTTAGAGCCATTTGTCCATGATCCGCCTCCATACAATTTTTAGGTCTTGTATAAAATACTAAGTGATATCTCAAACAATACAGTAATACAATTTCTTTCATTCTTTCCTTTGTTCCTGGTGTGTGTCCCATTCCATCAAGAAATAATTCTTTAAATGCTTTTCTATAACCATGGACACCCTTTCTGCTTCCATTCTTAATTTATTTAAATATACACAGCTTGGTTTAGCCTCCAGAAATTACACAGTAGTTTGAAACACATCTACACACTTCCTAACGCACAAGTGAATTAACCCTTTCGCAATGACGGGTTTTTCATTCCAAATGACAACACCATTTTCAGCTTAGTTCGTTCCCCTGAACGACAGGATAATTGTAATTTTAGGGGTCATATTTTTAGTTTGACTGTAAACAGTTTATCGTAAAAGGAAACCCATTAAAAGTATATTCTGAACCAGACTACACAAACTCTGACCCTGAATCTGGGTAATCTTTACATTTAGTGCCGTCGAGTATGTATAATATGTGTATTGAGTCAACATTAGAATTAGGGTAACCCTAAACCTAACCTCAACCCTAAATGGTACGAAAATACACATATTAAACATACTCGACGGCACTAAAGGTAAAGATTGCCAGAATCTCAGTAAAAAGAGTTGTCAGAATCATTCAAGTTGAATAAATTCAACTCAAACAAGAATTTTCATGCTCTTTTTCCACAAGATGTTTATGGTTTGCCGGTACGGCAGCGTCCATGTTTGTGAACTTTCGCTTTGGTAAAATCACTTATCAGTTCTACTGTATTTGCTAGCAGTAAAATATTTTGTTCGTTTCAAGCTTAGTGGCCAGATTTTTTAATGCTGAATCCGATTATGCCCAGCAATTGCCGATACGATTGTAAACAGAAGAGTTCTGGTGCTTTTAAAATAGGACGTATGCCGTATGTCATATAGGTGAATTGGAACGAGGTATCGCGCTACTTCCGTGACGTACGCGGTATGGCACAGCGACAAAAATTGTGAAGATTTATGCCGTACGGTGTACGTCATAATGGTGCTGAAAGGGTTAATTAACTAGAATTATATATATATATCTATCTATACATTCTTTCTTACCCTCAAGTACATACAGTCGAGCTGTTAATGGGCACGTAGTCTGCTCTCAGCTGCAGAAGGCAAAAAAGTCTCTCTCTGACAGAACTGGCGCTTCTAGCTGTATCTGAATTTTTATTATGGCCTGCTTTTCATTTAGGGCACGTCCTATATATAGGCCAAGGCCAAACGACAGAGGGAGCTTTACTGCTGAAGTGTGTTTGTGTTCCGAAATACAGGCATACATTTGTCCAGCTGTGCAAATATGAAAAACTAGTAATCTACATATCCTCCCTATTCCTGGACCGATTTCCCTCATCTTAGGCTTAAAATACTTTCTGTATTATTCTTTCTCTATTGCGATAATTGTCTTTTATTATCATACTACCATCTTTTCCTAGGCGTAGCCTAAACAGCAACATTTTTGACTTGCCTGAGGTCTCGATGCATTCCACTCAAGATTTCTCCATTACCATATTACTTTCTGTGGAAATTTTTGCACTCTATTAATTGAACATTCCTATTAGTGAATTCTTGACCTCTGCCAGGTGGTACTTCGCTCCTAATGCTGTAGTATAATTCCATCCCCACTTCGTTTGCACAGATTTGAGATCGCCATGTTGAATGCCTAATCATTTGTAAACACTACATGAAGGTGCGATTCCATTGGTTCGTCAAGGATATACTGTCAAAAAGTATGGCATGCCGGTTGGTCAGAATTGCTCAGATTGACGTGTTGTGAATCCGACTTCACGACAGCATGTGACAGGAGGACTTGGCATGTGTTTGTTGAAGGCCTATGTTCCTTGGGGAGCTAAAGGTTATTAAACAGATTATGGTTGCCGAACCATTGAATTTTTATGAATGACATTGTTTTCACCATTCTGGTGTTATTGTTTTTCATTGTCTTGTATGGTGACACAGCAACTTATCTGAAGCATCTTATCTCACTGTTTGTGATCTCGCACTCACGTGAGACCTCGTTTGAAAAACTGTTATGAATATGCAATGCATCAGTTTTTCCCTTTGTTTCAATGAGGATTGTTAGCCTTAAAACAGTTATAAAATGGTGAACCACTACATGTCTTCTTAATTGTTGCTTCAGTTTGTCATGGAATTTCTTATAGACTATATATGTAACTTTGATTTTCTGTGTGCAGCATGACTGAACTATTCCTGCATTGTTTACAGTAAATCATAAAAGATAAGAAGATCAAGACAAAGGATACAAGATGATCAAGTGTGATTTTAAAATTGCATTGTTTTTTTTCTTTCTTTTTGATAGTAAAAAGTTAGTTTTGGTTGGTGATTTGTGTTGTCCATGAATGTTTCACCACTTGTTGCTCTCATAGTCTATGAGCAGGCAAAGAATGAACGTGACCACCATTCCCACCTGGCATATCATAAGAGATTCTTATCGTGTAAAACAAATCTCTACATTAACCACCAGGGCAAGAGTAGGCTACTTGACAAGCTTTGGCGTGGGATTCCTGCATGGGGTTCATCTGCAGAGGTAGTTATCAGGGACATTAATTTATTAAAGCATTTCAAAGGGTTAAGCCTACTTTCACCGCTCATGGTGAATTTTCCAGGTTAGAGGTTGTCATTTATGTCTATCCATGAACTTTATCATAAATATTGCAGTGTTTCCATTCTACTGGTTTACAATCTTTATATTATCTTTATACTGTATGTTCGTTTTCTTCTCTTTTACCTTTTCCTTTTTATCCTCCTCTTTGGTTGGCTCCTCAGTGATGTGGCTTATAATCATTATTCTATCAGCTGACTGTTTTAAACCTTAACCTTTCTGATCATGCTATTGTTCATTAGTTTCTCTGTCCATATTATTTAGAGATCCTGACTCTGCTCCTGAGTTAGGGAAGGAAAAGGCAGAGAGGAAAGGAAATGGTCACTCCACCTCTCGAAGCTGCGCCTAGTATATTGAAGTCTCTAACACTTCACTCCCCTAAAGCAGTATCTGCTAAAGGGACTTCCTTTACCTTATTTAACTGTGGATTTGTTCTTATTTGTCTTTTTCATTTCTCTACCTATTATTTTCATTCATTAATGTTCACATGAAACTTATTTTGATTCTTTAAAGGCATAATTCCTCTGATAGTTTTTAAAATATTTATTAAATGTTGTATTTAACCTCTTGTGTTTTTGTTGTTTGTAGTCAGCTAGTTGACTGAAGGCTGTCTGCTTCTGCTTTGAGAGACAGGTGTAAATGTTTCATCTGACAATTCATAAATTTCATTCCTTGAGAATGTGCAAGTTTTGGTTTGAAAATAAGATATGTTTAATATCCTGAACAGCTTTTGACGACTTGGCTCTTCTACTTCTGTCCCATAACCATAATCAGATGACTTGGCTCTTCTACTTCTATCCCATAACCATAATCAGATGACTTGGCTCTTCTACTTCTATCCCATAACCATAATCAGATGACTTGGCTCTTCTACCCCATAACCATAATCAGATGACTTGGCTCTTCTACTTCTGTCCCATAATCAGATGACTTGGCTCTTCTACTTCTATCCCATAACCATAATCAGATGCAAAAGAAAATGAAAATTCTTGATGACAGGTCACAACAAGTGGGCCTGCAAAGACAAAGATTATGAGAATAAATGCAGGTAATGATAACAAGGTTGAACTTGAAGAAACACCACTAAAAGATGTAGAATCGTACACATATCTTGGCAGTAATACAGAGTTGGAGGGACAGATAGTGATATCAAAATAAGAATACAAAAAGCAAGAGGAGCTTTCATTGCATTGGGAAACATATGGAGAACAAGAGAAATCAAGTCCAACATGAAAATAAGAATCTTCAACTCAAATGTCAAGTCAGTCCTATTGTATGGCTCTGAGACATAGAGAACAACAACCAAAAAGCTACAGACTTTTATAAACGTGTGCTTGCGTAGAATAGAAGGACTGAAATGGTATGATAAAGTCACAAATGTGGAATTGATGACAAGAACTAGACAAGTGCCAGTGGAACAAGAGTTGAGAAGAAGTCGCTGGTGATGGATAGGACACACACTGAGGAAACCTGTTGATAGCATTACAAGGCAGTCCTTGTTCTGGAATCACACAGGGAAAGAGAGGCAGAGGTAGACCAAAAAACACATGGAGAAGAGAACTGGATACAGAGGTGAAAATGATGAGGAAAACGTGGAAAGAACTTGAGCAGATGGCACAGGACAGGATGACTTGGCATGTGTTTGTTGAAGGCCTATGCTCCTCAGGGAGCTAAAGGGTATTGATTAATTGATTGATAAGATATATTGTGGTGCAATTTAAAGCTGGTCTGCAATATTGTTTTGGCCCGTCTGATCCAATTTCAGCAAGCAGTTTTATTCAGGTTTGCTTTCCTTAGCCTTTGGCTGTCTCAAGTACATCCACAAGGCAGCAGGTGCTTTAAAATCTGTTTTCCTTTTCCTAGACGAGTTGTCATCCACAGTTTACAAGCTTCATCTACCAGGAACATTGACGCCTCATCTCCTGTTGGTAGAAACAGGTCCCACCACGAGAGGGTCAGGAGCTAGACTTTTGCAGTCTCTCGGCTCCATGAAAGGAGCAGCATGGCCTTCTCCAACTCCAACCTAGTTGAGAGAGAAGCTGAGATGTGGTTATTTGTTGGTAAAATCAGTAACGTGTCGGCACCTTTACTAAGATAACAGCAAGAAACCCATCATCATTTTCTCTCGTATCGGAGGATGCAACCACCACTGCAGCGGGTCCTTTTGCAGGAAGCCTGCAGCTAAGCATTTATGTGGCGTCACGCCTCATCGGTTCCTCGCAGATGTGTCAATATCAGTCCCTGGTGGTGGTGTGCTGTGGAACTCGGGGCAGTAATTTGTTTTCAACATTCACAATTGTAACCCAGCTGGCGGAAAATTGTGGATTTTAAAGCTGCAACCAAGGTGAAGTGGGTTCAATTTTCTACTCAAGACAACAGGAGGCTGACACTTGGGAGTCATGACCCAAGTGGCCCCCCAGCCCCCTCCCGAGTGTAAAGAAGATTAAGGGGCCAAAACACTTGATCGACTGGGGGACCTCTTCCAATGATCAGATTGCCTCCTGTTGTATCGCTCTGTATAGTTTCCTATCATCATGTCCTCCTGTTGTATCGCTCTGTATAGTTTCCTATCATCATGTCCTCCTGTTGTATCGCTCTGTATAGTTTGCTATCATCATGTCCTCCATGTTGTGGTGTTGTCTGCAGCCACTTAGTGTTTACACCATGAGGTTTCCAACCCCATGCACAACCTCATATTAGTCGACTATTACAAGTTGTTTCAGAGAGGGGGGGTGAGTGGTAGTCCTTTTCTTTTATTTTTTTCCTCTCATAAACCCCAAGGAACTACATGGGGGATAGAAACCTTTATCAGAGTTTTAAAAAATCATTTATGAGGTGTTTATAACTGTATAAAAATTTAGGTTTTCTGTCAACTAAATGGTATGTTACTTACTTACTTAGTCATCCCTCTTCTACCGTGAGGTGTAGAGCGTCATACTGTTCTATCGGCTGTCTTCCTCTTGGCCTTGTATCATTCTAGTCCTTGATCCTCCAGAGATTGTCTAATGTTTTCCTCCCAGTGGACTCAGGGTCGTCCTGGAGGTCTGGATCCCTGGCTCTTAGCCTCCCATACCTGCCGTGGCAGCCGATCTTCTCTCATTCTGCGGACATGGCCAAACCATCTTAGTTGGGACTGTTCTACTTGGGTCTGCAGGGGTTGGTATTTAAGACCTTGACAATTGTCTGGTTGCGGTCCATGTCTCTTCTTGTTACTTCAACCACCTTTCTCAGATACCTCTCTCTTCCAAACCTCTACACCTCACGGTAGAAGGGGAACAACTAAGTAGTATTCTATTCTGGCTTGATAAGCATTTAAAGGATCAACACATCTGGTGTCATTGTAGAAGGGGGAATGGGGTGGCATACTGTGCATTCCTTGCCATCCATGGGGACTCTTGAAATATGCTACAACTACTCCTTATTTGTTCCTCTTCTACCCTGGGGTGTAGAGGTTTGCCAGAGAGAGCGCCATACTATCCTATCAGCTGTCTTCCTCCTGGCCTGGTTCTAATCTAGTCCTCGCTCCTTCAGAGATTGTCTAATGTTGTCCTCCCAGTGGACTCTGGATCATCGTGGAGGTTTGGATCCAAGGCTCTTAGTTTCCCATACTTGTCGTGGTAACCGATTTTCTCCCATTTGAAATATGCATGGCGAAAATAGTGTGCTCTAGCTTTGGGCTCTCCCAAAGAGAAATCATGTCCTGCACAGAACCACTACCCAGTTCCCCTCATTTGGTATATATCCACCGTGAGATCTTCCCGCATACAACCAACCAGGTAAAAGCCAGAGTTATGTCTAGGGCTCAAGTGACTGCCCAAAAGCTTTGTGTGCAATGCATTAACATTACCCCTCGGCTTGAGAACTAGTTAGCTTATCACATAATTTCAAAGCAGGCAGCAATTTTTGCTGTCTCTTGTAACACCAGCTTCCTGGACATTTTATTTTTTATTCTACTGCATTTTGTTTATGGGAATAAAACTAACTTGTTGTTGTTTAATGAGAACTGCTGAGCTTTTCACTCTTTTGCAGCCAATACCAAGTTGAAGACACTGTAGATTTAGGCTTTTACTGTGGGTTTTCTGCCATTCTGAAATGTGCTGAGTTGAAGTCATGGGCTCCAGTTTCTCCAGCTTGGTTTGCATTTAAAGGATCATCACATCTGGTCCCAAGCTAGGAGTAAGAAGTGTGTGGCACACTGTGCATTCCCCGCCATCCAAGGGGGCTCTCCAACTATGCAGAGCTAAAATACTGTGCTTTGGTTCTGGGCTCTCCCAAGGAATTGTCACGTCCTGCACAGAGCCACTTCTCAGCTCCCCTGCCTATCACTGAGTCCATAGTGAGATCCTCCTGCATGCACTCAACCAGGTCAAAGCCAAAGAATCATGTCTGAGGCTCGAGTGACTTCTCCAAGCTTAGTGTGCAATGCTGGGTTCTCAACAAGTTTCACCACAGGGGGAATCCCTGGAAATGTGTGGATGATTTCAAGAGTCAATGAGGGTGTAATTAGCCTTACAGACAGAGGTTCACATCCACATATGTATAATGTAGCATTGTGCATAGCTGGTGGTCATATAAGGATGACTCCAGATATGCCTCCATGCATAAAAAAAACTTGTCAAATGGCAGTTACTGCCCTTTGTTTTGACACTGTTTCATGCTTATACAAGTGAGGATAGAGAAATTTTAAAATGGGACGTGACCTTTTCAATCACCCTGCAGAGACAAGCCAGCAAAGACAATCGGTGTTTCATGACCTGGAAGACATACAACTCAAAACAGAAACAGATAGTGAAAAATATTTATTAAAAAAATAGAATTCCAAATAATCTTGTTAAAGATGGTATTCAAATTACACATAGCAAGTGTTGAACAACCAAACAATGCAAAAGTGAAGAACAGGCAAAGGAAATAAATGTGACATCATGCAAAGTAACACAGCATTCTGAGTGTCTAATAACTTCAGCTATAAAATGTGAATATTCTAATACAGAAAACAAACAAAAAAAGAAAAAACAACATTTTTGTTAGTAATATTTGACTTTGAGAAAGAAAATACTGTAGTGAAAAATGTTCAAAAACAGAATACTAAGAATCTGGTTAAAGGTGGATATTCAGTTTCCACAAGTCAAGTGTTAAACACCAAATAAAGTAAAAATGAAGAACAATCAAAGATGCCATATATATGGTAATGTAGCATTTTGTGTTTTAGTAATTTAAGTGTAACATGTCAACATTCCATTACATAGGAAAAAAATCATACATTTTGTTACAAATATTGATTCTGAGACACATTTTAAGAAAAATTTAATGTTTCCGAGACATTTTAAAACATTTTTTTTCAGTGCATGTCACAGTGGAGCTGTTTTGAAGCAGCAATATAATACTAAACTTGAAGCCATATTGTCTCTTGGCATTTCCTTGGACTTTCTGTCTTCAAATATGCATAAATAACATTTTCAACATTTTAAAAATGTAGTATTTATCACATTTACAATAGTCTATTGTTGTGATATCAACATTTTAAAAAATCTCAGAACGCAGATAAGTTACTATGGTGCAGCGTGTCTCAGAATAGTAAATAATTACCAGGGCATAGCATACTCGAATTGCATATCTCAGAACAGTGAAAAATTTACCATGGCATAGCATATCTCCGAATTGTGAAAAATTACTACAGCATAGCATTTATCAGAATAGAGAAAAATTGTCACAGAAAAGCATATCTCAGAATAATGAATAATTACTACAGCATAGCATATCTCACAATAGTGAAAAATTATCATGACACAGCGTATCTCAGAATAATGAAAAATTACTATGACATAGCATATCTCACAATAGTGAAAAATTAGCATGACACAGTATATCTCAGAATAATGAATAATTACTACAGCATAGCATATCTCACAATAGTGAGAAATTATCATGACACAGCACATCTTAGAATAATTACTACAGCATAGCATTTCTCAGAATAGTGAAAATTACCATGACACAGAATATCTCAGAATAATGAAAAATTACCATGGCATGGCATATCTCAGAATACAGTAGTGAAAAATTGCCATGGTAAAGCATATCACAATAGCGACTTATTACCACGGCATAGCATATCTCAGAAGAGTAACAAATTATATGGCATAGCATCATGCATATATAAAACTAGCTAAAAATTTCTAACAGCTAGGTGTCGTAACACGTGCCCTAGGTATAAGACCAATTCTCTACTGCATTCATTGAAAACCATGGTTACTTTGAGTTCACTTGTAAAGTGTAAAAATTTTAACCTTAAAATCAAATACGTAAAATAAATTTACAGCACAAAAAGACATTTATAGCAACAACCAAGTTATGTTTCATTCTCTAATAACCTTACTGTTTATATTTTCTGTGAAAAACATATTTTAATTAAGGGCAGTCTTACTATAACTCTTATAAGACGACAATTTTTGTAAAGTTACGTATAACAGCTCTGGAATCAATATCTTCGAGAATGTTTACTGTTTATTCATCAAAGCCTTCCTAACTGAAAGCACAAAATTGTTTGTATGTTATTCATTTAGTGAAGATCTTGTACATAGTCGTCAAAGTTCATTAGTGAACGTTATGGACTATCTTTGTTTATGTTGTTTTAAAGTTAAAGTGCGAGAAATGGCTGCCACGACAAGTATAGGAAACCAAGAGCCGGTGATCCAGACCTCCAAGATGGCCCAGAGTTGGCTGGGAGGGCAACATTAGACAATCTCTGAAGGACTGAGCACTAGCTTGGAACCAGGCCAGGAAGAAGACAGCTGGGAGGGCAACATTAGACAATCTCTGAAGGACTGAGCACTAGCTTGGAACCAGGCCAGAAAGAAGACAGCTGGGAGGGCAACATTAGATAATCTCTGAAGGACTGAGCACTAGCTTGGAACCAGGCCAAGAAGAAGACAGCTGGGAGGGCAACATTAGACAATCTCTGAAGGACTGAGCACTAGCTTGGAACCAAGGCTGAGCAGCTTGAAGAAAAGACAGCTGGGAGGACAACATTAGATAATCTCTGAAGGACTGAGCACTAGCTTGGAACCAGGCCAAGAAGAAGACAGCTGGGAGGGCAACATTAGACAATCTCTGAAGGACTGAGCACTAGCTTGGAACCAGGCCAGGAAGAAGACAGCTGGGAGGGCAACATTAGACAATCTCTGAAGGACTGAGCACTAGCTTGGAACCAGGCCAGGAAGAAGACAGCTGGGAGGGCAACATTAGACAACCTCTGAAGGACTGAGGACTAGCTTGGAACCAGGCCAGGAAGAAGACAGCTGGGAGGGCAACATTAGACAATCTCTGAAGGACTGAGCACTAGCTTGGAACCAGGCCAGGAAGAAGACAGCTGGGAGGGCAACATTAGACAATCTCTGAAGGACTGAGCACTAGCTTGGAACCAGGCCAGGAAGAAGACAGCTGGGAGGGCAACATTAGACAATCTCTGAAGGACTGAGCACTAGCTTGGAACCAGGCCAGGAAGAAGACAGCTGGGAGGGCAACATTAGACAACCTCTGAAGGACTGAGGACTAGCTTGGAACCAGGCCAGGAAGAAGACAGCTGGGAGGGCAACATTAAACAATCTCTGAAGGACTGAGCACTAGCTTGGAACCAGGCCAGGAAGAAGACAGCTGGGAGGGCAACATTAGACAATCTCTGAAGGACTGAGCACTAGCTTGGAACCAGGCCAGGAAGAAGACAGCTGGGAGGGCAACATTAGATAATCTCTGAAGGACTGAGCACTAGCTTGGAACCAGGCCAGGAAGAAGACAGCTGGGAGGGCAACATTAGACAATCTCTGAAGGACTGAGCACTAGCTTGGAACCAGGCCAGGAAGAAGACAGCTGGGAGGGCAACATTAGATAATCTCTGAAGGACTGAGCACTAGCTTGGAACCAGGCCAGGAAGAAGACAGCTGGGAGGGCAACATTAGACAACCTCTGAAGGACTGAGCACTAGCTTGGAACCAGGCCAGGAAGAAGACAGCTGGGAGGGCAACATTAGACAATCTCTGAAGGACTGAGCACTAGCTTGGAACCAGGCCAGGAAGAAGACAGCTGGGAGGGCAACATTAGATAATCTCTGAAGGACTGAGCACTAGCTTGGAACCAGGCCAGGAAGAAGACAGCTGGGAGGGCAACATTAGATAATCTCTGAAGGACTGAGCACTAGCTTGGAACCAGGCCAGGAAGAAGACAGCTGGGAGGGCAACATTAGACAATCTCTGAAGGACTGAGCACTAGCTTGGAACCAGGCCAGGAAGAAGACAGCTGGGAGGGCAACATTAGACAATCTCTGAAGGACTGAGCACTAGCTTGGAACCAGGCCAGGAAGAAGACAGCTGGGAGGGCAACATTAGACAATCTCTGAAGGACTGAGCACTAGCTTGGAACCAGGCCAGGAAGAAGACAGCTGGGAGGGCAACATTAGACAATCTCTGAAGGACTGAGCACTAGCTTGGAACCAGGCCAGGAAGAAGACAGCTGGGAGGGCAACATTAGATAATCTCTGAAGGACTGAGCACTAGCTTGGAACCAGGCCAGGAAGAAGACAGCTGGGAGGGCAACATTAGACAATCTCTGAAGGACTGAGCACTAGCTTGGAACCAGGCCAGGAAGAAGACAGCTGATAGAATAGTATGGCGTTCTCTCTGGCAAACCTCTACACCCCAGGGTAGAAAAGGAATAACTAAATAAGACTTGAGGCTGTGACATTATCACGGGGGAAAACAATTCTTCAGAATTTGAATAAGATTATCGGCTTGTTCAAACAGCATATGATATTTAGCCATAAATATGGCAAACTATAACTCAAGTTATGGTCTCTTTAATTGTTTACGTGTCTGTACCAGGTGAAAGAAATTGCTTCATGGTAGCAATATTTTTCTGTATAATAACTGGAAGCAATAATTAGAAAAATGCTTCTATGTGTGTGCTTGCAATCAGAGAAAGTTTGTTTGCATTCTGTGTGTGCTTGCCATCAGAGAAAGTTTGTTTGCATTCTTTGACTTATGCTGCACCTTTTACATTTAACAGTATAGATTAGATATCTTCTGGATCTCTTTTTTTTCTGTCTATTTCTTTACCTTCTGATCAATTAGCCGCTTCTCACTGAATGAATGATTGTCACTAACAATATTTTGTGGGAAGACAGCCCTGACTTTGAAGAAACCATGACGCTCTCTATTCTAGCTTACTGTCTTGTGTGGATTTGTTTTGTTTTTTTTGTTGAACATTTTGTGCGACATCATTGTAACAATACATGAGGGTTGTATAACATATAGAGTTCTTTTTTGTTATGTTCTTAGCAAGAAAATTAATTACTGTGCAGTATAGTATTACAATATATATTGGCAGCAATACACAGACAATGAAATCGAAATACGTGTATAAAACAAAAGGCTACAGGACCTTTCACTGCATTGGGACATATATGGAGATTTTAAAAAATCAAGTCCAACGCGAAAATCAGAATTTTCAACTCAAATGTTAAGTCAGTGTTTCTGTGAGACCAGTAATCACATTTTTCCAGGCAGGGAAAAAAAAAAAAACAAAAAAAAAACAACACAAATTTATGTTTTGCAGAATCAGATTCTGACTTTAAAAAAAATTGTTAAAACTGACACAACGATGTTTAAAAAAAAAAAAGCTCACAAGATTCCAAGTTTGGAAAAAAACCAAAATAAAACAGTCAAGTTCGTGGGGAAAAAATCAAGAGGGGTCAAAGTGGTACGGCTGTATCACTAAATCTAACATGGCTAACGTGTAAGTAAGGCACTCGCACTTGGTATGGAAGAAGGGCGTGGTGTGTGTGAATTTCACTGACTGCTGGAGAAAGTCCTCCCGATCGTGTCACATGAGGTTCCCACACTGGTTATCTATGCTACTGGGGGGGATATATTAATACACATCACAAGTTCTTATTGGCTCAAAAACTGACCTTACACCGGCACGTAAGAAATTTAGACACAGCCATAGACTTTATCTGGGCATAGGGAGGGGGGAGATAGACTTTCCCCTGTGCATATTGGGGGGGGGAGGAGAATCATAGACTTTACCTGGGCATATGAGTAGGGGAATCAGACTTTACCTGTGCATATTGGGGGGGGGGGCCGGCGGTCATAGACTTTACCTGTGTGTATAGGGAGGGGTCAAAGACTTTACCTGTGTATATAGGGAGGGGTCAAAGACTTTACCTGTGTATATAGGGAGGGGTCAAAGACTTTACCTGTGTATATAGGGAGGGGGTCAAAGACTTCACCTGTGTATATAGGGAGGGAGTCAAAGACTTTACCTGTGTATATAGGGAGGGGGTCAAAGACTTTACCTGTGTATATTCAATGTCCTTTGACCTCCTTATAGAGACTGGAGCAACCATTGCAGCCGGTCCCCTTGCAGAAAGCCTGTACTGAAGCTTTCATGCACTCTTACAGTGGTGGTTGCCATGGTAATTTGTTGTACACCATGCTGCCAGCCACATTCACAAACATCATACTGCTCACCCTCTCATGGTATGTCTGAGGGAGCAACAGTCTTTGAGACCCCCGGGAACTACACGGGGGCCGAGCGTACTGTTGCTAGAGATGAACATGACTGGGGAAGCTAATATTTCTATCAACATATTCATTTTAACATCTAAATAACTAACCATCCACTATCAACATATTCATTTTAACATCTAAATAACTAACCATCCACTATCAACATATTCATTTTAACATCTAAATAACTAACTATCCACTATCAACATATTCATTTTAACATCTAAATAACTAACCATCCACTATCAACATATTCATTTGAACATCTAAATAACTAACCATCCACTATCAACATATTCATTTTAACATCTAAATAACTAATCATCCACTATCAACATATTCACTTGAACATCTAAATAACTAACCATCCACTATCAACATATTCATTTTAACATCTAAATAACTAACCATGACAGCAAACCATAAGTCAGAAGAGTTCAGGACCACCACTGGTGTAAGACAAGGACATATCCTATCACCTTACCTCTTCCTACTCCTTATGGACGATGTCATCAAGGCATGTAAGGAGAGAACAAGAAAGTATTCAGTGGGGTACTGGAAAATGAGACAGGTCTATATTTCAGAGCTGGCATTTGCTGATGATGTTGCCCTGATTGCTAAATCAGAGGCACATCTCCAATCCAACCTGCAAGTCTGGAAGGAAGAGCTGGAGAAGAGAGGGATGGTCATAAGCAGCTCTAAAACAAAATCCATGGTGATATCACGAGAAGAAAGAAGACATCAGATTAAGCTGGGAGACAGGTCCTGGAGCAGGTCGACCACTTTAAATACCTCGGAGCTATTATAGACCGAAAGGGAGGCATCAAAGAAGAGTTGGCCACTCGAAAAGCAGCAGCTGGGAGACTTTTTCAGGCCATAAATCAAGGATTCCTCAGCAAGAGAGAGGTTGGTAAGAAAACGAAGATGGCTGTATACCGCTCCACCTATGTCCCAGTCTTGACATATGGATGCGAGTCATGGGCAATGACTACAACCCATAAAAGCCAGATCCAAACCTCAGAAATGAGGTATCTGAGGAGGTGGTTGAAGTAACAAGAAGAGACATGGTACGCAACCAGACGATACGTCAAGGCCTAAAATGCCACCCGCTACAGACCCAAGTAGAACAGTCCCAACTAAGATGGTTTGGCCATGTCTGCAGAATGGGAGAAGATCGGCTACCACGACAAGCATGGGAAACAAAGAGCCAAGGATCCAGACCCCGAGGACGACCCAGAGTCCGCTGGGAGGACAACATTAGACAATCTTTGAAGGACTGAGGACTAGAATGGAACCAGGCCAGGAGGAAGACAGCCGATAGAATAGTCTGGCGCTCTCTCTTCCAAACCTCTACACCTCACGGTAGAAGGGGAACGACTAAGTAAGTAAGTAAGTAATAACTAACCATCCACTATCAACATTTTCATTTGAACATCTAAATAACTAACCATCCACTATCAACATATTCATTTTAACATCTAAATAACTAACCATCCACTATCAACATATTCATTTGAACATCTAAATAACTAACCATCCACCATCACTGACCGTTAGCTCTTGGTAATACCATCACTGACCGTTAGCTCTTGGTGATACCATCACTGACCGTTAGCTCTTGGTGATACCATCAGTTTTTTTGGTTTTAAGGAATATCTTCATTGCACACAGACTCCTCCCTTAGATCACACATGGAGGATCTCAGCACAGTGCAGTGGTTTCTAATTTTTAAATTTTGCCAGGGCAGCAGCCTTCCAGATAGACCGACTCTTTACGATTTCCAACTGCCGAAGGATTTTTAACGTGCGCAGCTTACACACTCCTATTTCTTCGCCCTTACCCGGAGAAGGCTAGGGATCCGATCTCACTACCCAGGAGACCAGGGGGGAGTATGACATCATTAGGACCACTGGTTCTGAAAGAAATTTCCATTAAGTATATTCCCTCAACTGGGAATCGAACCCGGTACCTCTAGAACTCAAGGCAGACGCCATACTTCTTAGCCACTCCAATTCCCCCCCTCCCCCCAATATATTATATTATATAATACCATCAGTACAACCATCAACAATAAGTGGGGGGTGGGGGCCGAGAAGGAACTGATACTCTTGAAATATGGTTACATAGAAGAATGGACACAATCTCTTTGGAAGATATACAAAGAGGGTCTCCAAGAACTATTTTTTAAAATGAAACGAATGAAAAAGATAACAATTAGTGGTTGAAATGAAGAAGAGTGGGCAGTGTATTCGAAACAGCCTCAAAAAAGAATTCAGGGATCCTAAACTTAACCTTGATCCTAACAACTTGAGCGACTTATTTGGATGGCATCAAAGAGCACGTTCCAGTGTTTTCCATGTTACCCAAACTTGCTCATATACAGTAGTCTGGACATATCAAATCTATAACAAAGAGAAATATTCATGTGAGTACGCATACAAATAAGGACACGTTGATAGCAAACGGGCAAGAAAAACAACAGCACTGTATGTGGAAAGGTTACGTCTACAGATGGGCGGAAAGTGGTTATCTGTGAACACTATCAAGGCTAGAGACTGAATACGCCTGCGTTCAGGAACTGTCTTTTGAACGCAGAGATGGTAGGCCTACTTGACTTGGGTTGAAATGAAGATCAGTGGGCTGTGTGTTCGATATGGCCTCAAAAAAAAAAAAAAAAGAAATTCAGAGATGCAGTCATAAAGGGTAAGAGTCAGGAAAAATAAATCTAACCATAACTTTAATTCTAATCCTAATGGAACACCAGGCAAAAAAAGCGGCTGAAGGCTATCACCTCAGCGACGCATTCCCATAGTCAGTCATGGATGAAGGGGCGACAACTACTAATGATGTATTAGGATGAAATCGATGAACATGTCCCACTTCCTTTTTTTTTGTTTGTTATTTCAACCCTTGACTTGACATGACATTACCATAAGACCCTCAACCCACCTCTAGTTAAAAGTAACATTATTTGAGATTAACATTTCGCACGGTTCTAGGAAAAATACACAACAGCTTCGTGTGGGTGGCTGGACCAACAATGTTTAAAACAACGATACCCTCACGATCCACAGACAAATCCATAGTTGCCACATGTTGGCGTTGGAGATGCTAAGTGAGTCTGCTCTGCTTTCGCTCTTCTTCGTGCGCAAGACAGGTGGTGCTAGTGTCTGTGAGAAAGAATACATGTTAATTAAAAAAAAACTAAAAAAAAAATCACCGTAAACACATAAAGAGTAAACGCTTCCAGGTAATCCACATGTCACTCAGTGTTTCGCAGAGTTGTTAAGTCTCCTAAAGAGTCTCAAGTCTCTTAGTACAAGTCTCAAGTCGAATCGCAAGTCCCTATCACTGGCTTTCAAGTCGAGGTCCGGAGTCGATCCTCATTTTTGATCTTCTTCTTCTTCTTCTTCTTCTTCTTCTTCTTCTTCTTCTTCTTCGTACACTCTCAGACGTCCACTTGAATGTTCTCAAAGAAAGCAGTAGTCAGTTTGAGGCTATTTGAATCCCCGTAAAGCTTTTCCACGAAAGGAGCTGGCGTCGGCCATATGCACTTTCTCTGTACCGCATATAAGGGGCAACTTTGGAGCAGATGTTCAGCAGTCATTTTATTAGTGCCACAGTTACACTGATCGGTAGTTCCTATCTTTAGCTTGTTGAATAGATGGTATCTCAATCTTGTATTATTTTGGCTTTTCAACGTTGCAATTACTGACTGTGCATCAGTAAAGAAAGCAACTTGTCTCTGCGCTTTCTTCTGTCAATATAACTTCTGCTGCAGTTTTCAAGGTCTCTGCCTCTGCTCTGAAGTTGCTGGAGAATCGTCCTGTCGCCACTGACAGCCTTTTTTCTACACCAGTGCTTATGGTCAGAAAGACGCCCCCACCACCATTTTCTGTTGCATTTGTTGCTGATCCATCTGTGTATGCATGGGTCCAGGTGTTGCGTGGGTAATGTTTCTCTATGTATTTTGTCGCTATGGATTTTCTATCTGTTGCAGTTTTGCTCTTTTTTCTTTCAATTCCAGGAATGTTTTCTATCATTTTAGGGAAACGATTTTGTTTCCAAACTGGAAGCTTGTGTGCAGTGTAGATGGGTATAACTGGATATTTCATCTATGGATACTGCTCTCATTTGTGGTTTGGTTGATTCTACAAAATTGCTTCGTTTGAGTCTTTGCCTTCTAAGAGCATTTATTCTATGGCACATTGGGTGGTCTGTTAGTCTTTTGAATTTTTCGGCCTATTGCTGAGCTCTGCAGTCTCTTCTATCTGTCATTGGCTTGAGGCATGTAATCTTTTCGAGTTCTTTTATAGGTGTTGACTTCATGCCTCCCGTTATAATTCTAATTGCTTGATTTTGGAGTCTGCTAATTTTATCGAAGTTTGTCTTAGCTGCTGTTGCCCACGCTGCCATGCCATATTCAAGGACTGGCCTCACTCGCCCTGTGTACAGTGTCTTAAGCACTTTCTCATCTGCACCCCAAGTTGTTCCAGCAAGTTTTTTCATAACTGCCATTCTTTGTCTTGCTCTCATTCGATTTCTGTCAACCTGTTTTTTCCAAGTCAGACGGCGATCAAAAATAATGCCTAGGTAGTTTGGACTTTCATTTAAATGAAGATTTTCTCCGTTTAGCACTAGTTGGAAGCTCTGAGGTCTAGTTGAGAGGGAAAATACAGTGTACGTTGTTTTCTCTTCATTAACACTATTTATAGCAACAACCGCATTTTATCAAACAAATTGGATCGAAATAATAATGAAAAATGGTAATATCGGAATGAACGTCGCTGAATTTTCCGCACATAATATGAAGGGAAATGACGCAATAACTGCACGTGAATATTCTGTGCAGTATATATATATACTATATATATATATATATATATATATATATATAGTATATATATATATATATATATATATATATATATATATATATATATATATATATATATATATATATATATATATATATATATATATATATATATATATATATATCTTTCAAGGCTGAAGGCAAAAACAAAAATCAGAAGGGTCACTATAAGAGACTTGTTGTTCGCTGATGATGCTACAGTCGTCACTCAAAGCCAACAGGAGCTTCAGAGCTTGATGAATCGCTTCACTAAAGCATGCAAGGACTTTGGCCTCACAATAAGTCTAAAGAAAACGAATGTGCTGAGTCAGGATGTGGGTGCTGCACCAGTTATCACTATCGATAACTATGAATTGGCAGTGGTGCACCACTTCACATACCTAGGGTCTACCATCAATGACAAACTCTCACTGGATACAGAAATCGACAGCCGCATTGGCAAAGCTGCAGCTACCTTTGCCCGCCTCACATCGCGTGTTTGGGGAAACTCTAAACTCACAATGAAGACCAAAGCTGCGGTATATAATGCCTGCGTCACCAGTGTCACGTAGGGTTTATATTCATTTAATTTCCTACATCTTCTTCCTATTCGTTCACCCAAATTCTCTCTTTTATTATCTCTGTATTTCATTTTTCCGGTATATTTTTCATCCATTCGTTTTGCGAATATTATTTTCATATAATTCGCAAACTTTACCTGTTTTCCTTTCTCTAAAACTGAGAATCGCGCTAGGACGATATTACGTAGATGTCAGGGCTGCAGGGCGTCAGAAGGCGTGATAAGTCGGTTCGCTGAACATAGGACGTAGCAAATCGTCTACATTCTCACCGAGCGCGCGAGCTTCTTCTCGGCATTAGTCCCGGTGAGGTGTGATACTTTACATCTGCACCGGTCAGTATCCAGACATTTGTCTGGAAAATCCCAAACTGACACGGCGCTCACGGTGGGCCATGGTCAGTTGTAGTGTGAAAACTGCCCTGCAATGGAGTCAGGCTGTCTGGGATTTGAAACTGACACGCGTACATCGTGGTCAGTAGGTGACAGTTACGACACGCGTTAAGCGGACGTAAATGTTGGGAGTAGGGGAGATAATTTCGCTTGGCGAAATAAGTTTGGGCCCTTTGTCTGATTTTAAGATATTGGCCAAGTTTGAAACTTTAATTTCATTCTCGCTCATAGACTCCACAGTAGATAGGTCGCTCGAAAACAGAATAGCTGTTAGCGAAGATCTCAGTTTGTTTCGGCAATTTGTCGAACTTCTAGACTTCCAGAAATATTTTCAGCATTTTATTCTTAAGTTGTGCGACTACCTGTAATTCTGTGGTTGAGGTAATTAATATGATAGATATATAGATTTTGTGAGTGTTAAAGTGTTAAATCGCTTAATTCATTTTAATCTATTTCTTTAGCGCAGAAGAGAAATAAAGTGGTAGGCTATTATATTTTCTAGGGAAGCATTCAGTGGAAAGCAGACTAAAAATTTAATTTCTAGCTTATAACGGCAATTGTAGCTATTTATGAATTTAATTTAACTGCTAATACTCAGTCGAGTGTATTTTTCTAAACTAACGTATAAACTCTAGAATCCAGCCTCATGAATGGTGACGGAATACGCACGTGTTCTTAATTTATGAGGATTGCTGATTTTTAATTATAACTTACGTCACGGGAAGTTTAAATGATAAGCAAAGCTCTCTGCTTGCAAGTTTAAATGTAAGTCATAACCAGTTCAGATTCTGTTTATTATATTATATGTGTTATTTTTTCTCCACACAGTGAAAGTTTTGGGGTGACCCTAACTTTACCAGCACCTAGTAGTAGTTTCCATACTTGTGAAGAAATAGACAGTCCTTATTTTGAACCACGTGGGTTTTCTCAAGTAACACTGATCTGACGGTGCAAGTTAGACAGAAATACTAATATCCCAATAACGGGTTTTCAAAGACTGTAATGATAAATACTGGACCTTGGAGCTAGATCTAAATTTCTTCTAGAAAACTCTACGTAATCTTTCTGCCTGGTGGCGCGAAATACTTCAAGTATTAACTAACATTTCCCGACTATCTATATATATTATTTGTGGACAAATCTGTGGTGTGACTAAAGTGAATCCTATACTGAGGGAAGGCACCGACCTGACATTCATCATTTCTAGAAACCTACGCTATTGACACTGTGCTCTGCTAACTCCCGCGCCTGGAATAATTGTTAGGTGACTTAATCAGACATTTGAACAAATTTGCACACCCAAGTAGTCGTTCCCGGAGACTCCGAGTTAAATACGTCTTTTGGAACTGGGGACTTCTTGGCAGAAGACTGCATTTTTTTTTTTGAGTCTGTGTAAAGATCTAAAATCAGTGTGTTCCAAGAGGCAGCGAGCAAAGTCGTGAGTACCTGAATGAGAAGCCATGGCGGAATGAATGAGTGTACGCTGGTCTGAGTGATATTTTCACTATTATATCTTTGACACCCTGTTGCTGTCCTAATTTTTTTTTTTTCAATCTGCATAATTTGTTGCTAAGGCTAGAGTTCTTGTGTTTTTGTCTTAGGTTAAATCAGATTTTTTTCAAACTCTGTGCATATAATTACGAGATAAAACAAAGAAAAACTCTTAGACTCAAACCCTATGTATCTGTGACTCGGGCGCCATCATCTGTTCTCTTAACGGGGCCGGGCTAAACCTAGAGTTAACACCATAACGGGGCTATCATCCTTGCAACATTTCCTTGAAGTTTTGTGACTATGTGTATATGTATTTTCCTTGATGTACTTTCTTTGATGTTGTGAGCCGATTTTTCCTGATATTAAAAATCGCTCTTGAACTTAATAATCGTGTTTGGTCAGCTCGTTCTAGATAATATATATATATCATTGTTATAGTTTTCCCACGTCTGTGTGTTTACCTGTCGTCACGTGTATGTGCGTGCCTGTGAGTGATAGAAATATACGTAATATGTATATTGGTGTAGTCTGTCTGACGCTGTAACAACTGTTGTAGAAGATAGGTGAGAGAGAGAAGAATTCTTTTCGCTTTCAGAGACAGCCACTATATCAAATCTATCATCTCACGTGTGTGGAAATTCTATTACCTTTCACAAACTCTCACTGAGTCTATCACCTATTCAAACCTATTCAGAAGGGACCAAACCTAGTCTTAATTCTCCTATCGGAAATCTACGACAAATGAGGGCTCGTTTCCGGTCTTTGAACTTAGAATAGGAAGACGAGTACGACAAACGTGGACTATCTGATTTTGTATTTTAGATTCTTATTCTGTAATAGAGTAAGAGTGTGATGTTTTGTGAGTTGTGTATCTTTTTAAAAATAATTACCCCCTAGACTAGCGATCTGTTTACGGGCGTGCTGACCACACAAACTATAAGTTTTTTTTTTCCACAGCATCTTTGAATAATATACATTTTGGTTACAGGTTGATTTTGTCGGGATATATGTTAACTGCTGATTGTAATACTAAATGCTGGTAAAGTGGTGAGTGTATAACATTCACTGGGTACTGAGGCAGAACGGCGTTTGAACTAAGTTAAGGAGTGTGTTTCGGACTTTTTTGTCCAGATTAATTCCCTCCCTTACCCGATCTGACTTCAGGGGCGAACTTATAGTGGATTTTTAAAAAATTAAGGGATTATTTTTCTCTTTAATTTTTGCAATATTCTTTTGCTTTTCCACTGTAGCAACTTATTTTTCAGAAGTTATCTTAACTACCATTTAGTTGGCGTAGTCGTGTTTTGCATTAAGTGCTTTATTGCCGATAATAGCAGCGATAGTTAGATTTTACTTTGGAGGAGGTATCCCAGGGTTAAGGATATCATCTTTTGAATTTTTGGTTTTTTTTTCTCGTAAGTGGTAGGAACCAGGTTATTCTTTTTCCTATTTTCTATCTCCACGTGTCTCAGTCACTGACATAATATGGCCGAGAGGGCAAAGCTTAGACAACTTCTCAGGGACGAAGCGAGAGAGGAGGGACTGGAAGGAGACGAAGCGAAAGCTTTTGTCAGAGACGAACTTGAGAGATATGATGCGGAGAGGAAAGCAGCTGAAGCTAAAGAGGAAAAAGAAGAACTCAAGAGGAAAGAAGCAGAAGCTAGGAGGAAAGAAGAAGCAGCCGAAGCTTTACAGCAGAAGAAAATGGACGAGGAAATGGAAATCCGCAGGATGCAGCATGAGGAAAGAGAGAAAGAGAAGGAGAGACAGCATGAGAAGGAGAGGGAGGAGAGACAGCATGAGAAGGAGAGGGAGGAGAGACAGCATGAGCTGGCACTTAAAGCTCTAGAGTTCCAAAGTCGTGGGGCTGCCTCTACCTCCAGCAATGGAGAGTCTTCTCCTCATTCTTCCTTAACTGACCCTGCTAACACTCAATCTCATCAACTAAATGCTATGTCTTTCACTCTTGAATCTTTTCCTTGTCCAAATGAGAAGATTGACACATGGTTAGAAAAATTTGAGAAAATTGCAACTCTGTACGGGTTAGAGAGGTCGCGTTGGAATATGAAACTTTCCCAGGCCCTAAAAGGTTCTGCTTATGATGTTTATTCTAAGCTGGAAAGTAGCCAACAAGACGACTACGATGTGTTGAAGAAAGCGTTACTGGAGCGCTTTGAAATGAACGCTCGCAAGTTTTTGCAACTGTTTCGCAACAGCCGGAAAGAGAATTCTGAAACTTTTCACCAGTTCTCATCTCGTCTTAAGGGATATCTAACAAAGTGCCTTGAGCTTTCGCAGCTCCCCTCTACCTATGAAGGTCTTGAGGAACTTGTTCTAACTGAACAAATAAAGAACACTTTGTCTGCTGATACCCGGAGATTTCTCGCTGAGCAGGGGGCAGAAAAAACTTGAAGACATTTTGGAAAAGTCTGAGCGTTATCACAATGCGCTGGCTGAACTACCGGCCACAAAGCGGAAACCGACAGAGGAGCATTTTCGAAAACATAACCTAGAGCAATCTTCTCAGGCTTCTAACCAAAACAACCACAGAGAAACTGGACCTCAAAACCCCCCTCCTGAAAAATCCAAGTTCTACACGAACAAGTACCCCAACCACCCCAAACAGTCTGATCAACCCGACCGCCCTACATGGCAGCGCAGCCAGAAAGGACAAGGTGGCAAAGGGAGAACCCCTGAGCACGGGACATATGATCAGACCGAGCACACCGAGCCTAAACGCATCGGATGCTTATTAACAGTCTCGCAAGGCGGAATTATTGACAGTGATTCCCAACCTCTTGGGGATAGACCCTCAACGCGAGGTATTGTTATTTTGAACGGTTCTCAAACTTCTTGCTTATTTGACACGGGGCTTTCTTACGATTGCATTGTTGCCAGAAACCTGGTTAAACCCGGTCAAGAGACAGGAGAGACCGTCAAACTTTGTGGAGTTCGTAAGAGTGATGCACCTACAGCGCTTCCCATCGCATTGGTGGAGATACACTCTGACTTTGTCAGAGGTGTGATCAAAGCGGCTGTTATGGATGATCCCATCTACCCAGTCATACTTGGCGGGAGATACGTGTGTATTGGGAAACCGGAAGAGCCGATTGTGGCAGCAGTAACTACAAGAGGGCAAACCAAGAAGGAACGGGAGCCTGCGCCAAATTTGTTACCTATGGAACTTAAAGAAGCGCAATACAAGGACCCTACTTTGGCACCCTGCTTTAGGAAACTGCCCATGGCTAAGGAACCCAAACAGCACGGGGACATTTTTTCTGAGGATGGCGTACTTTATCGGAGAACGGGCAAGCCTGACCAAGGTTACAACCAGCTCCTAGTACCGAAACAGTACAGAAGCCAAATCCTAGAAATGGGGCACTCTCTTCCCTTTAGCGGACATATGGGACAGAACGCCACAAACCAACGTATAACCACTCATTATTGGTGGCCAGGAGTGAATACTGATATCATCAGATATGTCAAATCCTGTGCCCAGTGCCAACGTGTGCCACCCAAGCAACGGGCACCCCCAGTCCACATGGGTGAAATGCCAATAATGGGAACACCATTCGAACGGGTTGTGATCGACATTTTAGGGCCTTTCGAAAGGACTAAAAGAAGGAACAGGTTTATCCTGACCTTAGTCGATACATGCACTTTATGGGCAGAAGCTATCCCGCTAACATGCGCAGATGCCAAGCATGTCGCAGAAGCCCTCGTGCAGATTTTCACTCGGTTGGGATTCCCGCAGCAAGTGTTGACGGATAATGGATCTCCATACCGAAACCTGTTGATGGATGAGATCGTTAAGATCTTGAGGACCCAGCACATCCACACTAAGCCATATACTCCGGCCGGAAATGGGCTCGTGGAACGTGCTAATGGAAACCTCACCATGATGCTAAGTAAGCTGGCACAAGTGAAACCTGAAGATTGGGATCTCTGTATTCCTGCAGCATTATTTGGCTACAGAGAATCTCCTCATACTTCCACAGGATTTCCGCCAGCTACACTCTTATTCGGCAGACCCATTAAGGGCCCGCTTGAAGCCTTACTTCAGTCTCTGACAGACGAGAAGGCTGATGAGACAGTTGTCTCAGCCAGTAAATATGTGTCGGTTTTAAAGGAACGGTTGAAACTAGGGTGGGACCTAGCAACGACTAACTTTAAGCGAGCACGCACCAAGCACGCTAACCGATACAGGAAAGTCGCGGAAGAGAGAGAACTGGAAGCAGGAGAGAAAGTTTTGGTGTTACTCCCTACTGAGAACAACCAACTGAAGATCGGATGGCAAGGGCCGTTTACCGTCCTGAAAAAGATTTCTAAGGCTAACTACCAGATCTCTATTGAAGGAAAGGAGAAGGTTTTCCATTTAAATCTCTTAAAGAGATACTTGGAAAAACCAGTGCCAACCTCCGACCATCTCCTGACGATCGCCAAAACTGACGAAGATGATGATAGTGGCAGGGATATTCCACCGCTATCACAGGAAATCTTTCAAAAATGTCAGAAGCGGCGACGCTCTTTCAAGCGCGCATGGGAGACATTCTGGGGGAAGGAAACTTTGAGGAGTGGACTTGAGTAGGAATTGGACAGAGATGGAGGGGGAAGATGAGAGGGAAGAGGACAGACACCCCGAAGCTACGGTTATAGGAAATTAAACTCCATAACGTAGACATGGAGTGCTTCCATATCTTAAAGGGGGGAGGCTCTGTCACGTAGGGTTTATATTCATTTAATTTCCTACATCTTCTTCCTATTCGTTCACCCAAATTCTCTCTTTTATTATCTCTGTATTTCATTTTTCCGGTATATTTTTCATCCATTCGTTTTGCGAATATTATTTTCATATAATTCGCAAACTTTACCTGTTTTCCTTTCTCTAAAACTGAGAATCGCGCTAGGACGATATTACGTAGATGTCAGGGCTGCAGGGCGTCAGAAGGCGTGATAAGTCGGTTCGCTGAACATAGGACGTAGCAAATCGTCTACATTCTCACCGAGCGCGCGAGCTTCTTCTCGGCATTAGTCCCGGTGAGGTGTGATACTTTACATCTGCACCGGTCAGTATCCAGACATTTGTCTGGAAAATCCCAAACTGACACGGCGCTCACGGTGGGCCATGGTCAGTTGTAGTGTGAAAACTGCCCTGCAATGGAGTCAGGCTGTCTGGGATTTGAAACTGACACGCGTACATCGTGGTCAGTAGGTGACAGTTACGACACGCGTTAAGCGGACGTAAATGTTGGGAGTAGGGGAGATAATTTCGCTTGGCGAAATAAGTTTGGGCCCTTTGTCTGATTTTAAGATATTGGCCAAGTTTGAAACTTTAATTTCATTCTCGCTCATAGACTCCACAGTAGATAGGTCGCTCGAAAACAGAATAGCTGTTAGCGAAGATCTCAGTTTGTTTCGGCAATTTGTCGAACTTCTAGACTTCCAGAAATATTTTCAGCATTTTTATTCTTAAGTTGTGCGACTACCTGTAATTCTGTGGTTGAGGTAATTAATATGATAGATATATAGATTTTGTGAGTGTTAAAGTGTTAAATCGCTTAATTCATTTTAATCTATTTCTTTAGCGCAGAAGAGAAATAAAGTGGTAGGCTATTATATTTTCTAGGGAAGCATTCAGTGGAAAGCAGACTAAAAATTTAATTTCTAGCTTATAACGGCAATTGTAGCTATTTATGAATTTAATTTAACTGCTAATACTCAGTCGAGTGTATTTTTCTAAACTAACGTATAAACACTAGAATCCAGCCTCATGAATGGTGACGGAATACGCACGTGTTCTTAATTTATGAGGATTGCTGATTTTTAATTATAACTTACGTCACGGGAAGTTTAAATGATAAGCAAAGCTCTCTGCTTGCAAGTTTAAATGTAAGTCATAACCAGTTCAGATTCTGTTTATTATATTATATGTGTTATTTTTCCTCCACACAGTGAAAGTTTTGGGGTGACCCTAACTTTACCAGCACCTAGTAGTAGTTTCCATACTTGTGAAGAAATAGACAGTCCTTATTTTGAACCACGTGGGTTTTCTCAAGTAACACTGATCTGACGGTGCAAGTTAGACAGAAATACTAATATCCCAATAACGGGTTTTCAAAGACTGTAATGATAAATACTGGACTTTGGAGCTAGATCTAAAATTTCTTCTAGAAAACTCTACGTAATCTTTCTGCCTGGTGGCGCGAAATACTTCAAGTATTAACTAACATTTCCCGACTATCTATATATATCTTGTGGACAAATCTGTGGTGTGACTAAAGTGAATCCTATACTGAGGGAAGGCACCGACCTGACATTCATCATTTCTAGAAACCTACGCTATTGACACTGTGCTCTGCTAACTCCCGCGCCTGGAATAATTGTTAGGTGACTTAATCAGACATTTGAACAAATTTGCACACCCAAGTAGTCGTTCCCGGAGACTCCGAGTTAAATACGTCTTTTGGAACTGGGGACTTCTTGGCAGAAGACTGCATTTTTTTTTGAGCCTGTGTAAAGATCTAAAATCAGTGTGTTCCAAGAGGCAGCGAGCAAAGTCGTGAGTACCTGAATGAGAAGCCATGGCGGAATGAATGAGTGTACGCTGGTCTGAGTGATATTTTCACTATTATATCTTTGACACCCTGTTGCTGTCCTAATTTTTTTTTTTTCAATCTGCATAATTTGTTGCTAAGGCTAGAGTTCTTGTGTTTTTGTCTTAGGTTAAATCAGATTTTTTTCAAACTCTGTGCATATAATTACGAGATAAAACAAAGAAAACTCTTAGACTCAAACCCTATGTATCTGTGACTCGGGCGCCATCATCTGTTCTCTTAACGGGGCCGGGCTAAACCTAGAGTTAACACCATAACGGGGCTATCATCCTTGCAACATTTCCTTGAAGTTTTGTGACTATGTGTATATGTATTTTCCTTGATGTACTTTCTTTGATGTTGTGAGCCGATTTTTCCTGATATTAAAAATCGCTCTTGAACTTAATAATCGTGTTTGGTCAGCTCGTTCTAGATAATATATATATATCATTGTTATAGTTTTCCCACGTCTGTGTGTTTACCTGTCGTCACGTGTATGTGCGTGCCTGTGAGTGATAGAAATATACGTAATATGTATATGGGTGTAGTCTGTCTGACGCTGTAACAACTGTTGTAGAAGATAGGTGAGAGAGAGAAGAATTCTTTTCGCTTTCAGAGACAGCCACTATATCAAATCTATCATCTCACGTGTGTGGAAATTCTATTACCTTTCACAAACTCTCACTGAGTCTATCACCTATTCAAACCTATTCAGAAGGGACCAAACCTAGTCTTAATTCTCCTATCGGAAATCTACGACAACCAGCACACTCCTATATGGCAGCGAGACCTGGACGACCTATGCTAAGCAAGAAAGAAGGCTCAATACCTTCCATTTGCGGTGTCTACGCCGCATCCTCGGCATCTCGTGGAAAGATAAAGTGACAAATGTCGAGGTGTTGTCACGTGCTGGCCTTCAAAGTATGTATACGCTGCTTAGACAGCGCAGACTTCGCTGGCTTGGCCATGTTCGCCGCATGGATGATGGTCGCATCCCAAAAGATATCTTCTACGGACAATTAGCAGAGGGCAAGAGAACAGTTGGGCGACCACAGCTGAGGTTCAAAGATGTGTGCAAGAGAGATATGAGGGCACTGGACATGGATCCAGCAACATGGGAGGATAAAGCTGCCGATCGCACTAAGTGGCGATACTATTTACGGCGCCACCTCAGATTGGGCGAAGAGAGGCTCACACAAGAAGCAGAGGTGAGGAGAAAACGTCGAAAGGAGCACCAGGAAAATAAGCAGCTGAGGGCTGTCACCTCAGGGGCGCATTCCCATAGTCAGTTATGACTGAAGGGGCTATTATTATTATATATATATATATATGCCCAATGGGCTGATCACCTGTTGGCTTGTCACACCGATTACGGAAACAACGGCAGATGGATCTATTTGTTGTTGCCCTAAAGACGCCGCTAGGCGTGATGGGAAACTACAACAGAGAAAATCAATCTGCTGTTGCCCTTAAGACGCCACAAGGCGTGATGGCCTCTGACTGCTTGGTCGGTCTTTGGCTAAGGATGGAAGAAGAAGAAGATATATATATATATATATATATATATATATATATATATATATATATATATATATATATATATATATATATATATATATATATATATATATATATCCTCCCCCCCCCCCCTTCCACCTTTTCAACCTACAATGGAATGAATGGAATAATACATTGAATCAGCAATAAATCTTACAGGTAAGTAAATTTAGTGTTAGTTGTTTTTATGACACGTGCTCCAGTTTTTTGTCCTGCCGAAAATATATCTCGGTCTCTGCGCACGGCACATTTCCCCAGCAGTTGGGATGGTTATGTTTACATATCCGAGAAATAATCCTCTGACAGCGCTATGTCTCGAGACGTTTGTCTAGCAACGGTGCCCAATTAGTCTGGTAAGCTGAAGTAAAATGTATCTGCACGATGGAGTTTGCGTACGCGCTGTAATGTTAGGGTGATATCGCTTAAAAGTAAAGCATTTTTTTGTTTTTCCTTTATGCACCGTGAATGGGGACGGCTAGTCAGTTCACCAAAATTGGCAAGTCTCGAGTTTATATCTAAACAGCCGTTAGACACACACAATACACGTCTGACAGCCGTCACGCCATGTAATACACACATCTGTCTGCCAGCTGTCACGCCATGTAATACACACATCTGTCTGACAGCTGTCACGCCAGGTAATTTACACACAACTACAGATGTCACGCCATGTGTGATAAACAAGCGCAAAGGCCTTATAGCTCTATCTTGTCCTACATCTCTCGTATTGTATTTTCTCCCATATTGGTGCTCTTTCATCCCACATTTAATATCCCACATTTGCTATTTCATCGTTGTGATTACTCGCGACTGGTATCTAGAGAACCGCATTTGTTCTTTCATCGGTGGTAAAATAAAGTCTTTTGATTGAGTCCCCATACCTGACATTATCGTTTGAAGCCCACATTGCATCGAGATAAATCTGGTGAAAACACATCTGGTCATCCAAATCAGACATCTGGGCATTATACAATTTCTGTGGACTGTGGTTATCTTTGTTGCTCGGCCAGGTCACCACATTGAACGCCCAGCTTGGCCAGGTGAAAACGTCTCATGCTGATTAAACCAACCGGCATGTAAATCAATAGGCGGCGCCACAAAGAGGACATGTTAGCATGCTGGCGACAATGGGCGGAGGTAACAAAGAATGCCACCAACACAGGGAACAATAAACAACCAGAGAATAATGTGACAGCACTTTTGCAATGGCCAGCCTGTGATAAAATTACATTGATACACCGATACAATTATTATTTGTAAGTATAAAGTTAAGATAAAGTAGAAATAAAAAGTTGGGTTGTGACGAGTCTTCTTTCCCCACGCCAGTCGTCGCGCTGATTTTAGCAAGACAGAAACGTAGTGTAAGGGTACTATCGTTTGCCAGTGACCTTGGAACTATTGGTAACAATTTTGACAGCATAAGCCTTGTTTCGGACCAAAAGGAGGAGATAGGAAAATGTATTTTTAGACTGCGCCTTTTGACACTGGTTGATTGAAACACAGACTTGTAGGAAACGCGGGCGATATTGTTAGCGGCGATGGAAAAATACGCCACAGGGTCAAACAATTGTTCGTTCCATAGTTATGCATTTTGGCATGTAACCACTCACCCAGCCCCCCTTTCTTGCAAAATGGTACATTTTATGACGTCACAGACTTGTTGTTCGGTTTGAAAAACGCAAAAGCGGGAAAGGGATGGCGTGTTTATGTAATAGTAGAGATTGAAACTAAAGATGGAAAATATATGCAATTCTTTAATTCCAGGTATACGACCCAAAAACTTAGTTAGTTTGATAGCTTATCTTCTCCTGAGAAATAATATGTTTAAAAATACCAAAACCCCCAGATAATAAGAAAGTTATTGACAAAATACTGTATTGGTTAGTGCACACAGACAAACAGACGCTCGTCCCTGCATTCACTAACGGTTACTTTTTTGGACGCGTTAGGGGAAATTGTAGAGATGTTGTAGCCAGTAGAGGAGAGGAAATTGAAAACTGGTACAAACTGTTACATTATTGATGTGGATGTGCTGGGTCGGTCAGAAAGAGCTGACCCGAGTCTTTTAAATTTTGAATGCCTTATTAATTAACAATTGGTGGATTTGATATTATGTTCAGACAAGCCTCAATTTTCATGTTACAGGGTTTGTACTGGCACTGTGCTTGTGCCAGCTTCCTGAATAAATAACCAGCAGTTCTGTTGAAGTTGCTGTCGTGGTGTATGACTTGTAGTCTTGGTACAAGTTGCGGCCAAGATTACTGCAGAAAGATCAAGTCAGTGGCAGTGGGCCGCACATTCAACTATCAACTAACGTCCCGGGCCAGATAAGTACAACAGCCCTGGTCCGGAACTCTTCATCAACAAGCCACCAAAGTAGAAACAAACTGTGTGACATAAAAATCAATAAAGAGCATAAACTTGAACAGAATAGGTATAAATAAAGACAGGGTGTGGTGAACACACCCCGACCAGCACTCCAGTAACAGTATATTGATATTAAATCAGACCAACAACATAACTTATAATTCATAGAATGTTTTGTAGACTGATTGTCCTGTTTGGTTAATTAATCTTGTTTCTCTCTCTCTCTCTCTCTCTCTCTCTCTCTCTCTATATATATATATATATATATATATATATCTATATATATATATATATCTATCTATATATAAAATATTATATATATATATATATATATATATATATATATATCCATAAATTGATTACCTTTTGAAATTGACCGTCCTGAACAAAAGAATATCTAGTTCAGGACTAAATAAATTGTAAAAAAAGTTTTCACTACAAAATTTTAACCCAAGTGTTAGTTCAGTTAATCATAGTATTTAATATTTGTTTGTGTGGGTGTGTTTAAATATTGAATTTATATCACACCACATGTTCATAACCCTAGACATTAGACGTAGCTATCAGACATACTAGTCAAGAATAAGTTTGAGTGAGATCGTAAGGTGGTAGCAGAAAGGTTCCCTGTTAACTCACTCTAACCCTAGATATTCAGGGACCTTCACAGCTGACCTCACTCAGTACAATAGGAAATGAAATAACAACAATATCATAACATCAAAAACCACCACACAGCCAATTATCTCACTACCCGTTTGTCAAACAAGCCAGGCAACGAAAGTTAGTCGCAAATTAACAAACCCACGGTTGGACTGACAGGTGACAAGAGCGATCCTGTGAATGAGTGACCAGAGGGGCTATTAAGGATTGGTTGTATGGGCGGAGCTGTACGTCACGGATCCAAGAAACCCACATTGGACTTCTGATATAATACCACGTAGCTCGCTAGAGAGAGGAGTCCAGTTTTTACATAGTGAGGAAGAGATACAATCCATAAAACGTTTAGCCTAAATACACGTGTTTATTCAGAGTGGAATAATTCAGTTCTGTGGTGAATTGTGTTCGTAAAGGATTTTGCGAAGGGAAAAGAAGGTTAGTAGATCTTATACAGATTATTAATACATTTTCTTATTCTTTGTTTAGTTTAACCTCACGGCTAATTGTGCGAAAGATAGAGTTTCAATTAATTCTTTTCATAACTGATTAATAAAATCAGAAGATTTTCCTAGAAGATGATAGGATGATAGGAGGTAATTAATAGTTCATACTTCACCTTCATCATCATCACAGTCTCTCATGCACAAGATATTTAACATCATTAGAATCGAACTCAGAGAGAGATCAATAATGAGCAGTAGTATGAATGAAAGTCAACCAGTGATGTTAAATGTTAAAAACTTACGAAGACTTTTGTGTGTCTTCAGTTCATCAGAAGTCTGAGTCTACACGCAACGTGTCTGACGTCTAACCAGAAATAAGTTAACAAAAACGGACATTTGGCTAGCAGAATTCGCCATAGGACATCTTCCATTCCTCAATTGAAAAGGAATATTGTCTCACCCACAAGTCAGAAGGTGGACGCAGCATTTTTCGTCACCCATATACTGCTGACTCACAAGTTCAATACATAGCTATCACAAGTTCAAATCACTCGAAAGATCATTATTATCTGAAGTCAAGCAAAAGAGCTCAAAAGTGGAATCTCATATTTATACCAAGTGCAACACACTCTTAAGCGCATTCTATGAAGCAGACTCTAAAGTATATTTTATGAATCACGACTACATACGCAAGATTATGAGTCTACATATCACTAACATTTCGTGAAGATATCCAGCCTGACCAGTACCCTCGGGAGTTTAGACAACAGACCTTTTGTTCATATGACAGCTATTAACTGTTGATCAACACTACAGAGATATACTCAAACAGTGAAGGAATATACATATATATCTCGTCAACGTTCTCAGTCCGACAACAGTTTTCGTCAGAACGTCCTCGACTTAGAGATACCCCACTCGACATAACGTATAACAACTTGGGACATTTTATGCATACATGTGAATCATCATATCAATGAGAAGCATTTAGAGACACATGGACTGTGTAGATTACTCACCATTTTGGTAACACGTATCATATCACATCATCATCATTTCGCTTTGCACCAGTTCATTCTTAATTAACTGCAATTTTATTATCTCATCTGTGTGTTTTGTGTGAATCGTCTTTCACCATCATCACGTTCTAACCATTACTAAACCTATATGTGTGGATATTTCATTAATAAACCCAACGATCGTTTGATCATTATCTAGTTGTTAATGTATCACTCGTGCTGTCGGTGTTACATATTCACCTATAGGAACCTTTCTCTACTCAGATGAGGTTGGGGGCTTTTTCTGTTACGGGATCTAAGGGCAGAAGCTAGTGTCGTGGGGAAACAGAACTCTTTCCATAATTAATTAGAAAATACTGTCCAGTGGAAAGCATTCGCATTCCCGTCTTCTTGTCCCTATCTCGAATAGGTCTTTATTCTTTCTTAACGAGCCAATTTCTAGAAACCTTCTACCTAATATCTCATAGGCTATTCCTGGCAAAAACTACTGTCGTAGTTGCCCCAATATGCACCACACGACAATTGGGGACTCGTCTTGGGATTAGTGAACCTGGACTTAGGAGTGTGAAAAATCACATTTTCATCCATGCTATACAGTTGCGATAATTGCAAAATTTGTTGGCATTTTGAGGGATTACCTCCTAGACTGACTCTTATTATAATTTGTCTATTTCATAAGGGGGATAATTTATATCTCTAAAGCACGAGTGATACTTTTTAAATTAAGTATCAAACGGACAGAGTAAACACTTTTTGAGAACAGAGGATACTGTAGGAAACTGAATTTTTTTCTTTTTCTGCAACTGCTGGGAAAATTTTTATCATAAATATTTAGTAAATTTGTCACAGAAACTGTGAGATAATCTGTTTGATATTTTTTCATAATACGCGGAGTGAGTGATTTTTTTAGAACTATTTGAACTTGATCACTAACTTAAACCTAGCTGGTTTTAAAGAGATAATTACTTGTGCGAGTCAAATAATTTTGTTTAGAGGTCACTGCCAATTTTTCCCCTCGCGAACCTGTACTGCATATCACGGCAGATGCTGCAAAAATTAGAACTAGTTTAATGGAGGCAGGGCGTGAATACGAGTTAAGTGGAAAAGAACTGATGAAAGTTGTGAGTGAGGAAACTGATAAACTCCATGCAAGAGAGATAGAAGTGCAGAAACTTGCAATGGAGAAGGAGAAGGCCGCAGCAGAAGCAGAGGAGCGGAAAGCCGCAGCAGAAGCATCGGAGCGGAAAGAGAAAGCCGCAGCAGAGCATGCACTTAACATGAAGCAACTGGAAATCCAGGGACAGACCAATCAGATAGAGCTGGCAAAAAGTGCAGCAACTTCCAATTGTGAGGGAGGGTACTCACCCCGCTCAGATGGTGTGCCTACTTCGCAACTTGCGCAACCCAATGCCATGAACTTTCCGCTGGAACCTTTTTCAGAAAGGAACGATACCATGGACGTCTTTTTAGACCGATTCGAACGCTTTGCAACAGGGTTTGGACTTGAAGAACGGAAGTGGAACTTGAAACTTTCCCAGGGCCTAAGAGGAGCCGCCTACGAGGTTTTTAATAAACTTCCGGACGGAGAGCAAGATGACTAACAGGCATTGAAAAAAGCTCTCTTGGTGAGGTACGAGCTTCATTCAGAGGCTTACCGGAAAAAATTTCGAGGTTCTAGGAAGGAGGCTGTCGTGTGAAATTCTAATCCTCATATATAAATTAAAACGTAAATGTAAAGCCTAACAAATAAATTTAATAAAAGGAAAGAAGAATGGTAAAGAACAGTGCTGTCACAATGACTGTACTCGAAATCCCCCCTGTTTTCTAATTCGTCTGCAAATTGTAACGTTCCACGTTGATAGTAAAAGCCTACTGCATCACTACACGCTTTCTTCAATAAAACGTGTACTGCCTTTCTAAGAAAAACCTTGAGATACGCAAGCTGACCTAGATTTACAATTCCATTCATGTCATTTTATACCCTACGTTACCAAAAACGAAAGACAGATGGACTAAGGATAGAAAGAAAGGGAGGGGCTGAAAGCCGGAACGCAGGCAATACTACCACAGTCTCGCGATACACAATTAATGCCACCCCTAACACGCGTGTAAGGCCACAAGCACTAGCTTTTTTCAAATCGACAGTGATAAACAACACTACCCGTACGAGAGTTAGTTTTTAAAAACTTACAAAACGCTTATTAGGAAACATGACATTCTACTGTTTTATGTCTAAAATCCTGACATTAGTCTGACAGTACAGCAGGACAGGTGGCGGTTCTAAACATAAAAAATAAAAAACAACTACACGACTATCCTAGAAAATGCATATTTTGAACGCAGCCCCTTAGCCCCATTAAATTTATATATTTGGGTTCCTTAGGACTTGCTGACAAATACTATGTTAAACGTTACGCAAATAGTCTAGGAATTAACAAATTATAGCCAAAAGAAATAGTGAGGGATGTCAGACAACACCAAAATCAGAATCGCTCAGTGGCAGATTTTCACACCACCATTGTACGGGAAATAGGCTGACATGTTACCTCCTATTTGATTGGCGGAAAGTAAATGTAAGGCTAAGCACGATTAGTCGGACTATAAATATTGATTCTTTGTTGTTAGGGAAACGTGAGTAAGGGTACTTTTTTTTGAAAAGCTGTGTAAACATGGCACGATTGGTTAGACCCGCCAATATAGTCAATCAGAGGCGTCAGGTCAGCACCACATTTTCAAATAAACTTACTAAAGAACCAGTGCGTTGAGCGCCAGTGCATATTTTTCTAAATAAAAGCCTGGGACATCGGCAGATCGAAATTGTGCTATATTCATTGCCAGTCAACGTAACTGTGTATTATTCCATGAATTGTGGTAAGCTTGAAATATATGATATCTTTTTAATGAAAATTGAATGTAAATTGATAATTTATGTCTGTATATATGTGTGGTTCAGTAGCGAACATGAGGTAAAGCCTATATAATGCTCCAACCTGAACAGAAGGTGTCGGAGGAAAGTAAAACTACATGGAATTGCCAAACAGTACACTGACACCTATCTTATCGACTAGAAAGAAATAATACTGGAATTGCAGAGGCGTAGTAACCATTAGGGAGGAGTATACTGGTGAAAATTGTTTCAGATGAAGATAGCAGTTGGCCTACCGCTCTGAACTCAGTGTTTGTTATGTATTGTGTTCAGTCTGGAAATTTATTATAAATTAGTTCTGAAATAGGAGGTACAACCTTCTTGTTTCAGGGACCGTGGTCCTAAAGTTATTGAGCAGCACCTGGTCTGAGCTTTGCTGAACCTAGAGGCTGACAGCATACTTCTGGGTCCAGATAGTGACCAGTGAGGTGTCTCCAGAACACAGGGAGGCTATCGAGCAGAGGAGTCTTTTCCTGCCGCCATCACGAAAGATAAGCGTCTGTGGCCAGAGGAGCTCAACATTATCCCCCCCCCCCCCTCAAAATCTGACTTTATAATAAAACAGAGGGAAAATACAGTGTTTAAATTGATAGGAACTGTGAACTTTTCCCCATATTATTTCCAAGATAAACAAACACTTGAAGTCATGATGACAAATAACAACATAGCTTGAAAAAAACAAAACCAGTATTACCTCATATTACCACTACACAACTGACACACATAGGAAAATATTAATAAAATATGTCACTACTAGGTTCATATTGATAAATTCTGTACATATAAATTGTAATTACAATTGATTGTGATTCCTGGTTCACTTTGTATTTGAATCAGGACACATATATTAGTAAAAGTAATTAATACATATATATATTTGAAAATTTACCAGTGACTCATTTAAGATAGTCTTATAGAGTGTTAAATGTGTGTGAGTGTCACTGTGTTGTACAGTGTTGTGGAATAAATTAAATTGTTTATCTGTCTGTTGTTGTTGTGACTTACACTTCATCATTTACATAACCCTAGACATTTAACGTAGTCATCACAATATTCCAGAATAATTCTGACTGAGGTATAATGTGGTAGCAAGCAAGGTTATCTGTAAAACACTACACCTATTAGATACAGATACCTTCACAGCTGATCTCAGTCAGTACACTAAGTCCCCTATAAATATTTATATCATCCCACCTTACCACATATATTGGGGTCTCGCTCCAGGGATATTGAACTTTCTCCTGTTATAGATATTGGGAATAATAAAGAATTAAAAGGTATCCTTGGGTGGAAATAAATAAGGTTGAGCTCTCAGTGCCTGTAGTGTCCTTAGATAATTATTGAAAGATTGAGTTGTTTACAATTGCATGTTAGACAATGGCCGACTTGGCAAAATTTCGATCTGCTGCTGTACAGACTGCGAAAGAGTTAGGAATGGACGGGCAAATTATGATTGCTTATGTCACTGCTGAATGTGACAAATATATTGAACGGGAAGAAAGAAGATTAGAAAAAGAGGCCGAAAGAAAGTTAGAGGCTGAAAAGGAAATTAAGAAGTTACAGTTTGAGGCTGAGGCTGAGACTAAGAGGCTGCAGGCTGAGGCTGAGACTAAGAGGTTGCAGATTGAGGCTGAGGCTAAGAAATTGGAGGCAGAAAGAGAAGACAAAAGATTGGCTGCAGAAAGGGAAGACAAGCGATTAGCTGCAGAAAGGGAAGCAGAAGATAAGAGATTACAAAGGGAACATGAGTTACGACTAAGAGAGTTTGAGTTTCAAGGCCATGCTCCTGAAAATGGTGCCAGTCCCTTTACCTCTGATGCCACGGCTAGTCAGGGAGCCTGAACCTCAGCTATGAATTTTCATTTAGATCATTTTGTTGAGAAAGACGATGATATTGAGAGCTATCTAAATAGATATGAACTATTAGCTACCACATATGGGTTAGAAAGAGAAAGGTGGAGCTTAAAGTTATCTCAAGGGCTTCGTGGGGCAGCTTATGAAGTTTTTGCCAAAATGAGTAGAGGTGATCAGGAAAATTATGACATGCTAAAGCAGGCTCTTTTGTTAAGATATGAAAAGAACGCAGAATTTTATAGGAAAAAATTTAGGAATGCTAAACTACTGTCAGGTGAAATCTATCACCAGTTCTCTGCACGGTTAGAGACATACTTGGAGAAATGGACTTCTCTGGGGAAAACCTAAGATCTTAAGGAAATGGTCCTTATAGAACAACTAAGAGAGTCCATGGCTCCAGACCTGAGAAAGTTTCTCATGGAACAAGGTGCAGAGAGGCTGGGTGAGTTGCTAAATGTTGCAGAAAGGTATCAAGCGGCTCAGGCAGAGGTATCAGGTAATAAAAAGAAACAGGTGGATAATTTTAGGGCACCACAGAACTTTAATAAATTTGATCCTAGAGATCAAAACAAAGGTAAGCACCAATTTGATAGGCCACGGTATGACAATAAAAATAAAACCCCACAATTCGATGAAAGGAAATATGATGAAAGAAAATCTTTCAACCAAGGGAAAAGGTGGTGTAAAAATTGTAAGATGAACAATCATGACACTGACCGTTGCCGAAGGAACCCTATAGTTATGGCCACCCTTCAGGTCAGGTCGACCTCAAGAAAGGAGGAGGATATTCTGTTAGATACCACTCCAGAAGAGATGAGGAAGGCACAGGCTGGGGATAAGACCCTCAAGCCTTGTTTCAGGAAATTGTCAACTTGGCATACAACTCCAGGCAAGGGAGATTTTTACATGAAAAACAAGTTGATGTATAGGAAGACTGGAGCTAGATCCAAAGGTCAGGGACAGCTGGTACTTCCTAAAAGATATAGGGCAGACTTAATAAGGAGCCTACATGTGAAACCAGATGGGGACCATGAAAAAATAGGTACCATCATTCAAAAGGTGGCTCACAATTATTATTGGCCCAAGGCAAGATGGGACATTGAGAATTTTGTAGAAAGGTGTAGCATAGCACATGAGGGAACACCCACAAGTGGGAACATTGATCAGGACCTGGACACGCCAAGGAGCAAAATTAGGCCTGACAATACGAAGAGAAATAAATTTGATAAAGTGGACCAAAGGGAATGGGAAGCCCCTTTTCACGGACAAGCTTCAATTAACTGTTTTACAATGGCCACTATGCGGCGAGTGCAAAAAGATGTCTTACCCCAGGATAAGCCGAAAATCCCTCAATCGGACTTAAACAAACTGGAGGAAGAAGATGTAGAGAGGAAATCTCTCATCAAGAATTTTAAGTGGGGAGAAAGCCCCAAGAGGAAAATTGGTAGCGGTCGTTTTGTGCATGATAATTCTGGGAAGAAAAATCATCACTACAGAGCTTCGGGTGGAAAGGACCTGGCATGTGCCAGGAGAAATAAGTTTCCGAATTTAAAAGTCCATATGTAACTCTGTTAAGAACGTGGACTGATGAAAAGGCAGAGGAAAATATTACATCCTCATACCAATATGTGAATGAGCTGACCACTCGTTTAAAAACTGGCTGGAAACTTGCCAATGAAAATTTGAGACAAGCCAGGAAGAAACATGCTGCCTATTATAACAGGAAAGCTAAAGACAGAGATTTGGCTGTGGGAGAGAAGGTACTGCTTCTTCTCCCCGGTAGTCAGAATAAGTTACAAATTGGATGGCAAGGTCCATATACAGTTCTAGAGAAGGTGTCTAGAACAAATTATAAGATAGATAAGAAGGGGAAAGAAAAAATCTATCATGTGAATCTCCTGAAGAAATATTTGGAAAGAGAACATCAGGAAGAGACACACTTGTTGACCTCGTCCATTGCCATGGAGATGAAAAAGGAACCACTTTCATCATTTGAATATCCATTACACCCCTGTGAGACAGCGGCACAGGTGAAAATCAGTACACATTTAACGAAAACTCAGAAAGAGAGAGTGCAACAGGTTCTAGATAATCATGCAGAGGTGTTAACAGACCGACCTGGGCATACAAACTTATTGGAATATGATATGAAACTGATAGACCCCACACCTGTCTGTATGAAACCCTATTCGATTCCTTTTGCTAAGGAGAAAGCTTTGAAGGAAGAGATAGACTATTTGTTGAAGGAAGGAATTATTTCGCACAGTGAATCTTCATATAGTTCCAGTGTTGTACTCTTAAGAAAACCCTCTGGAGAACATAGACTCTGTATAGATTACAGGAGACTGAATGCTATTACAGAAGGACAGGTGGATCCATTGCCGGATACAAATCAGTTGTTTGCCAGGCTAAATAAAGCTAAATATTTCTCAAAAGTGGATCTGAGTAAAGGATACTATCAGATTCCAGTAAAGCCTGAGGTTAGACCATACCTAGCTTTTAGTACCTCAGAAGGACACTATGAGTTTAATAGATTGCCATTTGGATTGAAGAATGCGCCTAGTGTTTTCTCTAGAATGATGAGAAAATTATTGGACCCTCTGAATAATCCATGTATCACAAATTTCATGGATGATATCCTTATAGCAACAGAAACATTTGAGGAACACATTGACTCTCTGAACATGCTGTTTAATCGACTTAGGGAAGCGAATTTAACAGCCCGACCAACCAAATGTTGCGTTGGATGTAAAGAATTGGAATTCTTGGGACACACAGTTTATCAGGGAAACATGACCCCTGACCCAAAGAATTTAGAGAAACTAAAGAAAGCCCCGAGACCACAAACCAAGAAAGACGTGAGATCCTTTGTCTCATTATGTGGTTTCTACCAAAAGTATATCAAAAACTTTAATTCCATACGTGCACCGTTAACTGATTTGACACGTAAAGGACATCCAGATCGAATTACATGGACACCACAATGTGAAATGGCTTACCAGGAATTGAAGGAAAAGCTCACAAGCAAACCTATTTTGAAATTACCTGACTTAAGTCAAGAATTCATTGTAAGGACTGATGCCAGTAATATTGGGTTAGGTGCAACTCTGCTACAGAAATCAGATGCATTGGATGGGGAATTAAGCCCAGTGGCATATGCTAGCAGAAAGTTGAATAAAGCTGAAACCAATTACTCAACTAGCGAAAAAGAATGTCTTGCAGTAACATGGGCGATAAAGAAATTCAATATTTATCTGTATGGGAAGGCATTTAAGTTGCAAACGGATCACAAACCTTTGTCGTTTCTAGCACAGGCTAGACATGAGAATTCTAGATTACTCCGTTGGTCATTATTGATGCAGCCATTTGAGTTTAGCATAGAGTATATAAGTGGAAAAACAAATCTGGGAGCGGATTTTTTAAGCCGCCATCCGTGTGATGAGAATCACCCTAAACTCCAGGAAAAATAATAAATTTCTCTATGTGTATATAGAATTATAGACTGACATATAACGTCTGTTTTAAGTGGGGAGAATTTGTCGTGTGAAATTCTAATCCACATATATAAATTAAAACGTAAATGTAAAGCCTAACAAATAAATTTAATAAAAGGAAAGAAGAATGGTAAAGAACAGTGCTGTCACAATGACTGTACTCGAAATCCCCCCTGTTTTCTAATTCGTCTGCAAATTGTAACGTTCCACGTTGATAGTAAAAGCCTACTGCATCACTACACGCTTTCTTCAATAAAACGTGTACTGCCTTTCTAAGAAAAACCTTGAGATACGCAAGCTGACCTAGATTTACAATTCCATTCATGTCATTTTATACCCTACGTTACCAAAAACGAAAGACAGATGGACTAAGGATAGAAAGAAAGGGAGGGGCTGAAAGCCGGAACGCAGGCAATACTACCACAGTCTCGCGATACACAATTAATGCCACCCCTAACACGCGTGTAAGGCCACAAGCACTAGCTTTTTTCAAATCGACAGTGATAAACAACACTACCCGTACGAGAGTTAGTTTTTAAAAACTTACAAAACGCTTATTAGGAAACATGACATTCTACTGTTTTATGTCTAAAATCCTGACATTAGTCTGACAGTACAGCAGGACAGGTGGCGGTTCTAAACATAAAAAATAAAAAACAACTACACGACTATCCTAGAAAATGCATATTTTGAACGCAGCCCCTTAGCCCCATTAAATTTATATATTTGGGTTCCTTAGGACTTGCTGACAAAGAATATGTTAAACGTTACGCAAATAGTCTAGGAATTAACAAATTATAGCCAAAAGAAATAGTGAGGGATGTCAGACAACACCAAAATCAGAATCGCTCAGTGGCAGATTTTCACACCACCGTTGTACGGGAAATAGGCTGACATGTTACCTCCTATTTGATTGGCGGAAAGTAAATGTAAGGCTAAACACGATTAGTCGGACTATAAATATTGATTCTTTGTTGTTAGGGAAACGTGAGTAAGGGTACTTTTTTTTTGAAAAGCTGTGTAAACATGGCACGATTGGTTAGACCCGCTAATATAGTCAATCAGAGGCGTCAGGTCAGCACCACATTTTCAAATAAACTTACTAAAGAACCAGTGCGTTGAGCGCCAGTGCATATTTTTCTAAATAAAAGCCTGGGACATCGGCAGATCGAAATTGTGCTATATTCATTGCCAGTCAACGTAACTGTGTATTATTCCATGAATTGTGGTAAGCTTGAAATATATGATATCTTTTTAATGAAAATTGAATGTAAATTGATAATTTATGTCTGTATATATGTGTGGTTCAGTAGCGAACATGAGGTAAAGCCTATATAATGCTCCAACCTGAACAGAAGGTGTCGGAGGAAAGTAAAACTACATGGAATTGCCAAACAGTACACTGACACCTATCTTATCGACTAGAAAGAAATAATACTGGAATTGCAGAGGCGTAGTAACCATTAGGGAGGAGTATACTGGTGAAAATTGTTTCAGATGAAGATAGCAGTTGGCCTACCGCTCTGAACTCAGTGTTTGTTATGTATTGTGTTCAGTCTGGAAATTTATTATAAATTAGTTCTGAAATAGGAGGTACAACCTTCTTGTTTCAGGGACCGTGGTCCTAACGTTATTGAGCAGCACCTGGTCTGAGCTTTGCTGAACCTAGAGACTGACAGCATACTCCTGGGTCCAGATAGTGACCAGTGAGGTGTCTCCAGAACACAGGGAGGCTATCGAGCAGAGGAGTCTTTCCTGCCGCCATCACGAAAGATAAGCGTCTGTGGCCAGAGGAGCTCAACATTATGCCCCCCCCCCCCCTCAAAATCTGACTTTATAATAAAACAGAGGGAAAATACAGTGTTTAAATTGATAGGAACTGTGAATTTTTCCCCATATTATTTCCAAGATAAACAAACACTTGAAGTCATGATGACAAATAACAACATAGCTTGAAAAAAAAAAAAACCAGTATTACCTCATATTACCACTACACAACTGACACACATAGGAAAATATTAATAAAATATGTCACTACTAGGTTCATATTGATAAATTCTGTACATATAAATTGTAATTACAATTGATTGTGATTCCTGGTTCACTTTGTATTTGAATCAGGACACATATATTAGTAAAAGTAATTAATACATATATATATTTGAAAATTTACCAGTGACTCATTTAAGATAGTCTTATAGAGTGTTAAATGTGTGTGAGTGTCACAGTGTTGTAAAGTGTTGTGGAATAAATTAAATTGTTTATCTGTCTGTTGTTGTTGTGACTTACACTTCATCATTTACATAACCCTAGACATTTAACGTAGTCATCACAATATTCCAGAATAATTCTGACTGAGGTATAATGTGGTAGCAAGCAAGGTTATCTGTAAAACACTACACCTATTAGATACAGATACCTTCACAGCTGATCTCAGTCAGTACACTAAGTCCCCTATAAATATTTATATCATCCCACCTTACCACAGAGGCCGGAGAGACTTTCTCACAGTTCGCAGCCCGTATTGAAGTGAAGTGGTGTACACTGGGAAACTTTACCGAGAACTATGACGGGTTGAAAGAGCTGATTGTGATAGAGCAACTAAAAGAGTCTATGTCGGTGGAAATGCGTAGATTTCTCACTGAAAACGGCCCTGACCGGTTAGAAAATATTCTTACACTGGCAGAGCGATTCTAAATTGCTCTCATGGAGTCTAAATGAGCCAGGAAGAAGTTTCTTGATCAGGCGCCAAAGCAACCAGTTTGCACCCAACCAGACCAACAAAGCAAAGGACCACACATCTCGCATAAACATCACGCAAAACAAAATAACTACAAAGAGCAAAACAAGAAAAATGCTGCGCCACACCAGAGACAGGGAGATAAATGGTGCAGGTACTGTCGCTTCAACAATCACAACACTAATGAGTGCAAGCGCAGACCTCCTCCCCAACATGCTGCCTGTCTGCAGACAAAATCGTCACCCCGGAAGGAGCAGAGTACCGGAAACGTTTCTTATCCTCCCGTCATCGAATCAGTCATCGTAAACGGACAATCTGTGGAGTGCCTTTATGACACAGGACTTGCTTTCGATGCGGTGATCAGGGCATCTCTTGTCACCCCTGACCAGTGTCGACATCCAAGGTCCGACGAAGGATGTTGCACCCATGACACTGCCAATTGCACTTACCAGAGTGGAATCTCGTTACGTGACAGGATAGATTCGTGCAGCTATAATGGAAGAACCAATCTACTCTTTAATCTTGGGATGTAGATATGTGTTCCTTGGAGAACCTACTCACCCACTAGTCATAGCGGCCGTACAGACTAGAGGACAGTCAAAAAAGACGCAGAGCAGGAACCTGCTACCAATATCCTCCCCGAGAAATTGAAGAGGGCCCAAATGGAAGAATCCTCACTGGCGCCCTGTTTTAAAAAAATACCTAGGACACACAACCCACCTACCAAGGGAGACTTCTTGATGAAAAATGGATTGATGTATCGCCGAGCTGGAAACGAAGGACAGGAACACAACCAATTAGTAGTTCCTGCAACCTATAGGAACCAGGTGCTTGAGATGGGCCACTCTATCCCATTTAGTGGACACATGGGAATGAGCGCCACGACTCAAAGGATCGCCTGCCACTGTTATTGGCCAGGGATCACCGGCGACATTGAACGTTTCGTCAAGTTTTGTCCTCAGTGCCAGAAAGTTGCACCAAAACACTGGACGGCATCCGCAACCCTTGGGGAGATGCCAATCTTGGGCACCTCATTTGAAAGAGTGGCCGTGGATATAATTGGACCTCTGCTGAGAACTAAGAAGAGGAACTCCCATATCCTTACCTTAGTGGACACATGTTCTATGTGGGGCGAAGCCATAGCCATGCCAGCATGCGACTCAGTGCATGTAGCTGACGCTTTACTGAATATCTTTACTAGATTGGGCTTCCCGCATGAAATTCTCACAGACAACGGGTCACAAATTAGAGGCAAGTTGACAGAGGAGGTGCTTAGAATATTCAAGACTAGGCATATTCATACTTCGCCCTATCACCCCCAAAGATACGGGCAAGTAGAGCGGTTTAACGGGACACTCACCTCTATTCTCCGGAAGTTTGCACAGGAGAAGCCAGAAACTTGGGATCAGTATCTTCCTGCCGCATTATTTGCTTATAGGGAAGTACCGCATGAGTCAACGGGAGTCCCGCCGGCCACATTACTCTTCGGAAGACCTATTAAAGGTCCATTAGAAGCCTTACTAAGAACATGGACAGATACCAAGGCTGACGACACTGTCACATCAGCCTTCCAGTACGTCACAGACTTGAAACAACGTCTGAAGACTGGCTGGGAATTAGCCACAGCGAAAGTACGGGACGCTAGGCGGAAACATGCCAAATATTACAATCGGAATGCGAAGGACCGAGAACTAGCAGTAGGAGAGGAGGTGCTACTTCTTCTGCCGAGTAGCAGTAATAAGTTGCAGATTTGCTGGAGGGGACCCTACAAAGTTGTGGAAAAAATTTCTCGTACCAACTATAAAATCGCAGTGAACGAAAAGCAGAAAATTTATCACTTAAATCTGCTTAAGAAGTTTTACGAGCGAGCCCCTGCCGAACCAGCGCACCGCATGACTATGGCCATTGCTATGCAAATGGAAGAACAGCCTTTATGATTCGTAGAGTACCTGGTGATACAGGAGGAATCACATTTAGATATGAAAATAAGCTCCACCCTAACGGAAGCCCAGCAAGAAAAAGTGAGGAGATTGATGGAAAACCACGCCGACTCCCTGACAGACAAACCGGGCCGGACAAACCTGATGGAGTTTGACATGGAAGTCACGGATCCTACGCCCGTCCGAATGAGAACCTATCCAATTCTGTATGCCAAGGCGACGGCATTAAAGCAAGAAATTGATTATTTACTTAAGAAAGGCATAATTTCGAAGTCAGAGTCCTCTTACAGTGCAGGAGTGGTGCTGTTACGCAAACCCAGTGGAGAACACCGCCTGTGCATCGACTACCGACTGCTGAATGCGTTAACACAGTTCCAGCCAGAACCGTTACCGGACCAGAACCAGCTATTTACTAAGCTGAGCAGGGCTCGCTATTTTTCAAAGATCGACCTCAGTAAAGGGTACTATCAGATACCGATAAAAGCTGAGGTGAGGAATCTGTTAGCCTTCAGTACTCTAGATGGACACTTCGAGTTTAATGTGATGCCATTTTGACTAAACAACGCTCCTAGTGTCTTCACAAGGATGATGCGAAAGCTATTGGATCCTCTGAATCATCCCGCCATCAGTAATTTTATAGATGATATCCTAGTAGCTACTGAATCGTTTGGAGAACATTTATCAGCGATATCCTTACTGTTTAACAGACTCAGAGAAGCGGGACTAACCGCCCGCCCAACCAAATGTCAAGTTGGGTGTGAACAGCTGGAGTTCCTAGGACATACTATCACCCATAGAACCATGTTCCCCGAGACTCAAAACGTTGAGAAGCTGAGAAATGCACCGAGACCGTCCACAAAAAGGGATGTCCGGTCATTTGTATCCCTCTGTGGATTTTACCAGAGATATATAAAGGATTTCTATAGCCTCTGTGCGCCGCTTACATCGCTAACCAAGAAAGGCAACCCAGATAAAGTGACATGGTCAGCAGAATGTGAACACGCATATGCACTCTTAAAAGAGAAACTCACCACAAAACCAATTTTACGGCTCCCGGATTTAACTCGAAAATTTATCTTGCGCAAAGATGCCAGTAACATTGGAATCGGGGCTACATTACTACAGCCGGATGACAAAAGTCCACCAAATCTATTTCCGATCGCATACGCGAGTTAGAAGTTAAACCGAGCAGAACAAAACTATTCAACAATCGAAAAGGAATGTTTGTCCCTCGTCTGGGGAATACAAAAATTTCAAGCATACCTGTATGGAATGAAATTTACGATCCAGAGTGATCACAAACCTCTGACCTTCCTCGCCAATTCAAAGAATTTGAATGCTAGACTGATGAGGTGGTCGCTTGTTCTACAACCTTACACGTTCCAATTGGACTATATCCAAGGAAAACATAACGTAGGAGCGGATTTTTTAAGCCGTCATCCTATGAGGCAGGACGGAGAGCACAGACTTGAAATGGAAAGGGTGAAAACCAGAGAGAAAAACGAAGATGACGAAAAGGATTAATGAATCCCGAGCAAGAAGGCTAAGCTCTCCTGAGTATGGTTGACATCACACTTGAGGAGGGGGCTATTGTGATAAACAAGCGCAAAGGCCTTATAGCTCTATCTTTTCCTACATCTCTCGTATTGTATTTTCTCCCACATTGGTGCTCTTTCATCCCACATTTGCTATTTCATCGTTCTGATTACTAGAGAACCGCATTTGTTCTTTTATCGGTGGTAAAATAAAGTCTTTTGATTGAGTCCCCATACCTGACATTATCGTTTGAAGCCCACATTGCATCGAGATAAATCTGGTGAAAACACATCTGGTCATCCAAATCAGACATCTGGGCATTATACAATTTCTGTGGACTGTGGTTATCTTTGTTGCTCGGCCAGGTCACTACATTGGACGCCCAGCTTGACCAGGTGAAAACGTCTCATGCTGATTAAACCAACCGGCATGTAAATCAATAGGCGGCGCCACAAAGAGGACATGTTAGCATGCTGGCGACAATGAGCGGAGGTAACAAAGAGTGCCACCAACACAGGGAACAATAAACAACCAGAGAATAATGTGACAGCACTTTTGCATTGGCCAGCCAATTATCTCACTACCCGTTTGTCAAACAAGCCAGGCAACGAAAGTTGGTCGCAAATTACCACACCCACGGTTGGACTGACAGGGGACAAGAGCAATCCTGTGAATGAGTGACCAGAGATGCTATTAAGGATTGGTTGTATGGGCGGAGCTGTACGTCACGGATACAAGAAACCCACATTGGACTTCTGATATAATACCGCGTAGCTCGCTGGAGAGAGGAGTCCAGTTTTTACATTGTGAGGAAGAGATACAATCCCTAAAACGCCTAGCCTAAATACACGTGTTTATTCAGAGTGGAATAATTCAGTTCTGTGGTGAATTGTGTTCGTAAAGGATTTTGCGAAGGGAAAAGAAGGTTAGTAGATCTTATACAGATTATTAATACATTTTCTTATTCTTTGTTTAGTTTAACCTCACAGCTAATTGTGCGAAAGATAGAGTTTCAATTAATTCTTTTCATAACTGATTAATAAAATCAGAAGATTTTCCTAGAAGATGATAGGATGATAGGAGGTAATTAATAGTTCATACTTCACCTTCATCATCATCACAGTCTCTCATGCACAAGATATTTAACATCATTAGAATCGAACTCAGAGAGAGATCAATAATGAGCAGTAGTATGAATGAAAGTCAACCAGTGATGTTAAATGTTAAAAACTTACGAAGACTTTTGTGTGTCTTCAGTTCATCAGAAGTCTGAGTCTACACGCAACGTGTCTGACGTCTAACCAGAAATAAGTTAACAAAAACGGACATTTGGCTAGCAGAATTCGCCATAGGACATCTTTCATTCCTCAATTAAAAAGGAATATTGTCTCACCCACAAGTCAGAAGGTGGACGCAGCATTTTTCGTCACCCATATACTGCTGACTCACAAGTTCAATACATAGCTATCACAAGTTCAAATCACTCGAAAGATCATTATTATCTGAAGTCAAGCAAAAGAGCTCAAAAGTGGAATCTCATATTTATACCAAGTGCAACACACTCTTAAGCGCATTTTATGAAGCAGACTCTAAATTATATTTTATGAATCACGACTACATACGCAAGATTATGAGTCTACATATCACTAACATTTCGTGAAGATATCCAGCCTGACCAGTACCTTCGGGAGATTAGACAACAGACCTTTTGTTCATATGACAGCTATTAACTGTTGATCAACACTACAGAGATATGCTCAATCAGTGAAGGAATATACATATATATCTCGTCAACGTTCTCAGTCCGACAACAGTTTTCGTCAGAACTTCCTCGACTTAGAGATACCCCACTCGACATAACGTATAACAACTTGGGACATTTTATGCATACATGTGAATCATCATATCAATGAGAAGCATTTAGAGACACATGGACTGTGTAGATTACTCACCATTTTGGTAACACGTATCATATCACATCATCATCATTTCGCTTTGCACCAGTTCATTCTTAATTAACTGCAATTTTATTATCTCATCTGTGTGTTTTGTGTGAATCGTCTTTCACCATCATCACGTTCTAACCATTACTAAACCTATATGTGTGGATATGTCATTAATAAACACAACGATCGTTTGATCATTATCTAGTTTGTTAATGTATCACTCGTGCTGTCGGTGTTACATATTCACCTATAGGAACCTTTCTCTACTCAGATGAGGTTGGGGGCTTTTTCTGTTACGGGATCTAAGGGCAGAAGCTAAGGTCGTGGGGAAACAGAACTCTTTCCATAATTAATTAGAAAACACTGTCCAGTGGAAAGCATTCGCATTCCCGTCTTCTTGTCCCTATCTCGAATAGGTCTTTATTCTTTCTTAACGAGCCAATTTCTAGAGACCTTTTACCTAATATCTCATAGGCTATTCCTGGCAAAAACTACTGTCGTAGTTGCCCCAATACGCACCACACGACACCATGTAATACACACATCTGTCTGACAGCTGTCACGCCATGTAATACACAGACATGTCTGATAGCTGTCTATGTCATGTAAACACACATCTGTCTGACAGATTTCACGAAACGTAATATACACACATCTGTCTGACAGCTGTCACGCCACGTAATACAAACACATCTGTCTGACAGCTGCCACGCCATGCAATATACACACATCTGTCTGACAGCTGTCACGCCATGTAATATACACACATATGTCTGACAGCTGCCACGCCATGTAATATACACACATCTGTCTGACAGCTGTCACGCCATGTAAATACACACATCTGTCTGACATATTTCACGCCATGTAATATACACACATCTGTCTGACAGCTGTCACGCCATGTAATATACACACATCTGTCTGACAGCTGTCACGCCATGTAATATATACGTGTCTGACAGCTGCCACGCCATGTACTACATTCATCAGTCTGACAGCTGTCACGCCATGTAATATACACACACATGTCTGACAGATGTCACGCCACGAAATACACACATCTGTCTGACAGCTGTCCCGCCAGGTAATTTACACACAACTACAGATGTCACACCATGTAATACACACATCTGTCTGACAGCTGTCACGCAATGTAATACACAGACATGTCTGATAGCTGTCGATGTCATGCAATATACATATCTGTCTGACAGTGTCACGCCATGTAATACACACATCTGTCTGACAGCTGTCACGCCATGTAAAATACACACATCTGTCTGACAGATGTCACGCCATGTAATATACACACATCTATCTGACAGCTGTCACGCCATGTAATATACACACATCTGCCTGACAGCTGTCACGCCATGTAATATACACACATCTGTCAGACAGCTGTCATGCCATGTAATATACACATGTCTGACAGCTGTCACGCCATTTTACAACACACATCTGTCTGACTGCTGTCACGCTAGGTAATACACACATCTATCTAATAGCTGTCACGCCATGTAATACACACATCCGTCTGACAGATGCCACGCCGTGTAATACATACATCAATCTGACAGCTGTCACGTCTTGTAATACACATATCTGGCGGATATATGGCACGCCATGTAATATACACATCTGTCTGGCAGCTGTCACGCCATGTAATATACACATGTCTGACAGCTGTCACGCCATTTTACATCACGCATCTGTCTTACAGCTGTCACGCCATGTAATACACACAACTGTCTAACAGCTGTCACCACATGTAATATAAACACAGCTACAGATGTCACGCCATATAATACACACATCTGTCTGACAGCTATCACGCCATGTAATACACACATCTGTCTGATAGCTGTAACGCCAGGTAATATACATACATCTGTCCGACAGCTGTCACGCCATGTGATACACTCATATGTTTCACAGCTGTCACGCCATTTAACAAAACACAGCTGTCACGTCATGTAATATACACATGTCAGACAGCTGTCACGCCATGTAATACACAAATATGTCTGACTTATGCCACGCCGTGTAATATGCACACATCTGACAGTTGTCACGCCAGGTAATATACACAACTGTCTGACAGATGTCACGCCATGTAATATATACACATCTGTCTGACAGATGTCACGCCACGTAATACACACATCTGTCTGACAGCTGTCACGCCATGTAATATACACACATCTGTCTGACTGCTGTCACGCCAGGTAATACACACATCTACCTGATAGCTGTCACGCCATGTAATACACACATCTGTCTGACAGATGCCACGCCGCGTAATACATACATCAATCTGACAGCAGTCATGCCATTTAACAACACACATCTGTCTGACAGCTGTCACGCCATGTAATACACACATCTGTCTGATAGCTGTCAACGCCATGTAATACACAAATCTGTCTGACATATGTCACGCCATGTAATATGCACACATCTGTTTGACAGCTGTCACGCCATGTATTATACACACATATGTCTGACAGCTGTCACGCCAGGTAATAGACACATCTATCTGACAGCTGTCAAGCCATGTAATATACACATCTGTCTGACAGATGTCACGCCGTTTAATACATACATCTGTCTGACTGTTGTCACGCCATGTAAAACACACATCTGTCTGACATGTGTCACGCCATTTAACAACACACATCTGTCTGACAGCTGTCACGCCATTTAACAACACACATCTGTCTAACAGCTGTCATGCCATTTAACAACACACAACTGTCTGACAGCTGTCAAGCCATTTAACAACAAACATCTGTCTGACAATTGTCACGGCGTGTAATACACACAACTGTCTGACAGCTGTCACGCCATGTAATAACACATATCTGACAGCTATCACGCCATTTAACAACACAAATCTGTCTGACAGCTGTCATGTCATTTAACAACACACATCTGTCTGGCAGCTGTCACGCAATTTAACAACACACATCTGTCTGACAGCTATCACGCTATGTAATAACACATATCTGACAGCTGTCACGCCAGCATCTGATGTGTCACGCCATTTAACAACAGTGTCGCGAGACGAGTGGTCCCAAATATCTTAGTGTAATCGATACAGCGAAACGCGAAGGTTCCAGCCAATGAGAGCAGCGCGAACCTTACACGGCGAGTCTAGTAGGTTAAAAACAGTAAAAAAGATGGATGGTTCAAATGTGCAAATGTGTTTGTCTTTCCACTGGAGTTATGAAAAATCGGATGGATTATAAATAATAAGGCCATCACGTTTAGATATTAGAGAGCCTAAGCTTCGTCCAGATACCAATATCTTCATGTAATGTGCAGTACAACCCGAGATAATTGAGGTTGAATGCAGAAACACGTGAGTCGTACAGACTTTTGCACAGTTTCGTTAACTGTAGCGAATTATACATTGGACTGAAGTAGAACGACAGCTCTCAATCGTCCGGTTTAAACAAGACCAAGATGGAGAAAATCGGATGAATATTAATGGAGTAGGATAGAATGGAGGTTCTTCTTCCTCGTTCGTCCTGAAAAGGACGTTGGTTGCGTTGTGTCTGTTTACGCCTTTCGGTCGACACATCCGACTTCAGCACGGCATTTTTGGGGACCGGGTTTGCCTTCCCTCTGCGATCCCTACTCGCTCAGCCAGACTGCAGTGATGCAGCCTGTTTCCAGGACCACCACGTGGAGGTGGAGTAGGGTCTTGGTCAGCTCTGGTTCGCTGACCCTGATGCAAGCAGTCAAGCTATGGGTCGCTGACTGCATTCTCTATTGCTGCATCTTTGGGTCCCGAATGAAGGTTCGAATACACACTTATTTCGCCAAACTCAGATCGATTTGCCAAGAATTGAGATGGACGGAAAACCTACGACGTCATTGCTTTCTCGTCCGGAAGACAGGAATCTGATAATATCCTTTACTCAGATCCACTTTTGAGAAATATTTTGCCTTGTTCAGCCTAGCAAACAGCTGGTTAGAATCAGGCAATGGATCTGCTTAATATTCAGTAATCGCGTTAGGTTTTCTGTAATCTATACAGAGACGGCGTTCGCCAGTCGATTTCCTCAGCAAAACCACATTAGCGCTGTAAGGCGGTTATGATTTGGAAATATTTTCTTTCAACAAATAATCAATTTCCTCTTTTAATGCTTGAGCTTTAGCGAAAGGAATAAGGTACGTTTTCATGCAGATTGGTGTTGGGTCTACAATTTTCATGTCGTACTCTAGTAAATTAGTGAGCCCCGGTTTTTCTGTTAGCACTATTGCATGTGTCTCTAGCACCTTTCGAACTTGCTTCATCTGTTCTTTCGTCAGATGATTACTTATCTTCACCTGCTCAAATGTTTCAGTGGGTCTTAATGGATACTCGTATGAGGTGAGAGGTTCGTTCTTCATTTCAGTGGCAATGGTCAGTGTCATAAGATGGGCACTTTCAGATGCTTCTCTATCATAGTATTTCTTGAGTAGGTTTATATGATAAACCTTTTCCTTGCCCTTCCTATCAATTTTATAGTTGGTTCTAGACAGTTTTTCTAGAATAGTTTATGGGCCCTGCCATCCTATTTGCAGTTTGTTATTTCTGCTGGCTAAAAGAAGAAGCACCTTCTCTCCAACAGCAAGTTCTCAGTCCCTCGCTTTTTTGTTGAAATATGCAGTATGTTTCCTTCTGGCTTTGCGTAGATTTTAATTAGCTAGCTTCCAGCCAGTTTTCGGTCAAGATTTCAACTCGTTAACATACTGATTTGATGAGGTTACAGTCTCTTCTGCTTTTTCATCTGTCCATGTCCACATCAATGCTTCCAGTGGACCTTTGATGGGCCGGCCAAATAACAACGTTGCCGGAGCCACCCTTGTTGAACTGTGTTGGACTTCCCGGTATGCAAACAAAGCAGCCGGTAAGTAGAAATCCCAAGTATCAGGTTTTTCATGTGCCAGCTTTCTAAGAATAGAACTGAGCGTGCCATTGAACCGCTCTACTTGGCCGTTTCCCTGTGCATGATAACGAGAACAATGATAATGTCTGGCTTGAAATATCCTGAATACTTCCTCTGTTAGCTTTCCCTTGAACTGAGAACCATTGTCAGTCAATATCTGATGTGGGAAACCTAATCTTGTGAATATTGTAAGAAGAGCCTCTGCCACATGTTTAGAATCAATTGATGACATAGCTACTGCCTCTCCCCACATAGAACACGTGTCAACCAGAGTTAGGATGTAATTATTCCTCCTCTTGGTCCCAGTTAGAGGTTCAACAATATCCACGGCAACTCTTTCAAATGGAGTTTCCATGAGTGGCATATCTCCTAAAGTTGCTGGTGCAGTCCAATGTTTTGGAGCTTCACGTTGGCATTCTGGATAGGATTTCACATACCGTTTTATATTTTCAGTGATCCCTGGCCAGAAATAATGACAAGCTATCCGTTGTCCAGTGGCCCCTATCCACATGTGTCCACTAAATGGTACAGCGTGTCCTAGCTCCATAACCTTCTCCCTATATGAAGATGGTACCACTAGCTGTCCAGGCCCATTGGATCCTGTTCCAGTTTTCCTGTACAGTAATCCATTCTTCATATAAAACTCACCTTTGCTTGGGGGTTATGGGCTTTTGGCAATTTGCCAAAACAAGCCTTTAATGAGCTATCTTCAGCCTGAGTCTTCTTCATCTCCTCTGGATGAGTGTTAATTGGACTTTCCTCCTCTTTCCTGGTTTGACCTGCTGCCATGACTACAGGCTTTTTCGGATCTCCCAAGAACACATACCTACAACCCAGTATCAGCGGGTAGATAGGTTCATCAATCATTGCTGCGCATATCACTTCTTCCACATAGCGAGATTTCACATTGATCTTGCTATGGGAAGTGTCATGGTTTCTATCTCCCTTGTTGCCCCTTGTATTTCCACTGTTTCTGTAATGTATTGGTCAGGGTGCACGAGAGTAGAACTCACGACCGAGTCGAAGTCCAAACCTGTGTCATATAAACACGTCATACTAGTGCTGTTCATGGTCACCAGTTCCTTTACAGGTGGGTTAGGGAAGCTATTCTGACTCACTGTCAGTTACTTCCTATCCCTACTCGCTGTTTTCAAACATGCAGCATGATCAGGTGTGTTTTTCTTCCTACAGTCCATTGTATTGTGGTTAATCATTTTGCAAATTTTGCACCACTTCTCCTTCTTTCTGTAAGGTTTCTTATCCTGAAATTGAGGGTTTCTATCTTTGTTGTCATATCTTGGCTTATTCTTGAAATAGTAGTCCTGGTTTTGTCCACTACCTTCATGCTTGGTATAGTTGTGATTTTTTTTTAAAACTATCAACCTGCTATTTTAGTGCCTTGCAATTCAGCCTGAGCTGCTTGGTACCTTTCCGCACTTCTGATCATCTCATCTAGCCTCTCAGAAACATGTTCCATAATGAATTTCTCATTTCCAGAGGCATAGACTCTTTCAACTGCTCCATGAGTATCATCTCTTTCAGGTCGTAAGTTTTCTTAAACTTACCGAGACTACTCCACTTGAACAAGTAAGTCTCTAATCTTGCTGAGTATTGGTGATAAGTTTCGTCTGCGTCGAGCTTAGCCGTTCGGAATTTCTTTCTATAGGCTTCTGCGTTGAGTTCATAACGTGTGAGCAACGCCTATTTCAACGTCTCAAAGTTTTCTTGCTCTTCTCGATGTAGCTTGAGGAACACATCATATGCTTCACCTCTCAAAACCCTGAGACTTCTTCAAGCTCCACTTTTCCTTCTCTAGGCCATATGTCGAAGCTAATCTTTCAAATCTATCGATATAGGCCTCAATGAAATCTTCCTTCTCCACAAATGTGGAAGTTCGTAGCCCCAGTGGAAGTGACCGGAGCAGAACTAGTGTCTGAGTGAGGTGAGTAATTTCCCCAAATGCTAAAAAAGCTAATCTTTCAAATCTATAAATATAGGCCTCAACGAAATCTTCCTTCTCCACTAAGTGGAAGTTCATAGCCCCAGTTGGAGTGACTGGAGCAGAACTAGTGTCTGAGGTGAGTAATTTCCCCTAATGCTTGCGCCCTGAAGTTCTATCTGCCTCAGCCAACTCGTGCTCTTTCTCAGCCTCCAACCTTCTGCCTCAGTCACAAATCTTTTAGCTTCAGCTAACTTCTTAGCTTCTCTATCAGATTCCGCTTGCAGTCTCCTTTCTTCCACCTCCAATGCTAACTTCTCAGCTTCCCTATAAGCTTCCAGTTTCCTGGCTTCCTTCTCTGCTTCAATTTTCCTGTCTTCTCTTTCCATATTTTTATCACACCCAGTCGTTACATATTGGATCAGAGCATCACCAGTTAAGCCTAGCTCTTTTTCCATCTGCAGTGTTGCAGACCTAAACTTTACCAAGTCCGCCATGATATGATGTAGTTGAGTTGGTAAATTAACTTCCTTAAATTATAATTAATTTAATTAATTCACTTAATTAAAGTTAACTATGACTGATTTCACCATATATGGACCACACTTTTGTAATAATACTCAATATGTAAAGAAAAAAAATATTTCCTATCACTGTCTCAAAAATGTCCAAATAAAAATGTCCACTAGACAGCAGAAAAGAAGAAAGATGGCTCTGGAATATCAAAGATATCCCGCGAACGAGACCCCAGTGTCATGAGAGGTTAATTAGTGTAGATGATAAGTAGATAAATAGGTGTATCAGATGATACAAGGATACAATTGCCAGATAAGAGTTCTTAAAAGAAATACCCCAGTATTAGAAATAAGCACTGGTGTATAGTTGTCATAGGTATAGTCAGACTATAAAGGTATCTGGCCCAGAATGTAATAATAAATACCAGGCACTTTGTCGTCTCTTCTCAACAACTATCCTATGATGTATTATGTCTAGGGTAAATAAAATAATGAAAAATGTAACTTCAAATCAAAAAGTAATAAGTTACTCAAGTCCTCAGGAGCAATTAAATCAATTTATTATGTATACTGATTCTTCTTTTCTCTGTTATGAAAATGAATGAAAGGCAAATAAAATTGACATTAATATTTACAAAATAACATGTGTAACTCACTATTAAATTATACACACAATTAATACAATGTCTCTTTCCTCTTAGGAATGAAAACTTTAGCTAATGTTACTTATATTGACTTTTACCGTTGAATAGACTTGCACTATTAGTTCTTGAAGCTGTTCTCAAACTTCAGCATAATATAGTCACTTTGACTTATGATACTGTCTTTACACATGTATTGACTTTATAACAAATGGTTTCTCCTCATGCGAGTTGAAGTTTTGTGGTAGTAGTAGTCCATATACTATGAGTCAGTCTTTCCTAAGATGACTTATCTTGGTTGACATCACCGTGCTGTCAATCTGGTTTCGACAGTGGCTGGCGATCCCATGCAGTAGGGTTTCCAGACCTGATCTGTTGTATACTCTTGGTGATTTGAATGCTTCTCTGGCTATCACTGGTATACAAATAGTCTTCTGCTGTGCTAACAGTAATGTATGATTTAACCTGCAACAACATAATGTCTATAGGTTAGTATTTGGCTAGGAGAAACTTTCTCTAGTACAGATGTGAGGCCAGTAAGTCATCAGATGTCATTTGTTAAGTCAGATTAGACAGATCAATTCATGACATAGTATAGGCATATATATATATATATATATATATATATATATATATATATATATATATATATATATATATATATATATATATATATATATATATATATATATATATATATATATATATACATCCAACTGTATGTATTGTTCCATCCAGTAATTAAGAAAGGCTTTGTAAGTCTACTGATAACTAATCTGCATTCCAATTCATCCTCTGGTTCATTTTTAAAAAATGTACAAGCATCAATGGCTTCTTCCTTCCAAATATTTACACAATATAATTCCACACAATATAATTGAATCTGCAATAAAATAATATTATATACATATTTACTAAAGCGAGTCAGCTTACCCTCAATTCAGAAATACACAGGGCATCAAAGCCCTGGCAGGCTGCACATGCACACAGATGGCAAAATGTTGGGTGGCGAGCTCTGTCCTTTCTTCTGTATCTGAAAAATTTTGGCGGTGAGTGCCATTCGAACCTTTTCTCTCCGTTTTATACCCATTTGTCTTCTGGACGAGAAAGCAATGACGTCATAGGTTATCCGTCCATCTCAATTCTTGGCAAACCGAAGAATTCCGGTAGTGCAGAATGGTAGACAAGTTAACAGGCTACGAGTAATATATAAACTTGGTAAATCGTCATCCCTGGCGGCTAGGCCAGTATTCACTAAGATACGCCAAGTAGTGACAGCAGAAATAAAAGACAGAGTCAGCAGAAATATGTCAGATCAAGAGAAAGAAAACAAATGATAAAATATGAAGAATTTACCTGAAGATATAAATTTGTAGCAACGGTGGTTCTCAAGCTATGACCACAGTAACCACTAGATACAATACAATACTGAAGCAGCAAGAACGAGAGCCAGAGAGAGAAGGAAAAGACACTGTAATTATTATCTACTGAATTTTGCTGTACAAGTCTGCCAACCTCCTGAGATATCATTTATTTCGTCTTTTGCTGAAGCATGTAAATAAAGTTTCAACGTTTAAAGGTTCACAGCTGTCAGCGAAGTCCTTCATCAACTGTTCAGATCATTCATCAGCTGTCCGTATATGAACTGTTGTCGTCTGGTGAGAAAGTTTTTACTTACCACAAATAACCGTGATTAGGTTAAAGATATCTACACATGCGTAATCGTGATTAGGTTAAAGATATCTACATATACATAACCATGATTAGGTTAAAGCTATCTACTTATACGTAATTGTGATTAGTTTAAAGATATCTACACATTGTCGCGAGTATGGAAATAGAAGATGTCTGTGTTTAGACAGAATATGAATGAGTAATGTGAAAGTAGAGAAAATTAAAGTCACTAATGAAAATATGGAGAGATGATTTCTGGGGAGAAGAGAGATATGATCAGATATCTAATGTCGACTTCCCAGCCATATCCATGACTATGTTTTTTAATATGTCATACCCTCATCCGTCCTCTCTTGCTAAATAGGATAATCTATTACAGTAAGGACCACAGCAGCAAACATCAAGTGACAGAATAGAATGAATTTTGACCGCTGTAAACATATAAATATATTTATTAAAGAAACCACAATACCAACATAAAATAATAACTTCACTAGCTCTGATGGGCTAGTGATTATATGTCACAATCACAGAAAAATACTTCACTCAATCTCTCAGGCAAAACGTCTCACTCCAAACCACCAACACCCGTACACTTTCTCACTACCAAGATAATCTAACAAATGGGTTAGGCCCCCAGTTTCGCGATGAAACGGCCACTCCTGTATTGTAAATACTCCTGGTAGGTAAGTTACTTCCTCAGCTAGGAAAAACACTACACTGTTCCACCTAATTTGATATTCAAAGGCTATGGAGATAAGCTCTCTCTGTAACAGCGTCGTAATAAATCCTATGCGTTCACAATTTCCTGTGGCTGGTGGCCACACTAGCAGGTGAAGGAGGTTAACTCTTTGACTCTGGAACAACGCTCAGAGCGTTGGTCAGATCTGACACCCGTGCAAAAGCAACGCTATGAGCGTTGTTTTTAGTCTATCAGGAATTAAAATTACGGCACAGGGTGGAAAAAATTGCGGAATCTAAGGGTTAAAACGAGTGTAGAAATACTTGCACCCACTGATCTATATATATATATATATATATATATATATATATATATATATATATATATATATATATATATATATATATATATATATATATATATATATATATATATATATCCAAATGACGAGGACTTTTGCTGGCGAGCGAGTATCCAATAGGCGCGCTGGGGCGCCTCTTATGCTGGATAATGAATGGATAATGAAGACTTGAGCTCTAAGACGGGTGACGAGTATTGGTGACTGACTACTCCTATCGGTCATTATGTCAGTATACTCAGAGGTAACTGGCTATCAATGGGTCGGACAATGTTGCCGAAAATGACTGAATGGCAAAGGCGACAGCCCGTATGTGCTGAGATGATGGTTAGCTGCGAATGGCGGCAATATGTGCTGTAGGTAAATAATCCAGGACGCAAGACTACTGCTTTCGTGTAGGTAACAGAAATCGATGTAGAGTGTTATACTCCAAACAGCACGAGTAATGTGTTCTTTGCAAGTACTGACTATCGACGAATCATTTCTGTCGGCATGCCCGTATACTCCGAGTTAACTGGCTGTTAATGGGTGGGGCAGTATTGCCGAAAATGACTGGATGGCAAAAGCGACAGCCCGTATGTGCGATAGACACTTTCATCAATAGGCTGTGGTTAAGTAATCTACGAAGCAGCCTTATAGCTGAAAACTGGCCGTATGACGTAGACTGCCGTGTATTATTTGTTATATAGAAATTATAATCCAACTGAAAGCAGCAATCTAATCAAGAAGCACAATACAACGCTGTGACCAAGTCTTTGAAAATATACAAGCAATTCAATTTCTCTTTACTACCCATAGCCTACACTTCCTCTGTCATTCTCTCACCCATGCAAAATATAAACAAACTTCCACTCGCCGTTTCTCTCTCTCGCAAAATCAAAACAAAAACCCGTCTCTCACCCGCTCTTTTTTCTGTTATGCCTAGGGATTCACTACCACTGTAGGCTCAGTCCTGGGTTTCTGTTTACAAACCACGCATTGATGTCGCACTGCATCGCAAAGCGACCTGAGGCTAAAAATATTTTCACACTCACACACCTGGTCCCATACACTATGGTAAAGGACATTAATGTTAGGTATCAAACCATTCTGTGGTAATTATAAGTGTCCTAAGTGATAATTTACCCAAGCAGGAATAACCCGGAATGAGTTACCACAATAGCTTTGAGCTTATACTCAATAGTTATCAATTAGCAAACACTCTTAACCGAAATATTATACATATAACCAAGTGAATAAAATAGGTAAAAATACTATACTTGAGATCATTCTTTCTGTCTTAAGAAAAAAAAAAAACCACTCCTAGCTAACACTTAGTGATTATGGATCGTGGCTCACTTAATAAAATTTAGAGCATCTCGGTGAGGAAAAAATTTACCTTAAGGAAAAAGAATGTATATATAGTTAAGATGAATTAAAGTAACACGGGATCTCTATTCTATTAGATTAAGCTAACACTCGACTGTATTAAATAAGTAGATGTGTGCTTACCGAGTTAAGAATAATTCCTGCACTACAACTGCTATTAGCTTTGGCGCAGAATATCACTTTGTAGAGTGGCAGAATTCGTCTTGAGACAATGGTACTGAGTGATAGAGACACCTCGCTTAAATAGCAAGATAAAGTCTGCAGGTGGCTTTTGCACGTGCAATAGATGTAATAGACCCAGACGTAAGGCCCAGGGGAAAGTTTCCTCTGGCGACCCTAGATGCAGGAAAAAGACGTAAGGGACCATCCATAAAAGACGTCCACGAAATTCTGGCATTTTTTGACCCTCCCCTCCCTTATGTCCATATGTCCACTTCTGCACTTTTTATCGACCCCCCCCCTCCCTCCTCCCTTTCCTTTGTGGACGTCCACGCCACATGGTCTTGATTAAACACATAAGCTTAAATTTTTTATCACCCACCTATACTTAAAACTTAGTTTAGTTCTATACATTATTATACAAAAAACTCAATTTAATTATTTGAAACACAAGTTACTAAATATTGCACATTATATAGTAACATACAAGTCTCAAATCAGTGTTGTGTACTACTGAAACAGTTTTACCTTAATATCTTACAGGAAGTAAAAAAAAAAAAAAAACTAAAGCTATATAACAATTTAAGTTTCCTAAGTTCAAAACACCTCCTAAACTGGCACAATAATTATTTTTAATATTAAAACAGTCAACCAAAATGAAAGTTTTGACAATTAATGAGGCAAACAATTATGTGACAAAACTTTATAAACAAATTAAGAAATTTGATCATGAAAGCATAATTTCATAAATTATAATCTTAAATTAATTGTTTATTAAAACTGATTATCTTACTGTTTGTGGATGTCTTAAATTTTTGAAAACAAAGTTTATTCTGAAGAATAACTCTTAACTGCCACAATATTAAACTAAAACTGTTGAGGTTGAGGAGGGTAGTCAAGAACAAAGGCACTTAAGAGGCTCTACGAAACTGTGGAGAAGGTATCATGCTGGTTGTGGAACAACTGCAACGGGCTATGGAACTCGAGACAGTAATTTGTTTGGGAGTCATGACGTAAGTGGGCCAGCCCCCCCCCCCCCCCCCCCCCCCCCCCCCCCCCCCCCCCACCCCCCCCCCCCACCCCCCACCCTCCCCCCCACCCCCCCCCCCCCCCCCCCCCCCCCCCCCCCCCCCCCCCCCCCCCCCCCGCGCCCCCCCCCCACCCCGCCCCCCCCCCCCCCCCCCCCCCCCCCCCACCCCCCCCCCCCCCCCCGCCCCCCCCCCACCCCCCCCCCCCCCCCCCCCCCCCCCCCCCCCCCCCCCCCCCCCCCCCCCCCCCCCCCCCCCCCCCCCCCCCCCCCCTCCCCCCCCCCCCCCCGCCCCCCCCCCCACCCCCCCCCCCCCCCCCCCCCCCCCCCCCACCCCCCCCCCCCCCCCCCCCCCCCCCTCCACCACCCCCCCCCCTCCCCCCCCCCCCCCCCCCATAGAGTGTAAATGAGATTAAGGGGCCGTAACATTTGATCGAAGGAGCTGTAGCAAATGTAATTTTTGCTGGGGAGGTTAAGATGTTATACCTAACAAGAAAGATAGTTGTGTCTGTGTTAACTGTGTGAGGTCAAGCACATGTAGGTCCCTGACTATAAAAGAATGATGATGATATATTGTATCAGGGAACCTAACGCTACCTCCCTAGATCTCACACAGTCCGTATTTTGATTCTAGTGGCTGGTGTATGATGTCTCTAGTGTCTAGGGGTGAAATGAAGATGATGGTACATCAACACAATACACTTTAACTCACTATAATAAAATGAATAAGACGGTGGTTAAAGTTTTCTTTTAAAATTTGAATGTTTTTTCTTTATACAATTTAATCTGCCTGTCCCGCCAACTTCTTTTGGACAGGTCTTTGAAAATGAGGAAATATATTTACATATAATGATTTAACTAAAAATATGGACTCTTGGTCCTGTGAATATATGTTAATATAGAGTTCCTGTAGGTGTATTCACAGAATAATACTTTAATAGTTGCTAGTGATTGTCATTTGTTATGAGGAGCTGTTGTTTGCATCAAGCCCCGTATAATTCAATGTTATTTTGATAGGAACTAGTTTCTTGGTATGAAATGTCAGAGGTCCCAGCTGATAACTTGTCACCTGGGATTCTTCGTAGGTCGAATATAAGTCAGTATATCAATGTAGAGACAATGTAGATCAGCACCCACACGTAAGCTCCTTCAGTCTATCAGCTGACAGCTTAAACTTTATAATGGAGATTTTACACCCACTCATCAGGTTTCCTGTCACTGGATGGTAACAGGAAATAAAAACTCTGCAATAAAAAGACACCCTGGCCTTTTCAACCTGATCACAACTTCTTATCCCTATCTATACATGACATGAGATGCAACTGAAGGAATATGCCTTCACACTAGATCAGATGGCCGTCTGTTTAATCTTTCAAGGCTAAAGGCAAAAACAAAAATCAGAAGGGTCACTATAAGAGACTTGTTGTTCGCTGATGATGCTGCAGTCGTCACTCAAAGCCAACAGGAGCTTCAGAGCTTGATGAATCGCTTCACTAAAGCATGCAAGGACTTTGGCCTCACAATAAGTCTAAAGAAAACGAATGTGCTGAGTCAGGATGTGGGTGCTGCACCAGTTATTACTATCGATAACTATGAACTGGCAGTGGTGCACCACTTCCCATACCTAGGGTCTACCATCAATGACAAACTCTCACTGGATACAGAAATCGACAGCCGCATTGGCAAAGCTGCAGCTACCTTTGACCGCCTCACATCGCGTGTTTGGGGAAACTCTAAACTCATAATGAAGACCAAAGCTGCGGTATATAATGCCTGCGTCACCAGCACACTCCTATATGGCAGCGAGACCTGGACGACCTATGCTAAGCAAGTAAGAAGGCTCAATACCTTCCATTTGCGGTGTCTACACCGCATCCTCGGCATCTTGTGGAAAGATAAAGTGACAAATGTCGAGGTGTTGTCACGTGCTGGCCTTCAAAGTATGTATACGCTGCTTAGACAGCGCAGACTTCGTTGGCTTGGCCATGTTCGCCGCATGGAAGATGGTCGCATCCCAAAAGATATCTTCTACGGACAATTAGCAGATGGCAAGAGAACAGTTGAGCGACCACAGCTGAGGTTCAAAGATGTGTGCAAGAGAGATATGAGGGCGCTGGACATGGATCCAGCAACATGGGAGGATGAAGCTGCCGATCGCACAAAGTGGCGATGCTATTTACGGCGCCACCTCAGATTGGGCGAAGAGAGGCTCACACAAGAAGCAGAGGTGAGGAGAAAACGTCGAAAGGAGCACCAGGAAAATAAGCAGCTGAGGGCTGCCACCTCAGGGGCGCATTCCCATAGTCAGTTATGACTGAAGGCGCTATTACTATGGTGTCAGCCTCTTGTGCATTCATGTGCATCAGCCCCTAATTTATGACTCCCACCCTTCTGTGACCACACCACAGGTTTCTATGGCAGATACGCCACTGTACTTTTACATAGTTTGCTTCAATGCAATAACGTGGAGTAACCACATCTCCATTTATATGATTTTTTTTCTTTTCTTTCTAACTTATAAGCGATCTAGGCATGTTGAAAAGTGTTCATAGAACACAGAGGCTTCCTAACATTTCCAATACAAAATATTAATACAAAGTCATAATAATATGCAACAGTCAAATACAGTTCAATGTGAGGACTCAATAATGTTTGCTTCCGGCATGTCCTTCACTTTTCCACAGCAGTATCTGACTTTTTCAGTTTTAATAAAGCATGTAAATACATAAAGCATTCTTACCACTAGTTCAAAGAAATATGTCACAAATAACGTTGACTGGCAAAGAATATGGCCTCAGTTTTTCTCTGCCCCGTCCAGATAGTGAATTAGTATTTAATTTTACAAGCTATCACATCTGATCTCAACGTAAGTGTTTGAATAAAATTTTCTAGTCAAATGGCCACGAGACCACTATGCCTTTTGCCAATATCTATTAGAGCCGAACAATGAAAGAAGGCACTACTACAACTTTTAAAATTTAGTTTGAAAAAAAAAAACAATTCCAAACAAACTATGTGCCTCTTAGCCCATTGGTCAGTTTGCGTTAGTTATGCCCAATAGAAAAAGATGTTTCGTTTTAGTTACATTTTTCCTATCTCTCCCCTTGTACTCCTATACTCTTATACCTTACTTACTTACTTAGTCGTTCCCCTTCTACCGTGAGGTGTAGAGGTTTGGAAGAGAGAGCGCCAGACTATTTTATCGGCTGTCTTCCTCCTGGCCTGGTTCCATTCTAGTCCTCGGTCCTTCAAAGATTGTCTAATGTTGTCCTCCCAGCGGACTCTGGGTCGTCCTCGGGGTCTGGATCCTTGGCTCTTTGTTTCCCATGCTTGTCGTGGTAGCCGATCTTCTCCCATTCTGCAGACATGGCCAAACCATCTTAGTTGGGACTGTTCTACTTGGGTCTGTAGGTGGTGGCATTTTAGGCCTTGACGCATCGTCTGGTTGCGTACCATGTCTCTTCTTGTTACTTCAACCACCTTCCTCAGATACCTCATTTCTGAGGTTTGGATCTGGCTTTTATGGGTTGTAGTCATTGCCCATGACTCGCATCCGCATGTCAAGACTGGGACATAGGTGGAGCGGTATACAGCCATCTTCGTTTTCTTACCAACCTCTCTCTTGCTGAGGAATCTTCCATTTATGGCCTGAAAAAGTCTCCCAGCTGCTGCTTTTCGAGTGGCCAACTCTTCTTTGATGCATCCCTTTCGGTCTATAATAGCTCCGAGATATTTAAAGTGGTCGACCTGCTCCAGGACCTGTTCTCCCAGCTTAATCTGATGTCTTCTTTCTTCTCGTGATATCACCATGGATTTTGTTTTAGAGCTGCTTATGACCATCCCTCTCTTCTCCAGCTCGTCCTTACAGACTTGCAGGTTGGATTGGAGATGTGCCTCTGATTTAGCAATCAGGGCAACATCATCAGCAAATGCCAGCTCTGAAATATAGACCTGTCTCATCTTCCAGTACCCCACTGAATACTTTCTTGTTCTCTCCTTACATGCCCTGATGACATCGTCCATAAGGAGTATGAAGAGGTAAGGTGATAGGATATCACCCTGTCTTACACCAGTGGTGGTCCTGAACTCTTCTGACTTATGGTTTGCTGTCCTCACATAATTTCTGCAAGACTTGTAGAAGCTCTGTATAGCATGAATCAGAGGTGCTGGAATATTCTTCCTTGCCAAACAGTCCCAAAGTTTGCTCCAAGGGACCCTGTCAAACGCCTTTTCCAGATCTATGAAACAAAGATGGATCTCACTCTTATACTCAAGGGCCTTTTCACTCAGCTGTCTGAGTGTGAAGATTAGGTCTGAGTACTTCGGTTTGCTCGGAATCCGCACTGGACCTCATCCAATTGTGGCTCAGCTAGGCGTCGGAGTCTCTGCTCTAGGATTCTAGAGTAGATTTTTCCAGGGACACTGAGAAGTGATATGCCTCTATTGTTTCCACACTGTCGATTGTCACCCTTTTTGAAAATTGGTGTTATGATGGCGATCTCCCAATCCTTTGGTATGGTCTTGTGGCTTAAACTTGTTACCCTGATCTTTATTATCAAACCTATTTGAGTTCTGTGGGGCCCTATAATTATCTACATGCTTCTTTTTGGTGCCAGCTACTTCTGCCTGGGCTGCCTGATACCTCTCAGCGACATTAAGTAACTCACCCAGCCTCTCTGCACCCTGTTCCATGAGAAACTTTCTCAAGTCTGGAGCCATGGACTCTCTCAATTGCTCAATAAGGATCATTTCTTTAAGATCTTGGGTTTTCCCTAGAGCAGTCCATTTCTCCAAGTAAGTCTCCAACCGTGCAGAGAACTGGTGATAAGTCTCACCCGACAGTAGCTTGGCATTTCTAAACTTTTTCCTGTAAAATTCACCATGCTTTTCGTATCTTAACAATACAGCCTGCTTTAACATGTCATAATTGTCTTGGTCATCCCTGCTCATTTTTGAAAACACTTCATAAGCTGTTCCCCGAAGACCTTGGGATAACTTCAAGCTCCATCTCTCTTTTTCTAGCCCATAAGTTGTAGCTAATACCTCATACCTACTTAGATATGATTCAATGTCATCATCTCTCTCAACAAAATAATCTAAATGAAACCCCATAGCTGAGTTGGAGGCCCCCTGACTAGCAGTAGCATCAGAGGTAGAGGGGCTGTGACCATTTTCAGGAGCATGGCCTTGCAACTCCAACTCCCTTAGTCGCAACTCATGCTCCCTCCGCAACCTTTTATCTTCTGCCTCTGCTTCCCGTTGCAGTCGTTTTTCGTCTGCTTCCCTTTCGGCAGCCAATCTCTTTTCTTCTGCTTCCCTTTCGGCAGCCAATCTCTTTTCTTCTGCTTCCCTTTCGGCAGCCAATCTCTTTTCTTCTGCTTCCCTTTCGGCAGCCAATCTCTTTTCTTCTGCTTCCCTTTGCAGTCGTTTTTTTTTCAAACTGGAGCCTCTTGATCTCAGCCTCTCTATCAGCCTCTAAGGCCCTAGCCTCCTTCTCAGCCTCAATTTGAAAACGTTTTATTTCTGCCTCTCTATCCAACTCTAATTTCTTCATCTCTCTAGCATCTTCTAACTGCATTCTCCTCTCTTCAGCTAACCTATGTTCTTCCCTAGCAATAAACGTATCACATTCTGAGGTGACATAGTCAATCAAAACTTGACCTTCCATATTCATCTCTTTTGCAGTCTGCACAGCAGCAGAGCGAAACTTGGCCAAATCCGCCATCTGATAAATACTGAAATGTTCTAAATCAATTTCTAAAACAAGTACAATCTTAATTAATTAATCCAGGCTCTGACACTTCATCAATTCCCAAATCTAGGGCAATATTAATAATGGGGATTCCCTGGGTAAATATAAATGTTGTTATAGCTAAAACCCAAACCAGGACCCTAATGTATGTAGTACTAAAAGTTCCTATCCCGGACAAGCCTACCAATTTATGTAGCAAATGTAATTTTTGCTGGGGAGGTTAAGATGTTATACCTAACAAGAAAGATAGTTGTGTCTGTGTTAACTGTGTGAGGTCAAGCACATGTAGGTCCCTGACTATAAAAGAATAATGATGATGATGATATATTGTATCAGGGAACCTAACGCTACCTCCCTAGATCTCACACAGTCCATATTTTGATTCTAGTGGTTGGTGTATGATGTCTCTAGTGTCTAGGGGTGAAATGAAGATGATGGTACATCAACACAATACACTTTAACTCACTATAATAAAATGAATAAGACGGTGGTTAAAGTTTTCTTTTAAAATTTGAATGTTTTTTTCTTTATACAATTTAATCTGCCTGTCCCGCCAACTTCTTTTGGACAGGTCTTTGAAAATGAGGAAATATATTTACATATAATGATTTAACTAAAAATATGGACTCTTGGTCCTGTGAATATATGTTAATATAGAGTTCCTGTAGGTGTATTCACAGAATAATACTTTAATAGTTGCTAGTGATTGTCATTTGTTATGAGGAGCTGTTGTTTGCATCAAGCACCATATAATTCAATGTTATTTAGATAGGAAATAGTTTCTTAGGATGAAATGTCAGAGGTCCCAGCTGATAACCTGTCACCTGGGATTCTTCGTAGGTCGAATATAAGTCAGTATATCAATGTAGAGACAATGTAGATCAGCACCCACACGTAAGCTCCTTCAGTCTATCAGCTGACAGCTTAAACTAAATAATGGAGACTTTACACCCACTCATCAGGTTTCCTGTCACCGAATGGTAACAGGAAATAAAAACTCTGCAATAAAAAGACACCCTGGCCTTTTCAACCTGATCACAACTTCTTATCCCTATCTATACATGACGGTATGGGGTCAGCGTCTTGTGCATTCATGTGCATCAGCCCCTAATTTATGACTCACACCCTTCTGTGACCACACCACAGGTCCCTATGGCAGATACACCACTGTACTTTTACATAGTTTGCTTTAATGCAATAACGTGGAGTAACCACATCTCCATTTATATGATTTTTTTTCTTTTCTTTCTAACTTATAAGCGCTCTAGGCATGTTGAAAAGTGTTCATAGAACACAGAGGCTTCCTAACATTTCCAATACAAAATATTAATACAAAATCATAATAATATGCAACAGTCAAATACAGTTCAATGTGAGGACTCAATAATGTTTGCTTCCATGTCCTTCACTTTTCAACAGCAGTATCTGACTTTTTCAGTTTTAATCAAGCATGTAAATACATAAAGCATTCTTACCACTAGTTCAAAGAAATATGTCACAAATGACGTTGACTGGCAAAGAATATGGCCTCAGTTTTGCTCTGCCCCGTCCAGATAGTGAATTAGTATTTAATTTTACAAGCTATCACATCTGATCTCAACGTAAGTGTTTGAATAAAATTTTCTAGTCAAATGGCTCCGAGACCACTATGCCTTTTGCCAATATCTATAAGAGCCGACCAATGAAAGAAGGCACTACTACAACTTTTTAAATTTAGTTTGAAAAAAAAAAACAATTCCAAACAAACTATATGCCTCTTAGCCCATTGGTCAGTCTGCGTTAGTTATGCCCAATAGAAAAAGATGTTTCGTTTTAGTTACATTTTCCCTATCTCTCCCCTTGTACTCCTATACTCTTATACCAACTAATAGAATTTGAATTTCTACAATGCCTCTTTTTTTAAACTAGCGTCCCCACTAACGTTATGTGTAACGAGCAAGAACAACAGCCTGTCTGGTCAAGCGTTCGTAGACATTTAGTATTTTCTCGATAACTTGGCTAATACTTGGACTACCATATTTTTTAAAACATATTTTTGCTCAGGGGACTCTAAGCTATACTACCAAATGATTTTTATGGTCAGTTTCAGTATTGTTTAGATTTTCAATTTTGTCACTGTCAATCGTCAAAATTAAATTTTTACACAAGTCGGCCATCTTCCCCCCCTTGTCTCTAACATTCCTCACTATTCAAATACACCAACTAGTTTGTGTGACGTCAGAATATTACCGCTAGGAGGAAATGAAAAATTGTCTGTGTGTTTGCCTCTGCTGGCTTTGCCCACAGCGTGTATATATTAAAGAGACCGCGTGCAGAGCGAAAAGGTTTTTTTTTCAAAACTTTGGTAGTGCTTTGCGTTAATTATTACAATCGCCCCATTCTCACCACTGTGAAATGTCCGAATTATTACAAATGTTAGTGTTAAAGTTAACATATTACGTTAATTCAAACGATGGCAAGTCGTTAATTACAAGCTTCCCCCCCCCCCCGTTTCGTGCAGCAGATCGGCGAGATGTTAAAAGGTTTATTGAACGTTTTTTCGAAACCGAAACTTAAGCGTGTTAGATTTTTACGGCGGGTCATTTTCTTAGCATTCACACTGCACAAAAGGCATCGCCCTACTGGCGATGAAGATGAAACCAGTCAGACACCTGACGGCTGGGGTATTTATTCATCATAGGACTAAAATCTTACTGAAATAAGCGATTATCTCACAGATTTTGCTACACACCTCCTTTCCTAAAACATGCATCCATTGCAGGTTACAATCTGTGAGATAACTTAGCGCAAATAAAGTCCTACGTTTTCTTCTGATTTTCATCATAAGGATGTCAACTCAAAAAATCTGCACCGACGTTCTGAGGGCCGGGAATATATTCAATCAGAAATGAGTATGGCTGTAATAATAATGACCATCTTAATAATCTGGAATTTTCATGCTTGGCTTGTGACAGAAATACGAGAGGTGAATGATCTGTTTGGACCACAAATGTCCTGCCATATAGATAAATCTGGAATTTTTTTATAGCCCATATTAACGCCAAACATTCTTTCTCACTTGTTGAATAATTATTTTCCACCTTGTTCAACTTGCGGCTTGCATAAGTGATTGGGTTCAATTCCCCATCTTGTGAGGAGGACCTTTGCAACAATGTAGCGCCCAGGCCCACATTGCTTGCGTCACTTCTCACGATAAATTCTTGATTCAAGTCAGGCAATTGCAATACTGGCCTGCTTGTGAGTTTTTCTTTTAACTCCTGGTAAGCCAATTCACACTGTGCGGACCAATTTATTGTATCAGGTTGTCCCTTTCGAGTTAAATCCGTCAGAGGAGCACATATAGAGTTAAAATGTTTAATGTACTTTTGGTAGAAACCACATAACGACACAAAAGATCGCACATCTTTCTTTGTTTGTGGCCTAGGTGCTCTTTTCAGTTTCTCCAGATTCTTGGGGTCAGGGGTCATGCTACCCTGATGTACGGTATGTCCCAAGAATTCCAACTCTTTACACCCAATACAACATTTTGTTGGTCTAGCAGTCAAGTTTGCCTCTCCGAGTCTATCAAACAGCATATTCAAAGAGTTAACATGTTCTTCAAAAGTTTCAGTAGCAATGAGGATATCATCCATGAAATTCGAGATACATGGATTTTTCAGGGGATCCAACAATTTTCGCATCATCCTAGAAAACACACTCGGGGCATTTTTCAACCCAAACGGTAGCATGTTAAACTCATAATGACCTTCCGAGGTGCTAAATGCTAAGTAAGGTCGAACCTCAGGCTTTACTGGAATTTGATAATAGCCTTTGTTAAGATCCACCTTTGAAAAATATTTTGCCTTGTTCAGCCTGGCAAAAAGTTGCGTAGTATCAGGTAATGGATCCACCTGATCTTCTGTGACAGCATTCAGTTTCCTGTAATCGATGCACAGTCTATGTTCTCCCGATGGTTTCCGCAACAAAACCACACAGGAACTATAAGGAGACTCACTGTGAGAAATAATCCCTTCTTGTAACAAATAATCTATCTCCTCTTTCAAAGCTTTTTCCTTAGCGAACGGAATAGAATAAGGCCTCATACAGATGGGTGTTGGGTCTAGTAGTTTCATATCATATTCCAACAAATTTATGTGCCCCGGCTTATCCGTTAACACGTCTGTATGTTTCTCTAGGACCTTTTGAATCCTCTCCCTTTGTCCTTTTGTCAGAAGATTACTGATCTTCACCTGTTCAAACGTTTCACTGGGCTTCAGTGGATATTCAACTGAGGTGAGAGGTTCATTTTTCATTTCGGTTGCAATTGACAAGGCCATTAAGTGTGTTCCTTCCTGGATTTGTCTGTCCAGATATTTCTTCAAAAGGTTCACATGATAGACTTTTCCCTTTCCCTTCTTGCATATCTTATATTTGTTCTGGATACCTTTTCCAAAACCGTATATGGACCTTGCCATCCCATCTGAAGTTTATTGTTGCTGCCTGGTAAAAGAAGAAGCACCTTCTCCCCTACAGCAAGATCCCTATCCTTCGCTTTTTTTATTATAATAAGCAGCATGCTTTTTCCTGGCTTGTCTCAAATTTTCATTTGCCAGTTTCCAACTAGTTTTTAAACGAGTGGTCAGTTCGTTCACATATTGGTATGATGAGGTAACAGTCTCTTCTGCTTTCTCATATGTACACGTCCTTAATAATGCTTCTAGTGGACCTTTTATTGGCCTCCCAAATAACAGGGTTGCGGGAGCCATCCCAGTTGAATTATGTGGAACTTCCCGATAAGCAAACAATGCAGCGGGCAAATATTGGTCCCACGTATCAGGTTTCTCATGTGCCAGCTTTCTCAGGATAGAAATGAGAGTCCCATTGAACCTCTCTACCTGGCCGTTCCCTTGGGGGTGATACGGACTACAATGAAAGTGCTTGGCTTGAAATAACCTAAAAACTTCTTCTGTTAGTTTCCCCTTGAACTGAGAGCCGTTATCAGTCAAGATTTGATACGGGAATCCTAACCTTGTGAATATAGTAAGTAATGCCTCTGCCACATGTTTCGAATCGATTGACGACAGGGCTACCGCCTCTCTCCACATAGAACAAGTGTCCACCAGAGTAAGGATGTAACTGTTCCTCCTCTTGGTCCGAGTGAGAGGTCCCACAATATCCACTGCAACTCTCTCAAAAGGTGTTCCCACTATGGGCATTTCCCCTAGAGTTGCTGGAGCAGTCCAATGCTTCGGAGCTACTCTCTGACATTCTGGACAGGATTTTTACATATCTCTTTATGTCTTCCGTTATCCCTGGCCAGAAATAATGACAAGCTATACGCTGTCCGGTTGCGCTGATCCCCATGTGACCACTAAAGGGAACTGCATGTCCTAATTCCAACACTCTCTCCCGATATGAAGTTGGAAGTACCAGTTGGCTGTGACCATTTGTTCCATTTCCGGTCTTCCTGTACAACTATTTGTTCTTCATATAATAATCCCCTTTACTTGGAGGTGTGTGGCATTTAGGTAATTTCTTAAAGCAAGGCTTGAGTGTACTATCTTCAGCCTGTGCCTTCCTCATCTCCTCTGGATGAGTATTTATCGGCTCATCTTCTTCCTTTCTGGATTGTGAACGGGTCTGGGCTGCTGCCAGGACCACAGGTCTCTTTGGATTCCCCAAGAAGACATAACGACATCCCAATATCAGAGGGTAAATGGGTGCGTCTATCACTGCTGCTCTGATTATCCCTTCCACATAGCGAGTTTTCACTGTTATCCTTGCAATGGGAAGTTTCATGAGTGGTAGGTCCTTGGTCGCCCCTTGAATCGCCAGTTTCTGTGGTATACTGATCCGGGTTCACCAAGTGCGCACTCACAACGGAATCGAAATCCAAACCGGTATCGTAACGGCACCTAATTGTGACTCCATTACATACCACGTCCTCACATACTGGGGGATGATAAGGTTCCTGCTGTCCAGTAGGTTTTACCTTTTCTTCCTTGATACCCAACTTCATCGCAGCACATCCAGAAGGTTTCCTTGTACAAAATTTGGTGTCATGACCCTCTCTCTTACACCATTTGCAATAGTATCTATTTTGATAAAGGGGTTTTCTTTCATCATATTTCCTGTCATTGAACTGTGAGTTTTTATGTTTATTATCATTGCGTGGCCTATCAAAATTTGGCTTAAACTTGTTACCCTGATCTTTATTATCAAACCTATTTGAGTTCTGTGGGGCCCTATAATTATCTACATGCTTCTTTTTGGTGCCAGCTACTTCTGCCTGGGCTGCCTGATACCTCTCAGCGACATTAAGTAACTCACCCAGCCTCTCTGCACCCTGTTCCATGAGAAACTTTCTCAAGTCTGGAGCCATGGACTCTCTCAATTGCTCAATAAGGATCATTTCTTTAAGATCTTGGGTTTTCCCCAGAGCAGTCCATTTCTCCAAGTAAGTCTCCAACCGTGCAGAGAACTGGTGATAAGTCTCACCCGACAGTAGCTTGGCATTTCTAAACTTTTTCCTGTAAAATTCACCATGCTTTTCGTATCTTAACAATAAAGCCTGCTTTAACATGTCATAATTGTCTTGGTCATCCCTGCTCATTTTTGAAAACACTTCATAAGCTGTTCCCCGAAGACCTTGGGATAACTTCAAGCTCCATCTCTCTTTTTCTAGCCCATAAGTTGTAGCTAATACCTCATACCTACTTAGATATGATTCAATGTCATCATCTCTCTCAACAAAATAATCTAAATGAAACCCCATAGCTGAGTTGGAGGCCCCCTGACTAGCAGTAGCATCAGAGGTAGAGGGGCTGTGACCATTTTCAGGAGCATGGCCTTGCAACTCCAACTCCCTTAGTCGCAACTCATGCTCCCTCCGCAACCTTTTATCTTCTGCCTCTGCTTCCCGTTGCAGTCGTTTTTCGTCTGCTTCCCTTTCGGCAGCCAATCTCTTTTCTTCTGCTTCCCTTTCGGCAGCCAATCTCTTTTCTTCTGCTTCCCTTTCGGCAGCCAATCTCTTTTCTTCTGCTTCCCTTTGCAGTCGTTTTTTTTTCAAACTGGAGCCTCTTGATCTCAGCCTCTCTATCAGCCTCTAAGGCCCTAGCCTCCTTCTCAGCCTCAATTTGAAAACGTTTTATTTCTGCCTCTCTATCAAACTCTAATTTCTTCATCTCTCTAGCATCTTCTAACTGCATTCTCCTCTCTTCAGCTAACCTATGTTCTTCCCTAGCAATAAACTTATCACATTCTGAGGTGACATAGTCATTCAAAACTTGACCTTCCATATTCATCTCTTTTGCAGTCTGCACAGCAGCAGAGCGAAACTTGGCCAAATCCGCCATCTGATAAATACTAAAATGTTCTAAATCAATTTCTAAAACAAGTACAATCTTAATTAATTAATCCAGGCTCTGACACTTCATCAATTCCCAAATCTAGGGCAATATTAATAATGGGGATTCCTTGGGTAAATATAAATGTTGTTATAGCTAAAACCCAAACCAGGACCCTAATGTATGTAGTACTAAAAGTTCCTATCCCGGACAAGCCTACCAATTTATGTAGCAAATGTAATTTTTGCTGGGGAGGTTAAGATGTTATACCTAACAAGAAAGATAGTTGTGTCTGTGTTAACTGTGTGAGGTCAAGCACATGTAGGTCCCTGACTATAAAAGAATGATGATGATGATGATATATTGTATCAGGGAACCTAACGCTACCTCCCTAGATCTCACACAGTCCGTATTTTGATTCTAGTGGCTGGTGTATGATGTCTCTAGTGTCTAGGGGTGAAATGAAGATGATGGTACATCAACACAATACACTTTAACTCACTATAATAAAATGAATAAGACGGTGGTTAAAGTTTTCTTTTAAAATTTGAATGTTTTTTTCTTTATACAATTTAATCTGCCTGTCCCGCCAACTTCTTTTGGACAGGTCTTTGAAAATGAGGAAATATATTTACATATAATGATTTAACTAAAAATATGGACTCTTGGTCCTGTGAATATATGTTAATATAGAGTTCCTGTAGGTGTATTCACAGAATAATACTTTAATAGTTGCTAGTGATTGTCATTTGTTATGAGGAGCTGTTGTTTGCATCAAGCACCATATAATTCAATGTTATTTAGATAGGAACTAGTTTCTTAGGATGAAATGTCAGAGGTCCCAGCTGATAACCTGTCACCTGGGATTCTTCGTAGGTCGAATATAAGTCAGTATATCAATGTAGAGACAATGTAGATCAGCACCCACACGTAAGCTCCTTCAGTCTATCAGCTGACAGCTTAAACTTTATAATGGAGACTTTACACTCACTCATCAGGTTTCCTGTCACCGGATGGTAACAGGAAATAAAAACTCTGCAATAAAAAGACACCCTGGCCTTTTCAACCTGATCACAACTTCTTATCCCTATCTATACATGACGGTATGGGGTCAGCCTCTTGTGCATTCATGTGCATCAGCCCCTAATTTATGACTTACACCCTTCTGTGACCACACCACAGGTCCCTATGGCAGATACGCCACTGTACTTTTACATAATTTGCTTTAATGCAATAACGTGGAGTAACCACATCTCCATTTATATGATTTTTTCTTTTCTTTCTAACTTATAAGCGCTCTAGGCATGCTGAAAAGTGTTCATAGAACACAGAGGCTTCCTAACATTTCCAATACAAAATATTAATACAAAATCATAATAATATGCAACAGTCAAATAAAGTTCAATGTGAGGACTCAATAATGTTTTCTTCCATGTCGTTCACTTTTCCACAGCAGTATCTGACTTTTTCAGTTTTAATCAAGCACGTAAATACATAAAGCATTCTTACCCCTAGTTCAAAGAAATATGTCACAAATAACGTTGACTGGCAAAGAATATGGCCTCAGTTTTGCTCTGCCCCGTCCATTCCCACTGCACAAAAGGCATCGCCCTACTGGCGATGAAGATGAAACCTGTCAGACACCTGAGGGCTGGGGTATTTATTCATCATAGGACTAAAATCTTACTGAAATAAGCGATTATCTCACAGATTTTGCTACAGGAGCACTACTTCTGATGATCAGATTGCCTCCTGTTGTATCGCTCTGTATAGTTTCCTATCATCATCATGTGAATGTTTGCCATTCATTGTGCACTTTGACAGCTGCAGGAGATTTGTATGTGAGTGAGAGTGGCCATGTGGTTTGTGAATTGGACGTCCACTGTCAACTTAAATACCCCCCTCCCCAATGTCCACAATTGTCCATACATACTCCTCCCTCCCCCCTCTCCTGTGGACGTCTTTTATGGATAGCCCCTAATATGAAGCAACACTGGCGGTTCTACGAACGTCCGAGATTCTAGACGAGAGCGGCAAAAAATTAAAGGTAAAGATTTCCCCGGTGTCCACGGGTTCTCTGTAAATCAAAGAAAACAAGCAACTAGCCGTTCACTACAAGAAAGGTAAAATAAAGGACCTTTAGCTAGATGCCGCTGTTTACGTGCAGAGGGTGGAATTTAGCATGTCCAACGTAAGAATGACATGACCAATGCCAGAAATAGCGCTTTTAGGAGCTGTAAGACAGATAAGTGGGCGTAGAAAAAAATAGAGAACAAGACAGGGCAGACCACTCGGCTAAAAGTGAACAGAAATTTCATTCAAATCACGACACACATACTTAACCGTGATTAGATTAGATATCTACAAATACGTAACCGTGATTAGGTTAAAGATTACATATACGTAACCGTGATTAGGTTAAAGATATCTGCATATTCGTATCCGTGATTAGGTTAAAGATTGTGGTAAAGTGGGATGTTATATATATTTATAGGGGACTTAGTGTACTGACTGAGATCAGCTGTGAAGGTATCTGTATCTAATAGGTGTAGTGTTTTACAGATAACCTTTCTTGCTACCACATTATACCTGTCAGAATTATTCTGGAATATTGTGATGACTACGTTAAATGTCTAGGGTATGTATATGATGAAGTGTAAGTCACAACAACAACAGACAGATAAACAATTTAATTTATTCCACCACACTTGACAACACTGTGACACTCACACACATTTAACACTCTATAAGACTATCTTAAATGAGTCACTGGTAAATTTTCAAATATATATATGTATTGATTACTTTCACTAATATATATCCTGATTCAACTACAAAGTGAACCAGGAATCACATTCAAATGTAATCACAATTTATATGTACAGAATTTATAAATATGAACATTGTAGTGACATATTTTATTAATATTATCCTATGTGTGTCAGGGTGTAGTAGTACTATGAGGTAATACTGGTTTTGTTTTTCAAGCTATGTTGTTATTTGTCATCATGACTTCAAGTGTTTGTTTATCTGGGAAATAGTATGGGGAAAAAGTTCACAGTTCCTGTCAATATAAACAAGGTATTGTCCCTCTTTTTTACTAAAATGTCAATTTTTGAGGGGACACATAATGTTGAGCTCCACTGGCCACAAGGCTTAACTTTCGTGATGGCGGCAGGAAAAGACTCCTCTGCTCGATTGCTCCCCTGTGTTCTGGAGACACCTCACTAGTCGCTATCTGGACCCAGGAGTATGCTGTCAGCCTCAAGATTCAGCAAAGCTCAGACCAGGTGCTGCTCAATAACTTTAGGACCACAGTCCCACAATTCATGGAATAATACACAGTTACGTTGACTGGCAATGAATATATAGCACAATTTCGATCTGCCAATGTCCCAGGCTTTTATTTAGAAAAATATGCACTGGCGCTCAACGCACTGGTTCTTTAGTAAGTTTATTTGAAAATGTGGTGGTGAACTAACGCTTCTAAATGACTATATTGGTGGGTCTAACCAATCGAGCCATGTTTACACAAGCGTTTGAAAAAAAGTACTCCTACTCACGTTTCCCTAACAACAAAGAATCAATATTTATAGCCCGACTAATCGTGTTTAGCCTTACATTTACTTCTATCCAATCAAATAGGATTTAACATGGGGACCGATTTCCCGTACAATGGTGGTTTTAAAATCTGCCACTGAGCGATTCTGAGTTGGGTGTTGTCTGACAGCACCACCCTTTTATTTTGGCTATAATTTGTTAATTCCTAGACTATTTGCGTAACGTTTAACATATTCTTTGTCAGCAAGTCCTAAGGAACCCAAATATACAAATTTAATGGGGCCAAGGGGCTGCGTTCAAAATATGCATTTTCTTCCAGGATAGTCGTGCTGTTGCCACTCCTCACTTCCAAACTTTATGGTGTCTGGTGTACTGTCATACTAATGTCAGGATTTTAGACATAAAACAGTAGAATGTCATGTTTCCTAATAAGCGTTTTGTAAGTTTTTAAAACCTAACTCTCGTATGGGTAGTGTTGTTTTTTTTTCACTGTCGATTTGAAAAAAGCTAGTGCTTGTGGCCTTACACGCGTGATGGTAGTAATTGTATAGCGAGACGCGTGTTTAGTGTTGTATGCGTTCCTGGCTTTCAGCCCTCCCTTTCTTTCTATCCTAAGTCCATCTGTCTTTCGTTTATGGTAACTTAGTGTATAAAATGACATGAATGGAATTTTAAATCTAGGTCAGCTTGCGTATCTCAAGGTTTTTCTTAGAAATGCAGTACACGTTTCATTGAAGAAAGCGTGTAGTGATGCAGTAGGCTTTTACTATCAACGTGAAACGTTACAATTTGCAGACGAAGTAGAAAACAAGGGGGGTTTCGAGTACAGTCATTGTGACAGCACTGTTCTTTACCATTCTTCTTTCCTTTTATTGAAGTTATTTGTTAGGCTTTATATTTACTTTTTAATTTATATATGTGGAGTAGAATTTCACACAACAAATTCTCCCCACTTAAAACAGACGTTATATGTCAGTCTATAATTCTATATACACATAGAGAAATTTATTATTATTTCTGGGGCTTATGGTGATTCTCATCACACGGATGGCGGCTTAAAAAATCCGCTCCCAGATTTGTTTTTCCACTTATATACTCTATGCTAAACTCAAATGGCTGCATCAGTAATGACCAACGGAGTAATCTAGAATTTTCATGTCTAGCCTGCGCTAGAAACGACAAAGGTTTGTGATCCGTTTGCAACTTAAATGCCTTCCCATACAGATAAATATTGAATTTCTTTATCGCCCATATTACTGCAAGACATTCTTTTTCGCTAGTTGAGTAATTGATTTCAGCTTTATTCAACTTTCTGCTAGCATATGCCACTGGGCTTAATTCCCCATCCAATGCACTGATTTCTGTAGTAGAGTTGCACCTAACCCAATATTACTGGCATCCGTCCTTACTATGAATTCTTGACTTAAGTCAGGTAATTTCAAAATAGGTTTACTTGTGAGCTTTTCCTTCAATTCTTGGTAAGCCATTTCACATTGTGGTGTCCATGTAATTCGATCTGGATGTCCTTTACGTGTCAAATCAGTTAACGGTGCACATATGGAATTAAAGTTTTTGATATACTTTTGGTAGAAACCACATGAGACAAAGGATCTCACGTCTTTCTTGGTTTGTGGTCTTGGGGCTTTCCTTAGTTTCTCTAAATTCTTTGGGTCAGGGGTCATGTTTCCCTGATAAACTGTGTGTCCCAGGAACTCTAATTCTTTACATCCAACACAACATTTAGTTGGTCGGGCTGTCAAATTCGCTTCTCTAAGTCGGTTAAACAGCATGTTCAGAGAGTCAATGTGTTCCTCAAATGTTTCTGTTGCTATAAGGATATCATCCATGAAATTTGTGATACATGGATTATTCAGAGGGTCCAATAATTTTCTCATCATTCTAGAGAAGACATTCTTCAATCCAAATGGCAATCTGTTAAACTCATAGTGTCCCTCTGAGGTACTAAAAGCTAGGTATGGTCTAACCTCATGCTTTACTGGAATCTGATAGTATCCTTTACTCAGATCCACTTTTGAGAAATATTTAGCTTTATTTAGCCTGGCAAACAACTGATTTGTATCCGGCAATGGATCCACCTGTCCTTCTGTAATAGCATTCAGTCTCCTGTAATCTATACAGAGTCTATGTTCTCCCGAGGGTTTCCTTAAGAGTACCACACCGGAACTATACGAAGATTCACTGTGTGAAATAATTCCTTCCTTCAACAAATAGTCTATCTCTTCCTTCAAAGCTTTCTCCTTAGCAAAAGGAATCGAATAGGGTTTCATACATACAGGTGTGGGGTCTATCAGCTTCATATCATATTCCAATAGGTTTGTATGCCCTGGTCGGTCTGTTAACACCTCTGTATGAGTATCTAGAACCTGTTGCACTCTCTCTTTCTGAGTTTTCGTTAAATGTGTACTGATTTTCACCTGTGCCGCTGTCTCACAGGGGTGTAATGGATATTCAAATGATGAAAGTGGTTCCTTTTTCATCTCCATGGCAATGGACAAGGTCAACAAGTGTGTCTCTTCCTGATGTTCTCTTTCCAAATATTTCTTCAGGAGATTCACATGATAGATTTTTTCTTTCCCCTTCTTATCTATCTTATAATTGGTTCTAGACACCTTCTCTAGAACTGTATATGGACCTTGCCATCCAATTTGTAACTTATTCTGACTACCGGGCAGAAGAAGCAGTACCTTCTCTCCCACAGCCAAATCTCTGTCTTTAGCTTTCCTGTTATAATAGGCAGCATGTTTCTTCCTGGCTTGTTTCAAATTTTCATTGGCAAGTTTCCAGCCAGTTTTTAAACGAGTGGTCAGCTCATTCACATATTGGTATGAGGATGTAATATTTTCCTCTGCTTTTTCATCAGTCCACGTTCTTAACAGCGCTTACATATGGACCTTTAATTTTGTGGACCTATTTGTCCATGCACCGGTATGGTCTCTTCCACTGGAAGCGCTATAGTGATGATTTTTCTTCCCAGAATTATCATGCACAAAACGACCGCTACCAATTTTTCTCTTGGGGCTGTCTCCCCACTTAAAATTCTTGATGAGAGATTTCCTCTCTACATCCTCTTCCTCCAGTTTGTTTAAGTCCGATTGAGGGATTTTCGGCTTATCCTGGGGTAAGACATCTTTTTGCACTCTCTGCATAGTGGCCATTGTAAAACAGTTAAGTGAAGCTTGTCCGTGAAAAGGGGCTTCCCATTCCATTTGGTCCACTTTATCAAATTTATATTTCTTTTTATTGTCAGGCCTAATGTTGCCCCGTGGCGTGTCCAGGTCCTGATCAATGTTCCCACTTGTGGGTGTTCCCTCATGTGCTATGCTACACCTTTCTACAAAATTCTCAATTTCCCATCTTGCCTTGGGCCAATAATAATTGTGAGCCACCTTTTGGATGATGGTACCTATTTTTTCATGGTCCCCATCTGGTTTCACATGTAGGCTCCTTATTAATTCTGCCCTATATCTTTTAGGAAGTACCAGCTGTCCCTGACCTTTGGATCTAGCTCCAGTCTTCCTATACATCAACTTGTTTTTCATGTAAAAATCTCCCTTGCCTGGAGTTGTATGACAAGTTGACAATTTCCTGAAACAAGGCTTGAGGGTCTTATCCCCAGCCTGTGCCTTCCTCATCTCTTCTGGAGTGGTATCTAACATAATATCCTCCTCCTTTCTTGAGGTCGACCTGACCTGAAGGGTGGCCATAACTATAGGGTTCCTTCTGCAACGGTCAGTGTCATGATTGTTCATCTTACAATTTTTACACCACCTTTTCCCTTGGTTGAAAGATTTTCTTTCATCATATTTCCTTTTATCGAATTGTGGGGTTTTATTTTTATTGTCATACCGTGGCCTATCAAATTGGTGCTTACCTTTGTTTTGATCTCTAGGATCAAATTTATTAAAGTTCTGTGGTGCCCTAAAATTATCCACCTGTTTCTTTTTATTACCTGATACCTCTGCCTGAGCTGCTTGATACCTTTCCGCAACATTTAGCAACTCACCCAGCCTCTCTGCACCTTGTTCCATGAGAAACTTTCTCAGGTCTGGAGCCATGGACTCTCTTAATTGTTCTATAAGGACCATTTCCTTAAGATCTTGGGTTTTCCCCAGAGAAGTCCATTTCTCCAAGTATGTCTCTAACCGTGCAGAGAACTGGTGATAGGTTTCACCTGACAGTAGTTTAGCATTCCTAAATTTTTTTCCTATAAAATTCTGCATTCTTTTCATATCTTAACAAAAGAGCCTGCTTTAGCATGTCATAATTTTCCTGATCACCTCTGCTCATTTTGGCAAAAACTTCATAAGCTGCCCCACGAAGCCCTTGAGATAACTTTAAGCTCCACCTTTCTCTTTCTAACCCATATGTGGTAGCTAATAGTTCATATCTATTTAGATAGCTCTCAATATCATCGTCTTTCTCAACAAAATGATCTAAATGAAAGTTCATAGCTGAGGTTGAGGCTCCCTGACTAGCCGTGGCATCAGAGGTAAAGGGACTGGCACCATTTTCAGGAGCATGGCCTTGAAACTCAAACTCCCTTAGTCGTAACTCATGTTCCCTTTGTAATCTCTTCTCCTCCTTTTCTGCTTCCCTCTCTGCAGTCAATCTTCTTTCTTCTGCTTCCAATTTCTTAGCCTCAGCCTCAATATGCAACCTCTTAGTCTCAGCCTCCAGCCTCTTAGTCTCAGCCTCAGCCTCAAACTGTAACTTCTTAATTTCCTTTTCAGCCTCTAACTTTCTTTCGGCCTCTTTTTCTAATCTTCTTTCTTCCCGTTCAATATATTTGTCACATTCAGCAGTGACATAAGCAATCATAATTTGCCCGTCCATTCCTAACTCTTTCACAGTCTGTACAGCAGCAGATCGAAATTTGGCCAGGTCCGCCATTTTCTAACAAGTAAATTTATGTAATGTCTAACTAAACAATATAATCTGATATTACTTATCCAAAGACACCACAGGCACTGAGAGCTCAACGTTATTTATTTTCACCCAAGGATACCTTTTAATTCTTATTATTCCCAATATCTATAACAGGAGAAAGTTCAATATCCCGGACGAGCCCCCAATATATGTGGTAAAGTGGGATGTTATATATATTTATAGGGGACTTAGTGTACTGACTGAGATCAGCTGTGAAGGTATCTGTATCTAATAGGTGTAGTGTTTTACAGATAACCTTTCTTGCTACCACATTATACCTGTCAGAATTATTCTGGAATATTGTGATGACTACGTTAAATGTCTAGGGTATGTATATGATGAAGTGTAAGTCACAACAACAACAGACAGATAAACAATTTAATTTATTCCACCACACTTGACAACACTGTGACACTCACACACATTTAACACTCTATAAGACTATCTTAAATGAGTCACTGGTAAATTTTCAAATATATATATGTATTGATTACTTTCACTAATATATATCCTGATTCAACTACAAAGTGAACCAGGAATCACATTCAAATGTAATCACAATTTATATGTACAGAATTTATAAATATGAACATTGTAGTGACATATTTTATTAATATTATCCTATGTGTGTCAGGGTGTAGTAGTACTATGAGGTAATACTGGTTTTGTTTTTCAAGCTATGTTGTTATTTGTCATCATGACTTCAAGTGTTTGTTTATCTGGGAAATAGTATGGGGAAAAAGTTCACAGTTCCTGTCAATATAAACAAGGTATTGTCCCTCTTTTTTACTAAAATGTCAATTTTTGAGGGGACACATAATGTTGAGCTCCACTGGCCACAAGGCTTAACTTTCGTGATGGCGGCAGGAATAAGTCTCCTCTGCTCGATTGCTCCCCTGTGTTCTGGAGACACCTCACTAGTCGCTATCTGGACCCAGGAGTATGCTGTCAGCCTCAAGATTCAGCAAAGCTCAGACCAGGTGCTGCTCAATAACTTTAGGACCACAGTCCCACAATTCATGGAATAATACACAGTTACGTTGACTGGCAATGAATATATAGCACAATTTCGATCTGCCGATGTCCCAGGCTTTTATTTAGAAAAATATGCACTGGCGCTCAACGCACTGGTTCTTTAGTAAGTTTATTTGAAAATGTGGTGGTGAACTAACGCTTCTAAATGACTATATTGGTGGGTCTAACCAATCGAGCCATGTTTACACAAGCGTTTGAAAAAAAGTACTCCTACTCACGTTTCCCTAACAACAAAGAATCAATATTTATAGCCCGACTAATCGTGTTTAGCCTTACATTTACTTCTATCCAATCAAATAGGATTTAACATGGGGACCGATTTCCCGTACAATGGTGGTTTTAAAATCTGCCACTGAGCGATTCTGAGTTGGGTGTTGTCTGACAGCACCACCCTTTTATTTTGGCTATAATTTGTTAATTCCTAGACTATTTGCGTAACGTTTAACATATTCTTTGTCAGCAAGTCCTAAGGAACCCAAATATACAAATTTAATGGGGCCAAGGGGCTGCGTTCAAAATATGCATTTTCTTCCAGGATAGTCGTGCTGTTGCCACCTCCTCACTTCCAAACTTTATGGTGTCTGGTGTACTGTCATACTAATGTCAGGATTTTAGACATAAAACAGTAGAATGTCATGTTTCCTAATAAGCGTTTTGTAAGTTTTTAAAACCTAACTCTCGTATGGGTAGTGTTGTTTTTTTTTCACTGTCGATTTGAAAAAAGCTAGTGCTTGTGGCCTTACACGCGTGATGGTAGTAATTGTATAGCGAGACGCGTGTTTAGTGTTGTATGCGTTCCTGGCTTTCAGCCCTCCCTTTCTTTCTATCCTAAGTCCATCTGTCTTTCGTTTATGGTAACTTAGTGTATAAAATGACATGAATGGAATTTTAAATCTAGGTCAGCTTGCGTATCTCAAGGTTTTTCTTAGAAATGCAGTACACGTTTCATTGAAGAAAGCGTGTAGTGATGCAGTAGGCTTTTACTATCAACGTGAAACGTTACAATTTGCAGACGAAGTAGAAAACAAGGGGGGTTTCGAGTACAGTCATTGTGACAGCACTGTTCTTTACCATTCTTCTTTCCTTTTATTGAAGTTATTTGTTAGGCTTTATATTTACTTTTTAATTTATATATGTGGAGTAGAATTTCACACGACAAAGATATCTCCACAAACGTAACCGTGATTAGATTAAAGATCTCTCCACAAACGTAACCGTGATTAGGTTAAAGATATCTCCACAAAAGTAACCGTGATTAGATTAAAGATATCTACAAATATGTAACCGTAATAAGGCTAAATATATCTACAGATACGTAACCGTAATTAGGCTAAATATATCTACACATACGTAACCGCGATTAGGTTAAAGAAATCTGCACATACGAAACAGCAAACTGACATGCACAACTGCTCAATTAAACACAAACTGGCAGCACCCGTGCATGGCAGAAGGACTATCACACATACTGATAACTGATTCGCAGAGACTGCCATATTAATAAAAGACTAGCTTACTTTGATCGGAAGGCGCACAGTCTGTACTTCTGCGGTTGTAAACTCCCATTCAGTCGTACGATTTGCAGAACGTGACTTATTTCCTTGAAAGGTCTCATTATTGAAATCGGCTCCTGTCACAAGAACAACACGTAAGCCAGAGCGACCAAAAAAACAAACAAACAAACAAATAAACGAAAAAAACAATATTAGCTTCTGCAAGGATTTAGTTGATTAAAACCTTCACACATGGAAAGATAGATAGTACGAGAGAAGCAAGAACTTAAACACAAACAAACCAAAAATAAAATAAAACATGCCCAGCGCTGTAGTACATATAGTAATAAAGGTAAACGTTGTCCCATAGCAGATAGTGCCGTGGAGGAGTAAAGTGTTAGAGACTTCACTATGTACAGCTTTATGAGGTGGGATGAACAGTTCCCTTACTAGCTGCCTTTGCCGTCCTTAACCCAAGAGCAGAGTCTGGCACGCATTTACAGCTACGTGCCCTGCAGCCTGACGTTACCTGGTTTAGATTCTAAAACCTGGTACCTTCTTCGCGAGAGGCAAGCGCTTTAGTCATTTTGTCCAGAGGTTCTCAATTTTTTTTTTTTTTTTTTTTTTGCTTACGCCTCCCTTCTGAGCCTCATTTGCCTCTTTGACCTCCCTCATAATCGCTGTTAGCTGGAAAATAGGTACTTTATCATGTTACTGTGGCCCCTTGGAAATATGGCACGGCCCATGTTGAGAATCACTGACTTAGTCAATCGGGCTGCTTTATACAGTAACTAATACATGGTTTTACTTATATTTATACTAATCACAAAATGAAAATGAAAAGCAGTGCAGTGAATTTACGGCACTGCTGAATGTAATGTTATGATGTATGTATATAAGCATTACCTCGTCATCTACACAAGCACACACATGTTTCAGAAAGCACTCAGTACAAGCATGTTCAGTTCATAGCCATGTTTATTTACAGAATATCGTACATGTCAAGATTCGCATTATATTACAATGTGTGGTTCGTACTTTAATGTATTCATATTACATCCCCCCTTTTTTGAAAAAAAAAATGTGTGCAAACATTTCCAACGAAATGTTTCATGTGAGAAAGGATAAGTATGTGTAATGCTCAGTGTGAGTATATATATGTCACTGTCTGTATCGGCTGGAAGGTGTCACTGTACGGCCAGAACGAGTGGTGTAAAGTGCTGGTGGTTCTGCGGAAGTCCCTGGTTTAGCTTGAGTTGGTTGTGATTTCGGCCTTGGCGCTTGTTGGTTTTGTGGGGCACCAAGGTCTGGAGTTACTGCATTGTCTGTTGAAAGCATGGGAATTCTCTGTTCTGTTGTATTCTGTGGGATTTCTCTTATGTCCACTCTGTTTCGCCTCAGGAGGTTGCTGCTGTTGTCTGGTCTTAAAGTATAGCTCCTGGGTTCAGGGTTTCTGGAAATGATTGTTGCTTTTGACCATGTGTCATTGTTGTGGTTGTAGGTAGTCACATGCTGACCAGGATATAATGGTGGTAAGTCTTTAGCACATTTGTCATAGTTGGATTTCTGAACTTGCTGACGATGCTGAAGTTGATCGTATGTGCTGTCTCTATGTTGTGGACGGAAGTGGACCTTAGATGGTAGAAGGTCTTTAATTCTTCTATCAAACATAAGTTCTGCTGGACTGTCGATCTTACTGTCTACCGGTGTTGTTCTCCATCTCAAGAGTGCTAGGTGTACATCCTCTGTTCTTGTTTTCTTCATGATTGACTTGATAGTTTGTATCTGTCTCTCAATGAAACCATTAGATTTAGGGTATCTAGGTGATGATATTGTGTGTTTGATCTTCCAGTCCTTAGTGAAGTTTCTGTATGCTTGACCTGAGAAATGTGGACCGTTGTCTGATCTAATTTCATCTGGGATGCCAAACATGCTGCAATACTTCTTTGTAATGTCTGCAATAACAGCTGATGGTGAGGGTTGTGGAAGTTTCTCAATGATGGGAAATTTGCTGTAGTAATCAGCAATAATAAGATAGTCATTATTGTCGATTGAGAAAATATCAGTTCCTATAATGCTCCAAGGGCTCAATGGTATGTCTGATGGTATGAGAGGTTCTCTGCACTGCCTATTTGCATGTTCTTGGCAAATTGAACAGTTTTTACATAGTGTTTCTATGTCCTTGTTTATCTGTGGCCAGTAAACATCTTTCTTTGCTCTCAGTTGTGTCTTCACAATACCAAGGTGACTATTATGGAGCTGTTTAAGGATGATATCGCGTTGTGTTTCTGGTACAACAATGCGATCTCCTTTAAGGATCAGACCATCTTCGATGCTTAACTCGTCCCTCATCGAGTAGTATGGACGGATGTGTGTTGGAACTTCCCTGATAGAGCTTGGCCATCCATGGTTGTGGTGAAGTGGGATGTTATAAATATTTATAGGGGACTTAGTGTACTGACTGAGATCAGCTGTGAAGGTATCTATATCTATTAAGAGTAGTGTATTATAGATAACCTTACTTGCTACCACATATCTCTATATCTCAGTCAGAATTATTCTGGAATAGTGTGATGCTACGTTATGTGTCTAGGGTATGAGTATGGTGAAGTGTAAGTCACAACAACAGACAGATAAACAATTTAATTTAATCCACTACTCTTGACAACACTGTGACACTCACATACATACAACACTCTATGAGAATATCTTACAGGAGACACTCGTAACTTTTCAAATAACAATATGTATTCATTTCTATCATAAAGGCATATGTGTGTCCTGATTCAAAGACAAAGGAACCAGGAATCACAATCAATGTTAATTACAAGTTATGTACAGAATGTATTAATATGAATCTGGTAGTGACATATATTATTAAAAATATCCTATGTGTGTCAGTTGTGTAATAGTAGTATGAGGTAATACTGGTTTTGTTTTGTTCAAGCTCTGTTGGTAGTTGTCATCATGACTTCAATAGTTTGTCTTAAGGAAACTAGTATTGGAGATGTTCTCAGTTCCTGATATTAAGACAATTAATTTCCCCTCTTAATGTTAATTTTACAAAGTCATTTCAAGATGAGGGGACATAATGTTGAGCTCAGCGGGCCAATTTAGCTTATCTGGCGTGATGGCGGCAGGAAAGGACTCCTCTGCTCGAATTTTCCTCTGGGCTCTGGAGACACCTCACTGATAGCTAAAAGGACCAAGGAGTATGCTGTCCGACACTGGATTCAGCAAAGCTCTGACCAGGTGCTGCTCAGTACCATCAAGACCACTGTCCCACAATTTCATGGAAATAAACACAGATACGTTGATTAGCAATGAATTCTGGCACAATTACTGGCACAAATTTCCATCTGCTTATGTTCCAGGCTTTTATTTTAGCAAAATTGTGAGCTGGCTTCAACGCACTGATGCTTTATCAAGCTTATTTAAACAAGTGGTTTCGAACTAACGCTCCCAAGTGATTATATCCAGCGAGTCTAGCCAATGAGGCCCCGTTTCGACAAGTGTTTGAAAAAATGTTACCTTTCCCCGTTTCCCCTAACAACGAAAGATAGTATTTATAGTCCGACCAATCGTGGTTAGGCTTTCATTTGTTGCGCTCCAATCAATTGGGAGTTTACATGGTAGGCTATTTATGTAACGTAAGGTTTTTTTTTAAACACGTTATAAAAAAAATTTTATGAGCAGAAATGATTCCATGCTGTCAGGCATCCTCACTATTTTATTTTGGGTATAATTTATTAATTCCTGGACTATTTGCGTAACGTTTTACATATTATTTGTCAGCAAGCCCTAAGGAACCCAAATATACCAATTTGAAAGAGCTACGTGGCTGCGTTCAAAATATGTATTTTCTACCTCCTGTTTCGAAGATGTGCTGTCTGGGTACTGTTATGTTTTCAACCGTAAACCCATCTAATGTTGTCTTTCCTAATAAGAGATTTCAGGATTTATAAACCTAACTCTGGGAAAGGGTAGTGTATTTTATCACTGTCCGTCTGAAAAAAAAAATTAGTGCATGTAGACTTACACGCGTGATGGCAGCATTTGTGTATCGCGCGACGCGTGTTGCATGCGTTCCCGGTTTTATTCGCCCCTCTCTCTCTCTCTATATTTGAGTCCATCTGTTCGTTCGTTTTGGTAACGTAATATAATTAATGTTAGGATTAATTTAGGTCATTACGCAGGGCCTCTCAATGTTTTTCTTAGAAATGCAGCACACGTTTCATTGAAGAAAGCGGGTAATAATACAGTAAGCTTTTACTATCAACGTGAAAGCGTTACAATTTGCAGACGTAGCAGAAAACAAGGGGGATTTCTAGTACATTCTTTGTGACAGCACTGTTATTTTACCATTGCTCTTCTCTTTATTAATTTTATTTGTTAGGCTTCATATTTACCTAATAATTTATATATGTGGATTAGAATATTCCACGACACCCCCCCTCTTAAAACAGACATTATATGTCAGTCCTTTATTCTATATACACATAGAGAAATTCATTATTATTTCTGGGGTTTACGGTGATTCTCATCACACGGATGGCGGCTTAAAAAATCCGCTCCCAAATTGGTTTTTCCAGATATATACTCAATGCTAAAATTATATGGAGCCAAAAGTAAAGACCATCGGAGTAACCTGGAGTTCTCATGCTTAGCCTGTGCTAGAAACGATAAAGGTTTGTGATCTGTTTGCAACTTAAATGCCTTCCCATATAGATAAATATTGAATTTCTTTATTGCCCATATTACTGCAAGACATTCTTTTTCGCTAGTTGAGTAGTTGATTTCAGCTTTATTCAACTTTCTGCTAGCATATGCCACTGGGCTTAATTCCCCATCCAATGCATCTGATTTCTGTAGTAGAGTTGCACCTAACCCAATATTACTTGCATCCGTCCTTACTATGAATTCTTGACTTAAGTCAGGTAATTTCAAAATGGGTTTACTTGTGAGCTTTTCCTTCAATTCTTGGTAAGTCATTTCACATTGTGGTGTCCATGTAATGCGATCTGGATGTCCTTTACGTGTCAATTCAGTTAACGGTGCACATATGGAATTAAAGTTTTTGATATACTTCTGGTAGAAACCACATAATGAGACAAAGGATCTCACGTCCTTCTTGGTTTGTGGTCTCGGGGCTTTCTGTAGTTTCTCTAAATTCTTTGGGTCAGGGGTCATGTTTCCCTGATAAACTGTGTGTCCCAAAAATTCCAATTCTTTACATCCAACGCAAACATTTGGTTGGACGGGCTGTTAAATTTGCCTCCCTAAGTCGATCAAACAGCATGTTCAGAGAGTCAATGTGTTCCTCAAATGTTTCTGTTGCTATAAGGATATCATCCATAAAATTTGTTATACAGGGATTATTCAGAGGATCCAATAATTTTCTCATCATTCTAGAGAAGACACTAGGCGCATTCTTCAATCCAAATGGCAATCTATTAAACTCATAGTGTCCTTCTGAGGTACTAAAAGCTAGGTATGGTCTAACCTCAGGCTTTACTGGAATCTGATAGTATCCTTTACTCAGATCCACTTTTGAGAAATATTTAGCTTTATTTAGTCTGGCAAACAGCTGATTTGTATCCGGCAATGGATCCACCTGTCCTTCTGTAATAGCGTTCAGTCTCCTGTAATCTATACAGAGTCTATGTTCTCCAGAGGGCTTCCTTAAAAGTACAACACCGGAACTATACGAAGACTCACTGTGCGAAATAATTCCTTCCTTCAACAGATAGTCTATCTCTTCCTTCAAAGCTTTCTCCTTAGCAAACGGAATCGAATATGGTTTCATACAGACAGGTGTGGAGTCTATTAGTTTCATATCATATTCCAATAGGTTTGTATGCCCTGGTCGGTCTGTTAACACCTCTGCATGATTATTTAGAACCTGTTGCACTCTCTCTTTCTGAGTTTTCGTTAAATGTGTACTGATTTTCACCTGTGCTGCTGTCTCACAGGGGTGTAATGGATATTCAAATGATGAAAGTGGTTCCTTTTTCATCTCCATGGCGATGGACAAGGTCAACAAGTGTGTCTCTTCCTGATGTTCTCTTTCCAAATATTTCTTCAGGAGATTCACATGATAGATTTTTTCTTTCCCCTTCTTATCTATCTTATAATTTGTCCTAGACACCTTCTCTAGAACTGTATATGGACCCTGCCATCCAATTTGTAACTTATTCTGACTCCCGGGCAAAAGAAGCAGTACCTTCTCTCCCACAGCCAAATTTCTGTCTTTCGCCTTCCTGTTATAATAGGCAGCATGTTTCTTCCTGGCTTGTTTCAAATTTTCATTGGCAAGTTTCCAACCAGTTTTTAACCGAGTGGTCAGCTCATTCACATATTGGTATGAAGATGTAATGTTTTCCTCTGCCTTTTCATCAGTCCACGTTCTTAACAAAGCTACATATGGACCTTTAATTGTGTGGACCTATTTGTCCATGCACCTGTATGGTCTCTTCCACTCGAAGCTTTATAGTGATGATTTTTCCTCCCAGAATTATCATTCACAAAACGACCGCTACCAATTTTTCTTGTCTTGGGGCTTTCTCCCCTCTTAAAATTCTTGATGAGAGATTTCCTCTCTACATCTTCTTCCTCCAGTTGGTTTAAGTCCGATTGAGGGATTGTCGGCTTATCCTGGGGTAAGACATCTTTTTGCACTCTCCGCATAGTGGCCATTGTAAAACAGTTAAGTGAAGCTTGTCCGTGAAAAGGGGCTTCCCATTCCATTTGGTCCACTTTATCAAATTTATATTTCCTTTTATTGTCAGGCCTAATTTTGCCCCGGGGCGTGTCCAGGTCCTGATCCATGTTCCCACTTGTGGGTGTTCCCTCATGTGCTATGCTACACCTTTCTACAAAATTCTCAATGTCCCATCTTGCTTTGGGCCAATAATAATTGTGAGCCACCTTTTGAATGATGGTACCTATTTTCTCATGGTCCCCATCTGGTTTCACATGTAGGCTCCTTATTAAGTCTGTCCTATATCTTTTTGGAAGAACCAGCTGTCCGTGACCATTGGATCTAGCTCCAGTCTTCCTATACATCAACTTGTTTTTCATGTAAAAATCTCCCTTGCCTGGAGTTGTATGACAAGTTGACAATTTTCTGAAACAAGGCTTGAGTGTTTTATCCCCAGCCTGTGCCTTCCTCATCTCTACTGGAGTGGTATCCAACATAATATCCTCCTCCTGTCTTGAGGTCGACCTGACCTGAAGGGTTGCCATATACACAGGTTTCCTTCTGCAACGGTCAGTGTCATGATTGTCCATCTGACAATTCTTACACCACCTTTTTCCTTGGTTGAAAGATTTTCTTTCATCATATTTCCTTTCATCGAATTGTGGGAATTTATTTTTATTGTCATACCGTGGCCTATCAAATTGGTGCTTACCTTTATTTTGATCCCTAGGATCAATTTGATTAAAGTTCTGTGGTGCCCTAAAGTTATCCACTTGTTTCTTTTTATTACCTGTTACCTCTGCTTGAGCTGCTTGATACCTTTCAGCAACATTTAGCAACTCACCCAGCCTCTCTGCACCTTGTTCCGTGAGAAACTTTCTCAGGTCTGGAGCCATGGACTCTCTTAGTTGCTCTATAAGGACCATTTCCTTAAGATCTTGGGTTTTCCCCAGAGAAGTCCATTTCTCCAAGTATGTCTCTATTCGTGCAGAGAACTGGTGATATGTTTCACCTGACAGTAGTTTAGCATTCCTAAATTTTTTCCTATAAAATTCTGCATTCTTTTCATACCTTAACAAAAGAGCCTGCTTTAGCATGTCATAATTTTCCTGATCACCTCTGCTCATTTTTGCAAAAACTTCATAAGCTGCCCCACGAAGTCCCTGAGATAACTTTAAGCTCCACCTTTCTCTCTCTAACCCATACGTGGTAGCTAATAGTTCATACCTATTTAGGTAGCTCTCTATATCATCGTCTTTCTCAACAAAATGATCTAAATGAAAATTCATAGCTGAGGTTGAGGCTCCTTGAGTAACCGTAGCATCAGAGGCAAAGGGACTGGCACCATTTTCAGGAGCATGGCCTTGAAACTCAAACTCCCTTAGTCGTAACTCATGTTCCCTTTGTAATCTTTTATCTTCTGCTTCCCTTTCTGCAGCTAATTTCCTCTCTTCTCTTTCTGCAGCCTGTCTTCTTTCCTCGTCTTCTCTTTCTGCAGCTAATTTTTAGTCTTCTCTTTTTGCCTTCATTTTCTTAGCCTCAGCCTCAATCTGCAACCTCTTAATTTCCTTGTCAGCCTCTAACTTTCTTTCGGCTTCAAACCTTCTTTCTTCACGTTCAATAAATTTGTCACATTCCGTCGTGACATAGGCAACCATAACTTGCCCATCTAATCCTAACTCTTTTGCAGTCTGAACCGCAGCAGATCGAAATTTGGCCAGGTCCGCCATTGTCTATCAGGTAAATTTATACAATGTCTAACCAACAATTCAAATTCTAAATATATATAATGGACAACACAGGCACCGTGAGCTCAACCTTATTTAATTCCACCCAAGGATACCTTTTAATTCTTATATTCCCTGAAGTGAATTACCCCCAATATTTTTAATAGGGAAAGATTCAAAATCCCAAGAGCGAGCCCCCAATATATGTGGTGAAGTGGGATGTTATAAATATTTATAGGGGACTTAGTGTACTGACTGAGATCAGCTGTGAAGGTATCTATATCTATTAAGAGTAGTGTATTATAGATAACCTTACTTGCTACCACATATCTCTATATCTCAGTCAGAATTATTCTGGAATAGTGTGATGCTACGTTATGTGTCTAGGGTATGAGTATGGTGAAGTGTAAGTCACAACAACAGACAGATAAACAATTTAATTTAATCCACTACTCTTGACAACACTGTGACACTCACATACATACAACACTCTATGAGAATATCTTACAGGAGACACTCGTAACTTTTCAAATAACAATATGTATTCATTTCTATCATAAAGGCATATGTGTGTCCTGATTCAAAGACAAAGGAACCAGGAATCACAATCAATGTTAATTACAAGTTATGTACAGAATGTATTAATATGAATCTGGTAGTGACATATATTATTAAAAATATCCTATGTGTGTCAGTTGTGTAATAGTAGTAAGAGGTAATACTGGTTTTGTTTTGTTCAAGCTCTGTTGGTAGTTGTCATCATGACTTCAATAGTTTGTCTTAAGGAAACTAGTATTGGAGATGTTCTCAGTTCCTGATATTAAGACAATTAATTTCCCCTCTTAATGTTAATTTTACAAAGTCATTTCAAGATGAGGGGACATAATGTTGAGCTCAGCTGGCCAATTTAGCTTATCTGGCGTGATGGCGGCAGGAAAGGACTCCTCTGCTCGAATTCTCCTCTGGGCTCTGGAGACACCTCACTGATAGCTAAAAGGACCAAGGAGTATGCTGTCCGACACTGGATTCAGCAAAGCTCTGACCAGGTGCTGCTCAGTACCATCAAGACCACTGTCCCACAATTTCATGGAAATAAACACAGATACGTTGATTAGCAATGAATTCTGGCACAATTACTGGCACAAATTTCCATCTGCTTATGTTCCAGGCTTTTATTTTAGCAAAATTGTGAGCTGGCTTCAACGCACTGATGCTTTATCAAGCTTATTTAAACAAGTGGTTTCGAACTAACGCTCCCAAGTGATTATATCCAGCGAGTCTAGCCAATGAGGCCCCGTTTCGACAAGTGTTTGAAAAAATGTTACCTTTCCCCGTTTCCCCTAACAACGAAAGATAGTATTTATAGTCCGACCAATCGTGGTTAGGCTTTCATTTGTTGCGCTCCAATCAATTGGGAGTTTACATGGTAGGCTATTTATGTAACGTAAGGTTTTTTCAAACACGTTATAAAAAAAATTTTATGAGCAGAAATGATTCCATGCTGTCAGGCATCCTCACTATTTTATTTTGGGTATAATTTATTAATTCCTGGACTATTTGCGTAACGTTTTACATATTATTTGTCAGCAAGCCCTAAGGAACCCAAATATACCAATTTGAAAGAGCTACGTGGCTGCGTTCAAAATATGTATTTTCTACCTCCTGTTTCGAAGATGTGCTGTCTGGGTACTGTTATGTTTTCAACCGTAAACCCATCTAATGTTGTCTTTCCTAATAAGAGATTTCAGGATTTATAAACCTAACTCTGGGAAAGGGTAGTGTATTTTATCACTGTCCGTCTGAAAAAAAAATTAGTGCATGTAGACTTACACGCGTGATGGCAGCATTTGTGTATCGCGCGACGCGTGTTGCATGCGTTCCCGGTTTTATTCGCCCCTCTCTCTCTCTCTATATTTGAGTCCATCTGTTCGTTCGTTTTGGTAACGTAATATAATTAATGTTAGGATTAATTTAGGTCATTACGCAGGGCCTCTCAATGTTTTTCTTAGAAATGCAGCACACGTTTCATTGAAGAAAGCGGGTAATAATACAGTAAGCTTTTACTATCAACGTGAAAGCGTTACAATTTGCAGACGTAGCAGAAAACAAGGGGGATTTCTAGTACATTCTTTGTGACAGCACTGTTATTTTACCATTGCTCTTCTCTTTATTAATTTTATTTGTTAGGCTTCATATTTACCTAATAATTTATATATGTGGATTAGAATATTCCACGACAATGGTATATCAGTTCTTTGAGAGAGTTAAGGATAGGATCTCTCATTGTGTCTTCTCTGATGTGTTCAAGCCGATTATCGCTAAACTTGACAAAATCAACTTTGATGTTTGGGGTAAGATCTGCTGTCTTGTTGGGGTTTGGTAGTCTGCTGAGAGCATCTGCAAAACCTATATCCTCTTTAATGTTGTTAATAGTTACCACACTCAGCTTTTCGCACATTGGTAAACCCAAAATTGCAGGTCCTTCAACATCTACCAAGTAAAATGTTGACGATGTCCATTCTGAGCCTCTGTATGAACATTCAAGTGTTACTGCTCCAAAACAGTCTATACTTGTTCCATTGTAAGCTCTTAGCTTTGTCCTGCCACTCCTACGTTTTACATCCCTTGTGGGAAATCCTTGCTCATCCACCTTGTCAGGCATGATCTGTCTGAATATTCTTAAGGGTAGAGTGTTACCTTGGGCACCTGTGTCTATCTTGAACCGAATGTTTCTTTCTTTGTGCATTTTAATTCCTGGTATTCGGAATTGTACCTTGCAGAAAGCCTGCGTTCTCTTTGGTTCATTACTGAAAGTTAGTATCTTCACAGTATCAAAAATGGAAGGATCACTTTCTTCACTGGAGTCAAGGTCCTCAGTCATCATAGAGTGTGTTTGTTTTGACGACTTTCTGCTGTGAAGTTTGTGTTGAGCACTGTCTTGTTTCCTCTTGAAACATAATTTTATCCAGTGGCCCCTCTTTCTGCAGTAATGACATGTAGAGTCTTTAGCTGGACAGTGGTTTTGTATGTGGTTTAGGCCACAACATTTACACATAGCACCTCTGCTTGTGTTGTGTTTTTTCTTGTTGTTTCGAACCAGTTGCTTTGTTGTGTCTAGGTTTATAGCTTTTCACTGCATCCACCTGGGCTGCTAATGTACCTTGCTGAATTTGTTTAATGTTTAGTGCTTGTGCCTCGTGTTTCCTGCCTTCATCCAGAAGTTGTTGTAAAATTAGTGTATCACTCTGGCTCAGTATCCATTTCTGGAACTCTGGCATTGGTGTGCTGAGAAGGATCTGTTCGATAATTCGCTCTTTTTTCTTCTTCTTTGTTAAATTTGCATACACTTGTTTTCTCCTTGATGCGAGTGAAGAAATCATCTAAACTTTCACCAGGTTTCTGTCGCAGGTGGTGAAGTTCTAATCTTGCCGCTCTAAAGTTCGTGTGCTTTATGATCAGACGTTTTTCAAATTCGTCCAATATGGCTACGGGGTCGGTCGCTGACTCAACAGGCATGGCGGTAGCAAAACTGTTGTAAATTTTCAAACCTTCATCGTCCAATGCTTCTAGGATATATGGAGTTAAGGTTTGTCCTTCCAGACCAGTGGTCTTGGAATATAGATCTATGCGTTGGCGCCATAACAAGAAAGCTTCACTCTTATCATCTTGACCGGCAAATCTCATTTGCGGTGCGCTGCGGTAATGTTTAGCTGCCATTGTTGACCTCGATGACGAAAATTAGCCGAATAAACTGTACTCACGTGTTATCGTGTAGCTGTTTTGCGTCAGTCCGGTATCGACCGCTGCCACCATGTAATGTTATGATGTATGTATATAAGCATTACCTCGTCATCTACACAAGCACACACATGTTTCAGAAAGCACTCAGTACAAGCATGTTCAGTTCATAGCCATGTTTATTTACAGAATATCGTACATGTCAAGATTCGCATTATATTACAATGTGTGGTTCGTACTTTAATGTATTCATATTACACTGAAATGATAGAAGGTTAAAGAGAGAAGACAAAACCAGTGTTACGAAGAAATAAAAACGAAGGAAACTTTTTAACACAATGCACAAACAAAAACAAGCGATGATAATTGTATGAAAGGGATGAACAATGGAATATGATTTCATGATATCAAGAGTACAGTAAGGTCTCGGCTTAAGCGAATAATTCGTTCCGAAAGTTTCAGCGAAAGCCGAAAAACCGCGTACTGTCGAACGATGTTAAAATACAATGCATTTTTGACACATACGTTCGTTTCAAAGGGCAATTAAAGCTATACAGCTTTTCTGCTTATGAAAAGAAAACTGAGAAAAATGAAACTCCAGTATCCTGTGCGTCAGCATGTCAGGAACGCCATCTATTACGACCAAAGTGGCGCCTAACTGATGGCTTTGCTAGTTGTAAGTCGAAGCACCGCAATAGCGTATCTATGAATAATATATACGATTTTTATATTGTTTCAAGACCTGAAGTCTTTTATATTTGGACATGCGCCCTAATATAACCGACTAGGTTGAACGGGACGCGCCTCGCCAAAATGTTATTAAAAAGAAAAAAAAAGTATCTATGAATCCGTATAACTCGAATACGTATAAGTCGAGAAATTACGGTTATATCAAATTAACGCTTTTATTCATCTACAAATATCTTAGATAAAAAGGAAGACGGGTGGAAAAAATGGAGAAAAGAAACATGTTAGTGAAACGGCCAGACAATTACAATATGAAATATGAGAGGTTTTTTTTTTTCTTAAATTAACAAAACGTTTTACTGACCACTAAAACAAAGCTACAGACGTAAAGATATTTACTGTTTTCCTGCTGCGTAAATTATGCGTTACTGCTTGTGTTACATGTTATAATCTCATGTAATAAATAAAATATTTTTTTTTAAAGTTTTAATTTTGTCATCTATAAACTTTTTTTCCCCAACTGTATAGGTCTATTCAGCTTCATGGCTTAATGGGAATTTTCGAGAACTTAATGTTAAACAGCCAAATCTTGTAAGGGACTATAATATATACATGAAAGGAGTGGACAAGAGTGACCTGCTGATTAACAAGTACAATGTTTTGAGAAAGACCAATAAATATTGGAAAACTCTTTTTTTCACTTTCTGGATATTGCTAGGGTAAATGCTTACATTTTATTTCAAGACTGGCAGAAAAAAAAAACACGCAGATGTAGACTAACTGAAAAGACCAGCTAGATATGGTCAGCTAGATTTTACAGAAGAACTAATCAGGGAATTAAAGAACATAAGTTTGTATGAAGATGTACCACTCGCTTCAAAGCCATTAGTTTTTTTCTCGGCACGCCATGGACCCCGAGTTTACAAAGACAAAGAAATTGTGAGCTTTGCTATCAGACTGTAAAGATTGAAAGAAAAACAAAAGTTAAATGTAAAGTTTGTGATACGTTTTATGTTTTCATGCAGTGTCATTGATTGCCTCCCCTTAGCTCTGCAGTTGTGGTCCACCAGTGGCCAAAACGCAAGAGTGTCTAAAATGGGTCGTCAATGGTGTCTACCTTCGCACAAGATTACTCTTGGCAGAGTTGTAGATAGGAGGGTAAAGACGCTTCTATCTCATGGTAGTGTTCACAAGATATTTCCGAAGTCAAGAACAATGCTGCACTGGCAGGGCAATTGTTAACTTATATCGGCCCGTCGCCTTTTGTGAAGAATTAAGCAATGGTTATAGCCCGTTCAAGCCCCCACATTTATAATAACTGAATCAAATTGTAATGTTTTAAAATAACATGTAACAAATTTAATAATCAATTAGTTTTAACAGGGTAAAATAGAGATGAAATGATGGTGAATTTTAGATGAAAATTAAAGCCGTCTTCATTGAGACTTGGTTTGAGGATTGATATTTAAAACAATTATGTCCTTTTGCTGTTTCCTAGAACTTAACTGATCTAGGTGAGTCCTGCAGCCGTGGTTTCGTCAGTTCTTCTGTGATGATGACACTTCACAGTCTGATAGCTTTGTTCTACGAACAGTCTGATAGCTTCGTTCCACAAACTTTAGACAAGAATAAAATAATAAATGCCTCAGTTAAGTACATTTGTGGGCTGCAAAATAACAGGCGCATTGTCTCGCTGTCCACCCGCCAATGTTAATCTCTCTGAATAATTAAATTCTTTTTTGAGTATACACAACGTAACTCACGGAAGATGATTAAAAATCACCAATATTCTTCTGGATATTAAACTGGGAAAATATGTGCTTGGACAGCGTGAAATCAATGATTTGTCTGAATTAAAATTAGCAAGGTACATATATCTCACAAAATGATACGATACACTTGAGGCACCTGTGATGTAATCATCAATCATCCCTGCTCCAGTCGGAGTCTGGGGTCACCTCGGCCGTCGGTTGTCTGTACGACTAGCAAGAAGCGATCACCAGCGCTTGCTGTAGTGGTTTATGAATGTACTATTTTCATAGGTTGTGGCTGCCAGCCTCATATATAACCACTTAGCAAGAAAAATATGTCAAATTCACATTTGTAAAATAAATGTTTACACCTACCCCAAAGTAACTTTTGGGAACACAATCTCCGGGCACAGTTTAGAATGGACACTGGCAACTTAGGATAGATGCTTTCGAATCACTTGGTCTGGAAATTTTGTATTCTTCTTATGACGGGTGATGTGATTCCTTAGGACTCCAGTCTTTGTATTTAAAAAATACAGGTTTACTTTTTTAAGTTTTAAAGTTGCCAGATACTCTGATCTGTCCGGGTCCTTTAAGTTTCCAGTCTTTGTATTTAAAATGCGGGTTTACTTTTAAGTTTAAAGTTGCCCAAATACTCTGATCTGTCACTTATCATTTTGGAATCCTTTGTCCTTTTCTTCTCTCTCTCTCTCTGGCTTTGGTGAATTGCTAGCTTGACGTGGCAATGCAGTCTGATCTGTGACTTCGATTCGCTAGATTATAATTCCAATTCTCAGTTCAAATCCCAGATTGTGCTTCCAACGAATTTTCCAACGAAAGTCAATGTCTATTCCGTCTCTCGAATCAAACCAATCGAAAGCTCTTCAGCAATATCTGGGTTGGGGTGTTTAAATCATAATATCCCCCCCCCCCCCGTATTTTAAAATATCACATTTAAAAATTCCATCGCGTGACCTCTTTCTAATAATGCTGTAATACTTCCGCCCAGATTGTCTCCTCTGCCAGGTCATCCGTAATAATTACACAGGGATGGTCCCGTACAAGCGATTATCTACTTATCACCTGTGTCTTTTCCCATCCCTCAGACGGCTTTCCCAAACAGACAATATGGGTTTGCTTTTCATCGATCGTGAGCGACCATATCGTGTCAATAGAGAGCGTCTCTAACAAAGGTGGCTAGGCGACTCAAATAATAACGTCTTACCACTGACCGGTGTAATTAACCTGGTATTATACGGTTCACCTGGCGAAACAAGACTGGGTGCGGTCACAGCAAAAAGAATGTAAGGGCTATAAATATGCCAAATAATAGGACGATGAGTGAGAAAAATGAAGTGATACTGCAAGAGGGGACGAGAGTTATAAAAAGTTCACGACTGATTTTGTCACATGCAGGTAGGAATTGTCTGTCAGAATACCACAAGCCTTAGTTGGAAATATATAAAGATGTGTTGAGTCTTTATTATGTCCCCTTCATAACTGATTTTACTTATGTGTTAGTGATCATACAGTGTTACACTAGAAATATGTCTACTGAAGTCATATTTCATTAATTTAGCCAAGAAGTTGCAGCTACTTATAATAAATGTAATGTATTCAGTGAAAGATTTTTTTTTTTGAATATTTAAAAAAAAAAAGCCTAGTTATGTAACATTTCAAAGATTTGCATAATTGTATTATTTAATGTTGAATTGTTTTGGAAATGTAACATATGATGCAGAAATGGTCAGACTACAATAAAATATGACTGTTGTTAATTGTTCTGATAATTCTTTTTTTTTTTTTTTTGTCTTCTTTGTGAAATATCATGTTTATAATTTTTGTGTATTTTTCCTGTTGACTTTCCTTCAATTTCTTCAAACTTACATCAATATAAATTTTAAAAATATTAATTTTACATCTAAATATGGTAGTCTGTTTACTTATAAACAATTTGATGTATAACATTCTTGGTTTAAAAAAAAAAAATAAAGCAAAGGAAATTTTAATGATAAAATTGGTCAGTTCCCCCAGTTTTTTTGCTTGTTCCGGTCTATATTACAGGAACACGACTGCTATGGATAAAAGAAACTCGCTCCTCATTGAAAACATTTCACATCTCGAGACACTCAAGCTGATAGGGTGAATTCTTTCTAAATGGGATTCACCAATTGTGATGCCATCTTTACGTCTTGGACATTTAATTACAGTTGCCGACAAATTGAGTCACGAAAACTAGGGACAAGGAGTTTTCACAGAATCAACTAGTCTAGTGGTTTCGTCTTTAACTTGTCAGCGATTGGTGAGTGAAAATACATAGCTCTGTATAAACATGTTGCATGCGCATGGCCATTAACATGTTTTTCATTCATTCATTTCTTGTTGTAATGATATACACTTTTTAACGTTTCATTTTATATTGTACCAATTGGAACCGCTTTGACGTATTTTTCTCCCCTCGTGGCTATCGTCAGATGTTAATAAAAAGAAGTTGATAAAAAAATAAGGCCACTATCTGACACAACAGTTTGTTTTAAAAAGTCAGAATGACAACACTGCTTATATGTACATATTTATTTATTGTTTTTCTCTCTGTGTATTCAGCTTTATAATTTTATACAATCCTTTATTGACTCTTGTCTCCGATATATATATATATATATATATATATATATATATATATATATATATATATATATATATATATATATATATATATATATATATATATATATATATATATATATATAGCTTTATGATTTCATGTATACATTTATTAACTCTTCTCCAACCGTATACTGTATACAGCTTTATGATTTTGTGTGGACATTTTTTCCCCTCCAACTAAACAAACAGCTTTATGATTTTATGTAGGCGTTTATTAACTCTTATCTCCAACAATACATTATTAACTCTTTTCTGCAACTATAAATATTAACTCTTTTATCCAACTCTACAAACAGCTTTAAGATTTTATGTAGGTGTTTATTAACTCCCAATTAAGATGGTTTGGCCATGTCTGCAGAATGGGAGAAGATCGGATACCACGACAAGCATGGGAAACAAAGAGCCAAGGATCCAGACCCCGAGGACGACCCAGAGTCCGCTGGGAGGACAACAGTAGACAGTCTTTGAAGGACCGAGGACTAGAATGGAACCAGGCCAGGAGGAAGACAGCCGATAGGATAGTCTGGCGCTCTCTCTTCCAAACCTCTATACCTCACGGTAGAAGGGGAACGACTAAGTAAGGAAGTAAGTTTATTAACTCTCTTCTCCAACTATAAATATTAACTCTTTTCTCAAACTATACATTATTAATTCTTATCTCCAACAATACATTATTAACTCTTTTCTCCGACAATAAATATTAACTCTTTTCTCCAACTATAAATATTAACTCTTATCTCCAACTCTACAAACAGTTGTATGATTTAATATAGAAAAAACTTTTAACTCTTTTCTCCAACTATATACGTATTATTAATTCTTTTCTCCAACAATACATTATTAACTCTTTTCTCCAACTATAAATATTAACTCATTTCTCCAACTCTACAAACAGCTTTACGATTTTATGTAGGTGTTTATTAACTCTCTTCTCCAACTATAAATATTAACTCTTTTCTCAAACGATACATTATTAACTCTTTTCTCCGACAATAAATATTAACTTTTTTCTCCAACTCTACAAACAGATGTTTGATTTAATGTAGAAAAAAACTATTAACTCTTTTCTCCAACTATATATTATTAACTCTTTTCTCCAACAATACATTATTAACTCTTTTCTCCAACTATAATTATTAAATCTTTTCTCCAACTCTACAAACAGCTTTACGATTTTATGTAGGTGTTTATTAACTCTCTTCTCCAACTATAAATATTAACTCTTTTCTCAAACGATACATTATTAACTTTTCTCCGACAATAAATATTAACTCTTTGCTCCAACTATAAACATTAACTCTTTTCTCCAACTCTACAAACAGATGTATGATTTAATGTAGAAAAAAAACTAGGTACTCTTTTCTCCAACTATATATTATTAACTCTTTTCTCCAACAATACATTATTAACTCTTTGCTCCAACTACATACAAAGCTTTATGATTTTATGTAGACGTTTATTAGCTCTTTTCTCCTACTATAAATATAACTCTTTTTTCCAACTATACATTATTAACTCTTTTCTCCAACTCTAAAAACAGCTTCAAGATTTCATGTAGACGTTTATTAACTCTTTTCTCCTGCTATAAATATAACTCTTTTTTCCAACTATACATTATTAACTCTTTTCTCTAACTCTACAAACAGCTTTAAAATGTTATGTAGACGCTTATTAACTCTTCTCCTACTATAAATATTAACTCTTTTCCCCAACTCTACAAACAGATTTAAGATGTTATGTAGAAGTTCATTAACACTTTTCTCCTACTATACATACAGATTTAAGACTTACTTGTAGTGGTGTCAGTTTTGGATATGTTAAACTCTTCACCTGCGACAGACGTCTGATTGTCTTTCAGTTCAGGAGCGGCTACGGCGCCTGCCCCTTTCTCGTCCTTTTCAGTCAGGTCCCTCTTGACAAGGAACTTGCCCGAAGAAGATTTGCTTACAGAAGTTTGCAGTCCAAACGCGCGTTCTGGTTTGTAAGTAGTTAGATGGCTACTGGGTTCTGGCTGAACTGTCGACAAACTTGTAATTTTCTGTAAGACTGTTGACGAGTTGACATTCAGGTTGCGACTTTCTGTGGCAGCCAAGAAGCGGTGCTTGTGGTCAATCTCCACTTGAGACCCGGTGAAGTTACTAGTACTCTGTGGAAAAGGACAGCGGACACTGACTTTTTTTTCTCGAGGTTTTAATCGGTTTAGAACCAGAGTCGGCCTTTGAGGTTTTTCAAGGCAGTGCGAGATCTCGTGATGGCGCCCTTCCCCTCGCCACCGTGCCGTACGGTATTGCACACTTACGAGACTCGGTTTCATGCTAAACAGTTTAAGCACACTGTAATGTTTGCTGTAGACTTTTATATAAAAAATAATACGCGTATGTTTTTTTTTTTTAAAATCTTATGTAAGTTATTTAAAAATAAAATTCACGTTGAATTACATATGGGCGCCCAATTAGTTTTTTTAAAGAAATAATATAGACTTGGAGCAATCTAAAAAGTATATATATACAAAAATAAATATAACAATTGTTCGTACTTTCAACTCCGTAACAATCTAATTTCAGTTCTTCTGAAATTTTAATTAAATATTTTTTTCAATATATTTCGGCGCCCCCTCCTTCCTTTTTCCAGGAAGGCCCCTGGTGTGGCCGTACAGCTCGCACTGCCCAAGAGCCGCCTCTGTTAACAACAAACAACATATTTATTATTATCGAACGTGTGTCCACATTAAATGTCAACTATGTGGTGCTTTATCTGCACAAACAATTATAATCAATAAATGCCTGTGGGGTGGCAGAGTGGTTAGAGCGTACTTGCTTCTCGAGGCAAAGTTACTAGGTTCTTCTTCTTCGTACACTCTCAGACGTCGACTTGAATGTTTTCAAAGAAAGCAGTAGTCTGCTTGAGGATATTTGTATCTCGGTAGAGTTTTTCCATGAATGGTACTGGTGTTGGTCATATGCGCTTTCTCTGTTCCACAAAAGTTGGGCAACTTTGAAGCAGATGTTCAGCAGTTATTTTATCAGTGCCACAGTTACACTCATCGGTAGTTCCTATCTTTAGCTTGTTGAATAGATGATATCCCAATCTGTTGTGGCCCGTGCATAGTCTGAAGATTACCACTTGTTCTCTTCTGTTGAGCTGGTAATATGCATCATTTTGTGTGTGACCTGGATGCTCTGCATCCCATATTTTTCTGTATCTGGTTCTGATAAAACTCTTTGCTTCTTCGATAGTTATGCTTGCATAAGGCTGAGGTAGCTTTCCACCTTCATTTGACAATCTGACAGCCTTTTCATTACCGGTGATGTTACAACGAGATGGGATCCATTGGAGAACAACTCTTGAATCGCTGGGTTCAAAACCTGGTTACATCATGTTCTAGTCTACCCAGTTGAAAATAGGTACCTAATTTTGCTGTTGAACTGGGTAAGACGCGGCGAAACCAAAATTCGTCCATCTGTTTCTTCTGTCGTTCTCCTATAACGTGACGTATAATGGAAATATAGCCTACAGTATCTGACAGCCTTTGTGATCCCGTTAGAGTTCTATGATTTGCTATCTGCCTGTCTTACTCACACAAGCTTAATTTTCATCCACGCCTCTTTTCCATGAACATAAACAAACGAAGTTGTTTACCAACTTTCGCGACCTGCCAGTCATAACAGGGAGTGAATCAGGTTTGTTTATCAAGTTTCTCACGCGAGCTGATCTGTCAATCATCGGATACCCGACAGACCGCACGCGGAAAACACCGGACCTTTTTGAAGTAGTCGCACGGGCAAAAATACTTCCCGTGTACCCTTTGAAGCTCGTACACAGAGTTAACTCTTTGATCTTCAGATACGGGCAAAATCTCCGAGAACCCCGTTACACGGTTTTAAGTCTCTGATGTCGATTAGCAACGCCCGACAGAGCGACCGTGAAAACTTTCATCTGGGGGACTCATGCTTCTGATTCTCTGCTACGCACATTAGTGTGGAAAGTAGCATCATCTATAGATCAGAGCAAACATGATATTTTATAAACTGTGTCTTCCTAAACCTGCTATCAGTCGTCACTCAGAATTTTTGGAATAGTTTAAGCACGCAGTAGCTAGAACCATTTTCGCTAAATGTGTTATTAGTATTCGTGGGGATTGTCATTCTGATGTTCTGGTAATAGAAATTAGTGCTTAAGTGTTAAAGCTTTACCATTATACTTCTTCACTTACAGTTCTAGCTGTTACGAGCAGTGAAATAATAATAACGCGTAGCTATTTTCTACCAGAGGTTCAGTTTAATGTTAATTTTACCAACCCCCGCTTTTAGTTGACTGAATATAGGCTAGGCGCGACTGATAGTGGCAGAATAGAATTCACGTTATATTTCATTTTGTGTATTTATAGTAAGTGACTATTATTTAAAAACATACGATGACCAACATACGCCGACAATTTAATAGCTATTAACGACAGGCGATATTTATGTAAGTGCGCGTATGGATAATTAAATAATAATTGACATTGTACGCTAATCGTTACAGCGCTCGAAAGGGGCGGGGTGGGGTTGCATACCTTCATCCGACCTGAAATTGAAGCGCGGGCGAAAAGCGACGCGCGATAGGATAGGCTAAAAACACCGTGTGCCTTTTAACTTTAATCAGGACTGACGGAGTGGATAAGAGATCGTCTTGTACCCGTCCGTATGTATATAGGATAGTAGCATTTTTTTCATAAATGTTCTTTATTCCACGCAGACCTGACCACAAGAGCGGCCAGTGGGCTTTTTCGGTTCTTCCTTTTTCCTCATTTACTGAATGGTTAATTTTTTCTTTTTCTTGGCTTGCGCGTCCCCAAGTTTATTTGTGAACAGGATCGGCCAAAGAGACAAAGAAACATTTTAAATCATAAGTTTAACTGGACTTACAAAACCCAGAAATATTTCGTTCAATTTTATCAGCCCACTGGGGTTGTAAAGAACAATAACATTATCTGACGACTGAATGTTGTATTCAAGAGTATCATCAAGAATTGACGCTGTTTCAGAATCGGCACTCACCTACAGCCAGCCGATAGGATTACCATCATTTATCAATTGTAACAGTTTTAGCAACCACATGTTTCCCAATAGTAGAAGTATTTTCCTCTGTTTTTTCTGTGAACCCAACATCTCGGTTTCTACACTGACTATTCGAAGTGACATTTGTCCATCCAGGAATAAACCACCAAAATAGGCGTCCACTTTATTAGTATTATTTATTGGAGGATGGACTGGGGCAAATTTGGAAGATAAAATCACTGACAATTTTATATTCAGGATAATTGTATTTCCAAGGGATATCACCAAGAGTAGGTAAGGAGTGATTGAGTGGCCACGTATGACAGAGAGAGTGAATATTTTTCCTTGTTACAGAAACTGTACCATCCTTGATTTTGCTTAAAATTGTTTACTTTACTGGGTAGCATATAGTAAGAACTTGTTCTTTACTGTCTATTCTGTAACATAGTGCTAGCCTTTGACCTTTGGGTTATTAACTATTTGGGTTCTTTTCTCAAGAGGGGAGGGCACATTTATTCAGTTATTTCCTATGTATGTAAATCTGATTTTATTTGATTTGTCTTTAGATATTTGGTGTTGTCAAGTTTTTAATGATAATAAACAACAAAAGAAACGTAACTTTGTGTGTTGGTCAGACCCATTCCCAATTAACCATAGTTTTTCACGTTTGTGTGTCTTGTTGTCACATACCTGTGTATGAATGGGTAGTTAAACTTATATTTACATGTATAAGGAGGGAAAGATTATCTTGTACTAAATTATAGTCGTATAGATAGGCTGGACTACAGAAACTTACTCATTCCAGAGACATATCCTCTCCTTAAACTATTCATCCGTGAAATCTATTTCTCACGTACTTATCACCATCCACTCTACTCAGACGGGACCATAAATAACTTCCAAACCTATCGGTACGACATATCACTACGTCAATTTTCCTTACAATTGTCTTCCTTAGTATTAAACTGTCGCGGCGTAGCAGCGCGCCATGTACTGTTGCCATTTTCTGCTGTCAACACTTCTCTGGTCGTTCTCCACGCACATTAAGATAGGTTGGAACTCAGAACAGAGACGACTGCAGACTTTTGGCGACTAGATGTTGCATCATAATCGCCCAGTAAGGTTTACAATTGACATCAAGAGTCATAAAATGCCCCTCACAGATGGTGTAATTGATAAGATTCACCGACTCAGAGACTAGGAGGCGAGATACACCCATTTAATTATTCGGACAATGAAACAAGACAGTTTTATTGCCCACCATTAAGTTCCTGAACGGAGAATAGTTGACGATTCTGGCTCTATGCAACAAATAGCGACGCCCAGATAAAGGACAGCCTATTTTTAAGATTAAATTTGCCACTCTGGACCAACGCAAGCTTATTGGAGAATAGGAATACTTTTGACATTTTGAGACCTTCACACTAAACACGTGATGTTTAGGGGTGGGAATAGGATGACCTGTGAAATATCGGAACCCTACAGTTTCTAGCACTCAACAAAGAACCAAGACTGGGGCCCGGTCATACAGCCACGATTCACACTGTGTACCAACTGGATGGGTGTCGTAAATTTTTAAAGATAGGTATAGAGATTTATTTGGTCCCGTCTGAGTAGAGCAGAAAGTGGGGTATATGAGAAAGAAAGGTGTTAGAATAGATTCCACGAGTGAACTATATTAAGGTGAAGATCAGTCTCTGGAATGAGTGGTTTCTCTAGTCCAGCCTATCTATACGACTATCATTAGAAGAAGACCATCTGTCACACTTCCCTATAATGTTAATGTTATCTACACACACACACACACACAGTTATGTCATAACAAGACACACAAACGTGAAAAAAACTATGGATAATTGGGTATGGGGCTGACCAACACGATAAATTAAGTTTTGTTTAGTTTATTATCACTTACACTTCTCACAACATCAAACAAATAGAAATCAATATAAATCAAGTTTACATATATATGAAAATAACCCCATAAGTGCCCTCCCCTCTGTTGAGAAAAGATCCCGCAAGAAGTTAATAACACAAAAGGTCAAAGATTAACACTAGGGTATAGAATCGACAGATAGTAAAGAACAAAGTTTCTACTTTAAGCTATCCAGTAAAATAATCAGGTTAGCGAACCAAAAAAAAAGAAGTGGGTACAATGATTGTAACAAATGAAAATATTTCTCTCTTTCGGTCTTTCACTCTGTCATTTTTGTGGCCACAACCACACTTGCTTACCCAATACTTGGTGTAGGTATCCCTTGGACAAAAAACAATAACACTAGTATGAACCTGTAGTGTCAAATGGGTCACCCAAATATGGCCCCAGACTAGCCCTGGTATTTAATAATAATTTCAAGGTAGTCGCCAAAATTGGTGAGTTAATTTTTCCTGGATGCGTCCTGTATCACCGCCTATAGTTATTGAAGCAGGACGTTCTAGGGACGTTCACGGTTATAAACAAAGGAGAAAAAAATAGTTCCTGTAATGTCTAGCCTCTATGTGCTACGACTGTTACGTTATAAAACTGATGATTATAAATCCTCTCGACTTTCTCTGGGATGAGTGCCGATTATGAAACAGCGTTACCTCCCGGATAAAAATTCACTTGGGAAAACGACTGTCAGTAGTCGGGAAAAAATGCTATGTTTATTGCCGAAGCGGGCTGATAAATTGAATAAAACAATCTGGATATTTGTAAGTCCAGTTTAGCTCAAGTTACAGTTCATATGCCTCCAGTAACTGAGAAAAGGCCCACAATTAGAGAAAACACGCTGGCCGCTGGTTTTGACCAAGCCTATATTAGGAAGAAAACAAAACATTTAACCAAAATGACAATCCTATGCTATCACGCGTAAAGTGTGATCTCTTATCCTCTCCGTCCTCTAATTAAATTAAAATGCACACATTATTCTAAGCTTATACTGTCGCGCTTTGCTTAGCAAGTACGGATTTGGGTTTTAGGCATGCAGCCGTCACCCCCTCCGACCTGGTAAAACACTCAGCGCACGATGTCAGTTATAATTTAATTATGACTACGCCCTAAACAAATATCGCCTGTCATTACTAGCTAGTTGATTGTTGGCGTCTATCGGTTTTTAACACATGATATAAACACTAGTCATTTAAAAAAATTTACACACAAAGAAATATAATGCGCATATTACTCTGTCACTTTATCCGTCACTCTTAACATTATACTTAAGTCAGCTAAAAAAATGGTTGATGGATTTTACATTACTGAACCACTGGCAAGAGAATATCCGCGCGTTTTCTATTTCGCTAGTCTTAACGCTAGGGAATAGCAGTGAATAAAATGGTAAAACTTTTAACACATTTAATACTTAAGCACAACTTAAATTATTACCACAATCAGAAACTTAAATCCCCACGGGACAATTTAACACATTTAGCGAATAAAATGGTTCATAGTCTGGCGTGATTAGATTTATCCAAAATTTCTGAGAGACTGATAACTGACTATAGCACGTTTCACTAGCTTTGCCCAACTTCAAAATGCTATATCTCAGCGAATATATAGCGCATATAAGTGAAATTTTGTGTGTGAATTTGAAATGGTATAGACCCTATGAATTAAATTTTTCATTAAAATGCGGCCATTGGTTTCAATTTTCGCTTCTTTGCGATATAATATCAAAATCCTACTTGCCAACACACATCACACACACACTTATTGAAATGTCTACAGTAAATTATACGACCTCATTTGCACATGATTGGTTTATCAAACAATTGGCATGATTTTAGCGTGAAATTGCACTTCTTGAACATAAAACAGTTTATATCCGGTGTTACGCACACATTGTCAATCAGTGGCGTGTCAACAAAAAGTATTGTGTGGTTAAGTAGGAAAAATGAGTCTGCGAGTACATTTTATGACATTACAGCAAATCACAAATAGGATTTTTAAGTATTTCTGCAATGAAGCTACTCGAGGAAAACTACATCATTCTATTTCAAACCCACAAAAGAGGACTATTCATGCCTTGGGGATAAGCAAACGATCATTGCACCGCTGGATAGCGACATCTGAAATTTCTAATTCCAGTGTTTTACACACGAAAATTAGGCCAAGAGTGGTGGATAATTTTGACAGAGAATTGATCCGCAGAGAAATTTGCAATATGTTTCACAGTGTTTGGCAGTGACTTTAAGGAAATTGAAAATTTGGTTAAGAAAGAATAATGACATTGATATTTCCAAATCTACGCTACGGAGGACTATTAGGAGTTTGGGATTCACTTTTAGAAAATATGTTGGTGGTAGAAACCTTATTTGCGAGAAGCCTCATATAGTTGCAATGAGAAGCAAATATTTACGCGAGGTCAGAGAAATGAGAAGAGATTATTATGATTTTGTGTATTTAGATGAAACTTGGATCAATGCGCACCACAGTAATGAACGAGAATGGCAATCATCTGATGGGACAACTAAGAGACTAGTACCAAGCAGCAAAGGACAGCGCCTAATAATTGCACATGCAGGAAGCAGCCATCATGGGCTTCTAAATAATACTGAACTCATTTGTTTCAAAATCCACAGATAATAGGGATTATCATACAGAGATGAATGGCAAGATAGTTCAAGATTGGATGGTGAATCATGTACTTCCTTCATTGGATAGACCGTCGTGTTTGATAATGGACAATGCTTCATATCACAACGTTTCGGCACCAGAAGATAAAGTTCCTAATTCATCAAGTACTAAAGATGTAATAAAGATTTGGCTGACCAAAAACAACATTCCATTCAACGAAATGTCCCTGAAGCCTGAATTACTTGGAATTGTAAAAAAGACACAGCATACAAAGATATTTCACATAGACAAGGCAATCCATGAACATGGTCACAGATGTTTAAGATTGCGTCCTTACCATTCTCACTTAAACCCAATAGAATTAGTCTGGGCTAAAATTAAGGAACAGGTAGCAACAGAAAATAGAACGTTCAAATTAAAAGATGTTGAAATACTTACAAAAGCCGCCATCTCCAATATAGCCAGGGATTATTGGAAGAAATGTGAGAACCATGTGTTACAAGAGGAAGAGGAATATTGGACGAATGATGGTTTGTCCTTCATTCAGCCGAGATTGATTATCAATTTCTCAGAGACTTCTGATTATGATTCGGATGAAGTTTAATTTCTTTAAAGATGACCTTACCGTTATTTACAAGCACAGTAGAGGAGCAACGTTCCATTATGATATTTATGAACCGCAAAGTGGTGATACCTATTGAAATAATTAGATCAATGAAGGTCCAGTTTGGTAGATCACTAAATGTCAATGACAAACAATTTCACGAGTATCTCGCATGCAGATCATTTAAGAAATCATCTTCAACAGGTATTCATATGCAAACGTGATGGCCACATTATTGTAATAGTAGACACGCCTATGCCTAATCAATTCACAGAATCTGTGACTGAAGTGGTAACATTTCTTTTATCGATACACAATAATTAGTATGCCGACAAAGATCAAAGGATTTCATTCGTTTATGGGAACTAGACAAGATGCACAGATATAAAGTATATATTTGTTGGGTCTAACCCAATTTAACATCGCATGCAAAAAATGGCATTAATACGTTGGACGGTTAATCAGATAATTACATTTGTTTGAGGGCAAAGCTAGTGAAACGTGCTATAGGAGAGAAGGCAGAATATATACAGATTTTGTGTAATATCTCCAAAGGATGCGATACTTCACACCTTCTGGGTTTTTGGAGAATTCAGAAATCTAAGTTTCCCGAGATGAAAGGTTTTGCTATTCGCTCTACTGGCGTTTGCCGACGAACATCACACAACGTGAGTCGTACGAACGGCCGTCTTAGATTGTCTCCCCCTTCCGTAGATCAAATACTTAAGAAATACTTAAGTCCCCTGAAATTTTGAACATCAAACAGTTACACGGCAAAATATCTGCCCGTCGTTTTCCCTTCAAAGAACCCGATTTTCTCTACGCGCGCTTCTGTCTCTCAAAAATGATGATTGGCAAAACGCTCGCGTGATAATTCAGATAAACGAATCATAACTCGCTGACTGTTATCGGGCCGGTCGCGGACTAGCTAATAGGTCTGTTTGTAAACACTCATTAGCGCAGGTAAGACAGAAAGAAAAACAATAGGCGTGGCTTCAAAGGTGAGTCAACAGACAGCGAATTGCGTGGCTGGCTTTAGCAAAACGTAAACGCTAATTAAGGAAGCAAACGTGGTCGGATCTCCGTGGCTATATTTACATCACACGTCACAATGGGCAACATTTAATTAGGATTCTAAGTCATTGAGCTTAACGACCTAAAGTCACCAAGAACCAGAGCAGTAGTTGAAAGGATATGTCGATAAATTTTATTATTCATAACACCTGATTTGTACATCTAACATGTATATATAAATTTATGATCATTATTGAGAGGGGGGGTAGGGCTGGAGTGTGTAAGGGATAGTACCTCACGGTGAGAGGCAGTCACTTCCTCTTTTTGAGGATGGCCTGGATCCTATTTGGTTCCCCCACTCCAGTTCAGCTCATGTATGGCTCCTCGAGTCTGCTTGTGTACGGCAGCGCCACCCCCCGGGCAACGGCTTTGACTGGCCGGCCAAACTACATGAGTAAATTGAAAAAAGGGAGGTCCCCCTTAAACAGTACACACAACTGCTGGCCGAACGGGCGGATGATCAATAATATTTTGACAACGGCTTCTAGGGCAGGAGTTGGAAAGGCCTGGTATCGGGCTGAGGGCGCACCATGGACTGTAATGGTAAGCGGCCAGAACCATCCAGAAAGCAATGGCAAACTACTGGATGTACAATGCCAAGAAATCCATAATGGCTAATCTGAATACTACACAAAGATCTGGTGGTGAGGCCCCCAGGCCAGGCAGATCATATTTAACTGGGGAAGAGATCGTTGGCAGCGTCAGTACAGGTAATCGTGATGACGGCCAAAAGCCTGACTGTGTTACCACGGAAAACCATGTCATCGGTCTTAGAAAAATAATCAAAATAGGAACATGGAACGTCAGAAGCTTATACCAAGGAAAACAGTACATAGTGAAGAACGAGATGGAAAGACTAAACATCGATATCCTGGGCATCTCAGAGCACAGATGGTCGGGTCAGGGACACTTTTCGATTCCATCAGGAGGAACATTCATATACTCAGGCAAAGAGAGAGGAGGTCAGAGCGGCGTAGGCTTCTACCTGTCTAAAAGGACAGCTGCCTCACTATTAGGATATAATCCCATAAATTACCGCATTGTCACAATCAGACTGAAAGGAAAAAGAAAAAGAAGAACATCACAATTATACAAACATATGCGCCAACAGCAGCTGCTGAAGAACAGGAAATTGAAGATTTTTACAATGAACTGCAAAATGCATTAGAGAAAGCAAATAAGCAAGATATTAGGATAATAATGGGAGATTTTAATGCCAAAGTTGGAAACGAAAGATTAGAACATGAAAAAAGAGTGAAAGGAAGTTATGGATTGGGCCAGAGAAATGAGAGAGGAGAACGCTTGACAACATTCTGCCTAGAAAACAACCTAGTCATCACGAATACTCTTTTTATGCAACACCCTAGAAGACTATATACATGGACGTCACCGGACGGAAAAAGCAAGAACCAAATAGATTATATCTTAATACAACAAAGGTGGCGATCTTGTATCTCATCCATCAAGACGTTCCCAGGAGCAGACTGTGACTCCGACCATGAACTTCTTGCTGCAAACTTCAAGATCAAATTGAAAAAAGTCGTTACAAGCGACAAAGTAATACGTTATGACACAAGCGCCATACCAGAAGAGCACAGTGTCGATATTCAGAACAAATTTGACATTCTTATGGCAGTACAGGAGGAAATGACACCAGATGAACTTGCTAATAACATCAGAGATGTATATATTACAAATGCACAGAGGTTAATTCCTAAAAGAAGCATAAAGAGACGAGAATACATCTCAGACGAAACACTGAAGTTGGTGGTAGAGAGAAGAAAAATGAAGTCCAAAAAAAGATACAGAAAATCAGGAGTTGTACAAGGAATACACAAAGCAGATTAAAAAACGAGTCAGACAAGACAAACAACAATACATAAACGACACCTGCAGGAAAATAGAGGAAATGCGCGAACAGGGATTGAGTAAGAATATGTTTTCTGAAGTAAGAACATTGAAAAACAGCAACTTTAAATCATCACCTCGAGCAATAAACGACAAGAAAGGCGACACTCTAACAGAACGTAAAGATATTCTGAACAGATGGAAGGAGTACTGTCAAGAAATGTATACGGAAATAAACAAAGCGGCAGATAACAACGTCATGAATGAAGCGGAACGTGAACCAGAACCTACCATAGAGGAAGTCCGGAATGCAATCAAACACTTAAAAAGTGGAAAATCTCCTGGTTGTGATGAAATAACAGCTGAAATGATACAGGCAGGAAGAGAAGGCAGCGCTCGTATATACCATGCATTATGCTGCAAGATCTGGCAAAGCGGAATTTGGCCCAAGGAATGGAAAAGATCAATTTACATACCCTTGCCAAAAAAGGGCAACCTGAAAACTGTGCACAAACTACAGAAACTATAGCTCTTATAAGCCATGCCAGCAAAATACTTTTACAAATCATAATGAAAAGGATGCAACAAAAGCTAGAAACAGAAATAAATGAAGTACAGGCGGGTTTTCGACCAGGTAGAGGCACTAGGGATCGTATATTCAACATGAGGATCATCATAGAAAAGTGTAGAGAATTCAACGTTGACCTACATACTTGTTTCATTGATTACACAAAAGCTTTCGATTGTGTACAACATCAGCAGTTATGGGCTATTATGAAAAATATGGGATTTCCAAACCACCTTATACAACTCATCGCACTGCTGTACCAAGAACAACAGGCAGCCGTAAGAATAGAGGGGGAAACATCAGAATGGTTTGAAGTACAGAAAGGAGTAAGACAAGGCTGTACCCTTTCCCCTTACCTGTTTAACATTTATGCCGAGAATATCATGAGAAACGTAAGAGATGACCAAGAACACACAGAGTTTGACTCATTTAACATCGGCGGGTACCAGATCCCGGAAATCAGATATGCTGACGACACAGTCCTCCTATCGACCAACCCAGAAGGACTTGAACAATTACTTCTGTCCACCAAAAAACACAGCGAGGCCCAGAATCTATACCTAAACACCAAGAAGACCAAAGTATTGACAACAGACAAAGTAAAGACCAAACCAGAAATTGAAATTGATAACGAAGAATCGGAAAGTGTCAATGAATTCGAATACTTAGGATCAATCATTAACAGCTCTGGCGACTGTGCAGTAGAAATTAAAAGAAGACTTGCAATTGCTTCACATAAGCTAATACAGATGAAAAACCTATGGCAAGGCACAAGCAAAGAAACAAAGTTACAACTGATCAGAGCATGTATATTCCCAGTAGCAACATACGGCTGCGAGACTTGGACACTCAATAAAACAGTTGCAAAAAAGATTACATCATTCGAAATGAAATGCTACAGAAGGATGTTGAGAATACCCTGGACAGAAAAAAAGACCAACAGAGAAGTACTGCACTCACTAAATGTACAGGAACATTGGCTCCTAAATACCATCGCAATAAGGAAGCTGAAATTTTTTCGGTCATATAAAAAGACATAATAGTCTGGAAAAAACAGTGATGGAAGGCATGGTCCCTGGAAAAAGGGGAAGGGGTCGACCTAGACGACGGTGGACCCAGGACATCACAGAGAGTCTGAACTTGTCTTTGGCTGATGCAGGTCGACTTGCCCAGAATCGTGATGCGTTCAGAGCAGCTGTAATGGAGACAACGTTCTGGAAAGAATACGTCACATGATGAATGGATTGAGATGTAGTGGCAGCTGTATTTTCATTTCAATGTAACATTAACTCTTATTCTCTGATATATGCACGATTCGCAACTTCTTCTAATTCAGGCACATAACTACTGAATGTCTTTGTATCACTTGTGCTGAACAGCAAGACAGATTTCATCCATTATGATCTACAAGAGATCTTTCCTTGGTCATCTAGCCAATGTTTTACCTCTGCTCCAACTGGAGCCAGGAAAAATATAGATCTATCAATCATTATTTTCCACTTCTATCATTACTGAGTTCTGTGTTAATAATCTATCAGCTGTTCAATCACTCTGTCTTGAATGTACAATATGAGTGTTTATTAGTGAACTATTACTGATAATTATTTAGATGCACAATATGTCAATTTATTTGTTTGGGGAAAAGTATTTCTATATTGTCCATGATTAACCAAGCATGAATGATAGAAGCGGGGACAGTAACAAAAGAGTAGCTTTCGCTCGGCCTAAGTATCGATAAGCCCTCGTTGGCCAATGTAAACAAACAATAGCAGCCCGAGGCATATTAGCAATACTGAGGTTTCCATTGTGAGTCGGGGAGGATAGGCAGAACGCGTGCACTGCTCGAACCTTGAGTTGCGTCACAAGCACCAAGTTACCTGCTTTTTTTCAGGGACGAATAATTTATTTGATGGTCAGAAAATAGAAAGGGGAGGGAAGATGAAGTTTACCTCAGCAGGAAACTTACGAAGCTTCCAATATGTGTATTTTTCAGTTTAATGGTGAAGACTAGAAAGTACTTATGCAGTACCAACCAAATGTGCTGATGTACGAGACTGTAGGGAACAGAGATCCTGGGTTTGCACTATGGTCCATACAAACGAGATGACAGACCACCGACAGGGCAACCCATTGAGTCAAAAAACGCCAACATCAATCCAGAAGACCAACAAATCTCCCAAAAAAGCTGGGTAACAAACAACATCTATTGAGAAGCGAAACATACCACTTTCAGAAACTTTGAAACCAAATGATGACACTTGCCTAATGTAACACTAAATGTGCAATAATACCAGTGTAATAATCATTCTGTATAGTGGGATTCTATTTGTTTATTCCCTTTTGAAAATTCTATTTTATATTGGAATAACTAAACCAACCGTGTTGTAGCAAAGTATGCAGAAAGCAAAGTGTTGAAAGTTAGGTAAAGAATTTCTTTTGAACTGGGACTATGTATCAGTGAATTATGATAGGGTTATAGATTTTCACAGAAGGGATATGCAGGAATGGAAATCCAAAAGGAAAGTTGGAAGAAGTATGTATATATTAAGATATTAGCAGTTTTATTGGATTTTCACATCACAGGTCTAACCTAGTGATAAACTTTATAAATTCGTAGTAAATGCATGCCATACCCGATTGTAAGTTTAAGTATGTGAAAAGGAAGCTTCCAGTAGGGGCAGATAAAGGAAATATAAGACAACGTAATGGATAAACTTGGTTGAGTGTGTATTGGGACGATTGTTGGGACAGTTACACATAATACCCTAAATGAGAGAAATCTTCAGTGCTTGAAAGGGACCAAACATTGCTGCTCCCCGAGACGCCCGCGCGCACAATATATAAGGCGAGAACGCTCAGTTCAAAATACACACAACTAAAAACCCAGCCAGAAGACAAAGTAGAGTGCTGTCTACACTACGTCAGTTACTGCTGCATGAAGGGCGGACATTCTTCACAAAGTACAGTCTTCATAAGAGCTTGGAATCGATCTTAGATGGTGTGTAGGTTTACTATAGATATTTATGTGAATAATATCAATTTTATTTCAGATTTTAGTGTGTTGTGAATGTATCGGACATATTGTTTGTGTGGATATGATTACTGAAGATTGGAAAACCTAAATTATAACCACCACAGTCCTTGTCAGGGCTAAATATACCATTCTGGTTTTGTCTGGGTCTATAACCTACCAGCAAGACCAGTACTGAATTGGCATGTGTGTGAGAAAGGCAAAGGTTGCATCCTGTCCATATATTCATATTGCTTTGATTATTCATGTATTATTATATTTGAGACAATGTTTTGCAGTAGACACCAGTCTGTCTCACTATATCTAAATCATACAAGGCCACGTATCATTTATCATACATCTGATGACACCCTCATCTCATACACACAATAGGATGTAATAGGTCTCCATGACATTGCCTAGCCACTTGATACTCCTTGTTCCAGGTTCTATATTCGAATTTCAAAAACCCTGAAGTCAAGTGGACCTTCGATCCTGCTACCTATATATAACAGGAGCCCAGAGGTTGAAGTGTTCCATAGCTTTTTTCCCCCTGATTGCTGGGATTGGACTGAAGTGTGACTTTCAGAACAACAGTGTTATGTGTCAACCCATATCTGGACAAGTGCTGATTCAAAGCTGAGTTACATAGTGACTATTCCTGTGGCTAATGTGAGACATTCAACGGTCAGATGATGAGAAATTAGGGAATAGAATAAAAGAGACAGACTAGTATAAATAACCACAGTGAGAGGACAATTTTAGGTGTAAATTAATTTAAAGATCCCATGGGGACTTTTTCTCTAAGTTTAAACTTCTAAATATATTATCAACTTGCTGTAAATACAAAACCATAATCACCATCGTCCAACACTCACCCTTCATTACATAATTAGAGAGATGTAAATAATAAATTATGAAATTGTACTCAAGTGACTTGTTACATTTTTAACTGTTTAAGTTGGGTTACTTTTTCTAATTTTATTATAATATCCCATGGGTTACTTTAGCTAAGGTGGCAAAGTATATTTCTGAAGCCTTAAACTATTGTCTAGCTCAGAGTATTCGCAGCCATAGCTCACTTGTGATACCAGTGCTCTTCTCTGACACTGGGACTTCATACATTCTGGAGAGAATTCTATTCCTTCTCTAAACACTATCTTCATACGAGAAAAACCTTACGCTACACGTGTCTGCTTTACTGTGTAACTTGTCAGATGTACGGTTGTTGTTTTCAGTGTGGTAATAAGTTTGATAAGATAAATTCCTTGATCTGTTACCTGGGGGCTCGAGCCGAAAAAAATAATTGTAAATGAAATAACAATTAAATCAATGAGGGAATGGATAGAAGTGTGACTAGAATACCAATCCTCTGTCTCTATTTAACTTAATCAAGAGAGAGATACAGATTACCTTTCTACTAAATATTCCTTTTCCGTTTCACAAGAGTGAACTACCCTGATAGTAAAAGTGTCCTTTGATGTGTCTGCAGATATCAGGCATTCTTAATAGAATAGCCTTTGATTCTCTCACGGAATCTGTCGCTTTCACTATTTCATTTAACTCATTCTGCCTGTGGTGAAGTGGGATGTTATAAATATTTATAGGGGACTTAGTGTACTGACTGAGATCAGCTGTGAAGGTATATATATCTAATAAGAGTAGTGTATTATATATAACCTTACTTGCTGCCACATATGTATACCTCAGTCAGAATATGTGTCCTGATTCAAATACAAAGGGAACCAGGAATCACAATCAATTTTACTTACAAGTTATATGTACAGAATTTATCAATATGAATATTGTAATGACATATATTATTAAAAGTATCCTATGTGTGTCAGTTGTGTAGTAGTAATATGAGGTAATACTGGTTTTGTTTTGTTCAAGCTCTGTTGGTATTTGTCATCATGACTTCAATAGTTTGTCTTTATGGGAACTATTATTGGAGATGTTCTCAGTTCCTGATATTAACACAATTTAATTCCCCTCTTAATGTTATTTTTACAAGGTCATTTTAAGCTGGGGTACATAATTTTGAGCTCAGCTGGCCACATCAGCTTATCTGGCGTGATGGCGGCAGGAACAGACTCCTCTGCTCGATTCTCCCCTCGGCTCTGGAGACACCTCACTGATAGCTAAATGGACCAAGGAGTATGCTGTCCGACTCTGGATTCAGCAAAGCTCTGACCAGGTGCTGCTCAATACCATCAAGACCACGGTCCCTGAAAACAAGAAGGATGTACCTTCTACTTCATAACTAATTGATACTCTAGTTCTACACAGAGCACAATACATCACAAACATTGAGTTCAGAGCGTTAGGCCAACTGTCAGCTTCATCTGAAATACTTTATACCAGCATTAACCTCCTTAATGGTTACTACGCCTCTGCAATTCCAGCATTATTTCTGTCTAATCAACAACCTAGGTGTCAGTGTACTGTTTGGCCATTCCATGCAGTTTTACTTTCCTCCGACACCTTCTGTTCACGCGGGAGCATTATAGGCTTTACATCATGTTTGCTACTGAACTACACATATATACAGGCATAAATTAACAATTCACATTCAATTTTCATTAAAAGATACTGAATGTTTCAAGCTTACCACAATTCATGGAAACAAACACAGATACGTTGATTAGCAATGAATTCTGGCACAATTACTGGCACAAATTCCCATCTGCTTATGTTCCAGGCTTTTATTTAGCAAAAATATGAGCTGGCTTCAACGCACTGTTGCTTTATCAAGCTTATTTGCACTAGTGGTCTCGAACTAACGCTTCTAAGTGAGTATATCAGCGAGTCTGGCCAATCGAGCCACGTTTCGACAAGGGTTTGAAAAAATTTTAACTTCCTACGTCTCCCCTAACAACCAAGGATAGCATTTATAGCCCGACTAATCGTGTTTAGCCTTACATATCATTCCAGCCAATCAGTTCAAATGTAACTTGTGGCCCATTTCCCGTACAATGGTGGTGTAAAAAAATCTACCACTGAGCGATTCTGATTTTGGGTGTTGTCTGACAGCACTATCATTTTATTTTGGCTATAACTTGTTAATTCCTAGAATATTTGCATAACGTTGTACATATTCTTTGTCAGCAAACCCTAAGGAGCCCAAATATCCAAATTTAAAAGAGCTAAGTGGCTGCGTTCAAAATATGCAATTTCTAGGATAGTCGTGTAGTTGTTTTATTTTTTTATGTGAGAACCGCCACCTGTCCTGCTGTACTGTCAGACTAATGTCAGGATTTCGGACATAAAACAGTAGAATGTCAGATTTCCCCAATAAGCGTTTTTCAGATTTTAAAACCTAACTCTGGGAAGGGTAGTGAATTTATCACTGTCCGTCTGAAAAAAAAGTTAGTGCATGTAGTCTTACACGCGTGATGGCAGCATTTGTGTATCGCGCGACGCGTGTTTAGTGTTCGGCTTTCTGCCTCTCCCTTCTCGCTATCCTTTAGTCTTTTGTTTTTGGTAACATAGTGTAGAAAAAGACATGAATGGAATTTAAAATTTAGGTCAACTTGCATATTTCAAGGTTTTTCTTAGAAAGGCAGCACATTTTATTGTGTGTTTGGGAAACGCGTGTATGTTGCAGAAGGCCTTTAATATCAACGTGAAACGTTACAATTTGCCGACGAAGTAGAAAAGAAGGGGGATTTCGAGTACTGTCATTGTGACAGCACTGTTCTTTACCATTCTTCTTCCTTTATTTATTATATGTATTTATTAGGCTTTTTATTTACTTGATAATTTATATATGTGGATTAGAATATTCCACGACATCTCCCCTCTTAAAACAGACATTATATGTCAGTCCTTTATTCTATATACACATAGAGAAATTTATTATTAGTTCTGGGGTTTACGGTGATTCTCATCACACGGATGGCGGCTTAAAAAATCCGCTCCCAAATTTGTTTTTCCAGATATATACTCAATGCTAAAATTATATGGAGCCAAAAGTAAAGACCATCGGAGTAACCTGGAGTTCTCATGCCTAGCCTGTGCTAGAAACGATAAAGGTTTGTGGTCTGTTTGCAACTTAAAGGCCTTCCCATACAGATAAATATTGAATTTCTTTATTGCCCATATTACTGCAAGACCTTCTTTTTCGCTAGTTGAGTAATTGATTTCGGCTTTATTCAATTTTCTGCTAGCATATGCCACTGGGCTTAATTCCCCATCCAATGCATCTGATTTCTGTAGTAGAGTTGCACCTAACCCAATATTACTTGCATCCGTCCTTACTATGAATTCTTGACTTAAGTCAGGTAATTTCAAAATGGGTTTACTTGTGAGCTTTTCCTTCAATTCTTGGTAAGTCATTTCACATTGTGGTGTCCATGTAATGCGATCTGGATGTCCTTTACGTGTCAAATCAGTTAACGGTGCACATATGGAATTAAAGTTTTTGATATACTTCTGGTAGAAACCACATAATGAGACAAAGGATCTCACGTCCTTCTTGGTTTGGTCTCGGGGCTTTCTGTAGTTTCTCTAAATTCTTTGGGTCAGGGGTCATGTTTCCCTGATAAACTGTGTGTCCCAAAAATTCCAATTCTTTACATCCAACGCAACATATGGTTGGTCGGGCTGTTAAATTTGCCTCCCTAAGTCGATTAAACAGCATGTTCAGAGAGTCAATGTGTTCCTCAAATGTTTCTGTTGCTATCAGGATATCATCCATGAAATTTGTTATACATGGATTATTCAGAGGGTCCAATAATTTTCTCATCATTCTAGAGAAGACACTAGGCGCATTCTTCAATCCAAATGGCAATCTATTAAACTCATAGTGTCCTTCTGAGGTACTAAAGGCTAGGTATGGTCTAACCTCAGGCTTTACTGGAATCTGATAGTATCCTTTACTCAAATCCACTTTTGAGAAATATTTAGCTTTATTTAGTCTGGCAAACAGCTGATTTGTATCCGGTAATGGATCCACCTGTCCTTCTGTAATAGCATTCAGTCTCCTGTAATCTATACAGAGTCTATGTTCTCCAGAGGGCTTCCTTAAGAGTACAACACCGGAACTATACGAAGATTCACTGTGTGAAATAATTCCTTCCTTCAATAGATAGTCTATCTCTTCCTTCAAAGCTTTTTCCTTAGCAAACGGAATCGAATATGGTTTCATACAGACAGGTGTGGGGTCTATCAGTTTCATATCATATTCCAATAGGTTTGTATGCCCTGGTCGGTCTGTTAACACCTCTGCATGATTATTTAGAACCTGTTGCACTCTCTCTTTCTGAGTTTTCGTTAAATGTGTACTGATTTTCACCTGTGCTGCTGTCTCACAGGGGTGTAATGGATACTCAAATGATGAAAGTGGTTCCTTTTTCATCTCCATGGCGATGGACAAGGTCAACAAGTGTGTCTCTTCCTGATGTTCTCTTTCCAAATATTTCTTCAGGAGATTCACATGATAGATTTTTTCTTTCCCCTTCTTATCTATCTTATAATTTGTTCTAGATACCTTCTCTAAAACTGTATATGGACCCTGCCATCCAATTTGTAACTTATTCTGACTCCCGGGCAAAAGAAGCAGTACTTTCTCTCCCACAGCCAAATTTCTGTCTTTCGCCTTCCTGTTATAATAGGCAGCATGTTTCTTCCTGGCTTGTTTCAAATTTTCATTGGCAAGTTTCCAGCCAGTTTTTTAAACGAGTGGTCAGCTCATTCACATATTGGTATGAAGATGTAATGTTTTCCTCTGCCTTTTCATCAGTCCACGTTCTTAACAAAGCTTCAAGTGGACCTTTTATTGGCCTTCCAAACAATAATGTTGCCGGGGCCATACCGGTTGAACTATGGGGTACCTCCCGATAAGCAAAGAGGGCGGCGTGCAGGTACTGGTCCCATGTATCTGGTTTTTCGTGTGCCAACTTTCTCAGGATCGACATCAATGTGCCGTTAAATCTTTCCACTTGGCCGTTCCCTTGGGGATGATACACACACAATGGAAGTGTTTGGCCTGGAAGATCCTGAAAACTTCTTCAGTTAGTTTCCCCTTGAACTGAGAGCCATTATCAGTCAAGATTTGATTGGGAAAGCCTAACCTTGTGAAAATTGTGAGCAATGCCTCTGCCACATGTTTAGAATCAATCGATGACAGGGCTACTGCCTCTCCCCACATAGAACAAGTGTCCACCAGAGTCAGAATGTAGCTGTTCCTTCTCTTGGTTCGGGTGAGAGGTCCCACAAGATCCACGGCAACTCTCTCAAAGGGTGTTCCCACTATGGGCATTTCCCCCAGAGTTGCTGGTGCAGTCCAATGTTTAGGTGCTACTCGTTGGCACTCTGGACAGGATTTTACATATCGTTTGATATCTTCAGTTATTCCTGGCCAGAAATAGTGACAAGCTATTCGCTGTCCTGTTGCGCTGATTCCCATATGACCACTGAAGGGAATCGCATGCCCTAGTTCCAACACTTTAGTCCTATATGAAGTGGGAAGGACCAGCTGTCCGTGACCATTGGATTCAGATCCAGCCTTCCTATATATCAGTTTGTTCTTCATATAAAACTCTCCCTTGCCTGGAGGTGTATGAGATTTGGGCAACTTCTTGAAACATGGCTTGAGTGTTTTGTCCTCAGCCTGTGCCTTCCTCATCTCATCTGGGTGAGTATTTATGGGATTATCCTCCTCCTTTTTTGACTGTGATCTGGTCTGCACTGTTGCCAATATCACAGGTCTCTTGGGATTCCCCAAGAAGACATATCTACACCCCAATATTAGAGGGTAGATTGGCTCATTTATCACTGCTGCTTTTATGATTCCTTCCACATATCGCGTTTTCACTTTTATTCGGGCGACGGGAAGTGTCATGGTAGCTACATCCTTGGTTGCAGTTTGAATCTCCACTGTTTCTGTGGTATATTGATCGGCCTGCACCAGGTGAGAACTCACAACGGAATCGTAATCTAAACCGGTATCATATAAACACCTTATAGTGACACCATTACAGATGACATCTTCACACACTGGGGGGTGGTAGGGTTCCTGTAGTTCTTCAGGTTTGACCTTCTTTTCCTTTTTTCCCGATGTCATAGCAGCACAATGAGGAGGTTTCCTTCTACAATGGTCAGTGTCATGATTGTTCATCTTACAATTTTTACACCACCTTTTTCCTTGGTTGAAAGATTTTCTTTCATCATATTTCCTTTCATCGAATTGTGGGAATTTATTTTTATTTTCATACCGTGGCCTATCAAATTGGGGCTTACCTTTGTTTTGATCCTTAGGATCAAATTTATTAAAGTTCTGTGGTGCCCTAAAGTTATCCACTTGTTTCTTTTTATTTCCTGTTACCTCTGCTTGAGCTGCTTGATACCTTTCAGCAACATTTAGCAACTCACCCAGCCTCTCTGCACCTTGTTCCATGAGAAACTTTCTCAGGTCTGGAGCCATGGACTCTCTTAATTGCTCTATAAGGACCATTTCCTTAAGATCTTGGGTTTTCCCCAGAGAAGTCCATTTCTCCAAGTATGTCTCTATTCGTGCAGAGAACTGGTGATAGGTTTCACCTGACAGTAGTTTAGCATTCCTAAATTTTTTCCTATAGAATTCTGCATTCTTTTCATACCTTAACAAAAGAGCCTGCTTTAGCATGTCATAATTTTCCTGATCACCTCTGCTCATTTTTGCAAAAACTTCATAAGCTGCCCCACGAAGTCCTTGAGATAACTTTAAGCTCCACCTTTCTCTCTCTAACCCATACGTGGTAGCTAATAGTTCATACCTATTTAGGTAGCTCTCTATATCATCGTCTTTCTCAACAAAATGATCTAAATGAAAATTCATAGCTGAGGTTGAGGCTCCCTGGCTAGCAGTAGCATCAGAGGCAAAGGGACTGGCACCATTTTCAGGAGCATGGCCCTGAAACTCAAACTCCCTTAGTCGTAACTCATGTTCCCTTTGTAATCTCTTCTCCTCCTTTTCTGCTTCCCTTTCTGCAGCTAATTTCTTCTCTTCCCTTTCTGCAGCTAATTTCTTCTCTTCCCTTTCTGCAGCTAATTTCTTCGCTTCCCTTTCTGCAGCTAATTTCTTCTCTTCCCTTTCTGCAGCCAATCTTTTGTCTTCTCTTTCTGCCTCCAATTTCTTAGCCTCAGCCTCAATCTGCAACCTCTTAGTCTCAGCCTCTAACTTTCTTTCGGCCTCTTTTTCTAATCTTCTTTCTTCGCGTTCAATAAATTTGTCACATTCCGTAGTGACATAGGCAACCATAACTTGCCCATCTAATCCTAACTCCTTTGCAGTCTGAACAGCAGCAGATCGAAACTTGGCCAGGTCCGCCATTGTCTATCAGGTAAATTTATACAATGTCTAACCAACAATTTAATCTCTAAATATATATCTAATGGACAACACAGGCACCGTGAGCTCAACCTTATTTAATTCCACCCAAGGATACCTTTTAATTCTTATATTCCCTGAAGTGAATTACCCCCAATATTTATAATAGGGAAAGATTCAAAATCCCAAGAGCGAGACCCCAATATATGTGGTGAAGTGGGATGTTATAAATATTTATAGGGGACTTAGTGTACTGACTGAGATCAGCTGTGAAGGTATATATATCTAATAAGAGTAGTGTATTATATATAACCTTACTTGCTGCCACATATGTATACCTCAGTCAGAATTATTCTGGAATAGTGTGATGACTACGTTGTATGTCTAGGGTATGTGTATGATGAAGTGTAAGTCATAACAACAACAGACAGATAAACAATTTAATTTATTCCACCACACTTGACAACACTGTGACACTCACATACATATAACACTCTAAAGGATATCTTAAAGGAGTCACTGATAACTTTTCAAATAACAATATGTATTCATTGCTGTTATGAATGAATATGTGTCCTGATTCAAATACAAAGGGAACCAGGAATCACAATCAATTTTACTTACAAGTTATATGTACAGAATTTATCAATATGAATATTGTAATGACATATATTATTAAAAGTATCCTATGTGTGTCAGTTGTGTAGTAGTAATATGAGGTAATACTGGTTTTGTTTTGTTCAAGCTCTGTTGGTATTTGTCATCATGACTTCAATAGTTTGTCTTTATGGGAACTATTATTGGAGATGTTCTCAGTTCCTGATATTAACACAATTTAATTCCCCTCTTAATGTTATTTTTACAAGGTCATTTTAAGCTGGGGTACATAATTTTGAGCTCAGCTGGCCACATCAGCTTATCTGGCGTGATGGCGGCAGGAACAGACTCCTCTGCTCGATTCTCCCCTCGGCTCTGGAGACACCTCACTGATAGCTAAATGGACCAAGGAGTATGCTGTCCGACTCTGGATTCAGCAAAGCTCTGACCAGGTGCTGCTCAATACCATCAAGACCACGGTCCCTGAAAACAAGAAGGATGTACCTTCTACTTCATAACTAATTGATACTCTAGTTCTACACAGAGCACAATACACCACAAACATTGAGTTCAGAGCGTTAGGCCAACTGTCAGCTTCATCTGAAATACTTTATACCAGCATTAACCTCCTTAATGGTTACTACGCCTCTGCAATTCCAGCATTATTTCTGTCTAATCAACAACCTAGGTGTCAGTGTACTGTTTGGCCATTCCATGCAGTTTTACTTTCCTCCGACACCTTCTGTTCAGGCGGGAGCATTATAGGCTTTACATCATGTTTGCTACTGAACTACACATATATACAGGCATAAATTAACAATTCACATTCAATTTTCATTAAAAGATACTGAATGTTTCAAGCTTACCACAATTCATGGAAACAAACACAGATACGTTGATTAGCAATGAATTCTGGCACAATTACTGGCACAAATTCCCATCTGCTTATGTTCCAGGCTTTTATTTAGCAAAAATATGAGCTGGCTTCAACGCACTGTTGCTTTATCAAGCTTATTTGCACTAGTGGTCTCGAACTAACGCTTCTAAGTGAGTATATCAGCGAGTCTGGCCAATCGAGCCACGTTTCGACAAGGGTTTGAAAAAATTTTAACTTCCTACGTCTCCCCTAACAACCAAGGATAGCATTTATAGCCCGACTAATCGTGTTTAGCCTTACATATCATTCCAGCCAATCAGTTCAAATGTAACTTGTGGCCCATTTCCCGTACAATGGTGGTGAAAAAAAAATCTACCACTGAGCGATTCTGATTTTGGGTGTTGTCTGACAGCACTATCATTTTATTTTGGCTATAACTTGTTAATTCCTAGAATATTTGCATAACGTTGTACATATTCTTTGTCAGCAAACCCTAAGGAGCCCAAATATCCAAATTTAAAAGAGCTAAGTGGCTGCGTTCAAAATATGCAATTTCTAGGATAGTCGTGTAGTTGTTTTTTTATTTTTTTATGTGAGAACCGCCACCTGTCCTGCTGTACTGTCAGACTAATGTCAGGATTTCGGACATAAAACAGTAGAATGTCAGGTTTCCCCAATAAGCGTTTTTCAGATTTTAAAACCTAACTCTGGGAAGGGTAGTGAATTTATCACTGTCCGTCTGAAAAAAAGTTAGTGCATGTAGTCTTACACGCGTGATGGCAGCATTTGTGTATCGCGCGACGCGTGTTTAGTGTTCGGCTTTCTGCCTCTCCCTTCTCGCTATCCTTTAGTCCATCTGTCTTTTGTTTTTGGTAACATAGTGTAGAAAAAGACATGAATGGAATTTAAAATTTAGGTCAACTTGCATATTTCAAGGTTTTTCTTAGAAAGGCAGCACATTTTATTGTGTGTTTGGGAAACGCGTGTATGTTGCAGAAGGCCTTTAATATCAACGTGAAACGTTACAATTTGCCGACGAAGTAGAAAAGAAGGGGGATTTCGAGTACTGTCATTGTGACAGCACTGTTCTTTACCATTCTTCTTCCTTTATTTATTATATGTATTTATTAGGCTTTTTATTTACTTGATAATTTATATATGTGGATTAGAATATTCCACGACACTGCCCAACCGGACGCGTGACGCGCCAGATACGACTTCCGTGCCGACCAGGACGCACCACGCGCCAAGGTGATATATGTCGAATTTGAACGGAAAGTTATAAAATACCTGGCAACTAGACGGTTTTCAAATCCTGTCGTCACATACGGCAAAGACAGCGAGGACGTGAACTTCATGAAGCTGAGACCCAGTATATTGAAGGCTTAATACTTGACTTCCCTGTGGCAATATCTCATATGGAACTGACTATCTTTGCCTTTTTTCGTAAAATGCCTTTCACTACCTTACGCGCTAAGGCACTGGTTGCAGACGCTTCCATCCATCTTGCCTTCTGCTACATGCTTCATCTGACCCGTTGTAGTATCCTTCATCTTTCACGTCCGTCACACAATCTTTTCTCCACGTGTTCTCTTGGTAATCATCATCATCAATAACATCATCATCATCAATAACATCATTATCATCAACATCCTCATCGCCCTTCAGCTTCCCAAGGGTCATAGGCCTTCAACAAAATTAAGGCCAAGTCCTCCTGTCCTGTGCCATCAGGTCAAGGTCTTTCTATGCCGTCTTCATACCTTTCATATCTGTCTCTAGTTCTCTTCTCCGTGTGTTCTTTGGTCTCCCTCTACCTCACTTACCCTGGAGATTCCAGAAAAAGGACTGCCTGGTGATAATCTATCGACAGGTTTCCTCATTGTGTGTCCTATCCATCACCAGTGCCTTCTTCTCATCTTGTTCCACGGGCACTTGTCTGATTCTTGTCATCAGTTTCACATTAGTGATCTGTTCATACCATTTCAGTCCTTCTGTTCTACGCCACCGCCCATTTATGAAAGTCTGTAGCTTGTTCTGTGTCATGCTCCTCTAATGAACTTCCTGCGAATACCTGACGCGTTAGGCTATAAGTCGGGGATTCTCGCTGAACTCCAACCATCTCCATTTCACGGCTTGAACTATGCCTTGTTGGACTCGCCTATACTGTATAATAGAGGAACAACAGAAGTGATTGCGTCATTAATAGGCTGAACTGCCCATGGTAAACTTCCGGTGTTATGTATAGCGGTTCGCACTAATGACCTGTCATCGAAACATCATTTTTTGCTGATGCGTAGATGGCAGGGAGGACAGTGTGGTTCGTTTGCATAGCTAGGCGGGGTTGTCACACGGAAGGTCCAGGGTTCAAATCCTGGGTAAGCCACTCATGTCTGTTGTTTTTCTGTTGTCTAGTGTTCTACTTCTTTATTTCCTACGAGTGCCTGATAACATATCTTTATGTTTGTCTCATATTAATTTATTGTCGTCTACAGCAATTTATAATGTGAGATTTTCACTACTTGCTTATTTCATTTCATTTTGTCATGCCCTCCCCTCTCTTCCCCCCCCCTTTTTTTAAAAATAAAAAATTGGGTTACGTCGGATTTTTCTTATTCTTCTTCTACGTACACTGTCAGGCGTCTGCTTGAATATTTTCAAAGAAAGCAAGGGTCAGCTTGAGGCCATTTGCATCTCTACAGAATTTTTTCCTAAAATGGTACTGGTGACAGCCATGTGTGCTTTCTTTGTTCATATGTCTTTGAAGCAGATGTTCAGCAGTCATTTTATCAGTGCCACATTTACAAGGGGATTGACATAAGTCTTGGGCCTTACCATGAAGGACATGTAACAGAGAGCTGAAATTTTGTATAGTGTTTATTCCTTTTCAATATAGCCACCGTCTGAATTGACACACTTTTGCCATCTCTGCTTGACCTTGAAAATACCTTGGGAGTAGAACACCCTATTTTTCAAACTAAACCAGTCATCACACGCCAGTATAACCTCTTCATCGCTGTCAAAATGATTTCCTTGTAGCTGTTTTTTAAGATTTGGGAATAGAAAAAAGTCTGATGGAGCCAAATCTGGAGAGTATGGTGGGTGTGGAAGAATTTCAATATTCAAATCGTTGGCTCCTAGCTGCACAAGCCGTGCTTTGTGAGAGGGCGCGTTGTCTTGAAGCAAAGGAAGATTTTGAGTGCGCGTTATCCCTCGTTTCCTGGTCACAACCTTTCTTAGTTTGGTGAGAAGATCTGCATAGTACTGTCCATTAACTGTTTTGCCATGAGGCAGATAATCTTTCAAAAGGACACCTTTGCCGTCCCAAAAAACAGTCAGCATCACTTTTCCTGCAGATTTCTGCGCTCTCGGCTTGACAGGTGTTGGGGAGCCTGGGGTTTTCCATTGCATGCTGGCAATTTTGGATTCGGGGTCATAATGGTGTACCCAAGTCTCATCTACTGTCACCATGGTCTCCAAAAAAATTTTTGACTGACACTTTTTGAGCAACTGTTGACAGCAATTTGCCCTCGTTTGCTTCTGTTCACGTGTCACCAGTCGCGGAACCCAGCATGCACACACTTTTTGCATGTTCAGTCTGTTGTGTAAAATTATATAAACTGTTCTTAGTTTTACTCTACTAGCTATCTCCACAATTGTCATTTTTTGATCCTGGTCAATGATTTTCTTCACTCTTGTTGCATTTTCATCGTTGCACTCCGAGGCTGGTCTATCAGATCTTGGCAGATCAGCAACATTTGAGCGGCCGCACTTAAACTGTTGACACCAGTTTTTTTTACCGAAGTATATGAAGGACAAGAATCACGAAACACTGGTTCCATCTCCCTGTGTATTTCTGTAGGTGTTTTTCCCTGAAACATCAGAAATTTTATCACAGCTCTGGCCTCCTTCTTTTCCATTGTTTTGTCAAATCTTTGGAGCAGCAGATCCGGTCAATAGGGTACATTGCGCCGTGCACCGTAGCGGGAAATCCCACTGAAGAAACAAACGCGTACTTCATACATTCAGTGCAAATATGATGAACTTTAAATGTGCCAAGTTTCATCTTCCTCCTGTGACTCCTTCGTGGTCAGGCCCAAGACTTATGTCAATCCCCTTGTACACTCATCAGTTGTTCCTATCTTTAGCTTGTTGAAAAGATGATATCCTTATCTGTTGTGGCCCGTGCGGAGTCTGAAGATTATCACTTGTTCTCTTCTGTTAAGATGGTAAAATGCATCATTTTGTGTGTAACCTGGATGCTCTGTATCCCATTTGTTTCTGTATCTGGTTCTGATAAAACTCTTTGCCTCTTCGAAAGTTATGCTTGTTTCAGGTTTTTAATCATATGATTTACCGTGCCAGAAACTACAGACATTTATATGCCTGTCTAACGAGCAGTTGTACTAAATACCAAGACTGTAAGTACATAAAACATCTTAACGTTATTGAAATATCTGCTTCTTTATTTTCAGTTTCCGCTCATAGACTGGCCTTCAGAACGTACAAGCCAAGCCTTCTTCTTTGCATATTCTCCTTTCTTTTTTGCCGTAATAGAGAATGCAATTATTATTTCTTCTTTGTTGTCCACGTATTTTCTCAGACATGTGGCGCCTAGATCTAAATTGCGCAAATGTAAATATTCAAGTCTGTGCTGTAATAACAATAGTCTTAGAACAGTTAGCAGATAGAATGTAAATGTTGAGTTTATACAGTAGGCACACAGACTATTTAGATTATTGAACTGTTTGTCGGACGTTATTCTTTAACAAAGCTCGAAACAGGGTTGGGGTTTGTCAAACTGTTTGAAATAGGGTTAGGATACGGCTAGGAGAAAGTAAATATGGTTAGCTCCAACAGCGTATATTAAAGTTATGACCAGTAGCGACGTATGCATATAAACACCAATGAGACATTTTGATTGGCTGGCAACCCGTCATGTAAAAGAAATGTCGTAGAAACCACACTGTGGACGACATAAAGAAATATTCTTGGTGAAAGATTCTGGAGAAACTATGCTTGCATACTGACTCCGTGCTGCGCAAGGAGAGAATGAGCTAGCCAGCTCTAATAGAACCTACTAATGCTGGCTCCATGCTCCGCCGCTAGGAGCGACAAGGGGACAGGAGGTGGAGGATGATTCAGGCAAGATGATGAAACATGGCGGACGCAATATACTGTTTCAAACTTCTACCGGAGATGCAAAGGAGATTTTTAAAAGTATCAATACAGGTCTACTGCCTACAACGTATATATTGTCAAGCAAGGTGTACACTATGTGCTCCAATCAAGGCTTGGGGGTAAACAACAACTGGGCAGAAAGAATGTATATGACGTGCCTTACCTGTAGTTTAAATGTAGATTGTGAGAAAAACGATTGCGACTTAAAAATAAAATTATGGGTGACATGTGTAATGCACTGTGTAGTTCTCGGGGGGGGGGGGGGGGCGCTCTGAGGAGACAAAGAAAGAACAGTTGTGTACTCCCTCAGGTATGTCCGTACTACAAGAAAAACAAATATGATGATGTTGATAGGGCTTGCAATCTCACTGTTAAAACAAACAGCTTGATAACCCACATCAGCAAGAGAACAACAACACGTTGTGCTGCAGGCTTCCTGGTATAGGGAACCAGTTGCAGTGGTGGTCGCATTCTTCATAGGGAGCGCTGCAGGAAAATGATGTATGTGTAAGGATGACAGACAGTGGTGCTACATTCAACGTCTGCTAAATTCAGCTGTATTGTTCATTTCAGAAAACGACTTCAATAACTTTGTTTTATTATTCAATGTTTTGTAGCAGATGTGAACGACCATCAACATTTCTTTATTACACTCAAAGCCGGATAAAGAACTCCGGAGACCCTAGGCTATTAAGATATTTTGGGCCCGTCTCCAATCTTCTAAAAGATAAAACTAAACAAAACTACTGCATTTCAAAGAAATGTTTTAAATAATATATTATAACATTTAAAATTAAAAAAATATATATACAATGTTGGTTACATACCCTAGATTTTGTTAAAGGTAATGGGGCTCTTGCAAAGAAAATAAAATTGAAAAAAAAGTAAACAAAACGAGGGTGGAAGTAACTAATAAACTAACTGTTGTACAGATACTATTACCCTGGAAGTAACTAATAAACTAACTGTTGTACAGATACTATAACCCTGGAAGTAACTAATAAACTAACTGTTGTACAGATACTATTACCCTGGAAGTAACTAATAAACTAACTGTTGTACAGATACTATTACCCTGGAAGTAACTAATAAACTAACTGTTGTACAGATACTATTACCCTGCACGCACGAGTGTACTATCGTGCACGTGCCGTTGCTGTAAAGCTCTGTGCGTTATGATTCCGATGCTTTTTTTTCGCGGGGCCCCCTGTAAGCCTGGGGCCCTAGGCCCGTGTCTAATGGGCCTAATGAATAATTCGTCGTTGATTTCAAATACGCCTATCCATGTTTGACTGGGTCTTCTTCAAGCGTCATGCCTGGAGACGTCGGCAATCATGTCTCTCCACAACTTCCTGCCTCCCCAATACTACTTATAAATTATGTGAGAGCCGCGCTGGTGTAATGCTTACCACACTGCGCTGGCGATCGGGTGATCCAGGTTTAAGCCCGGGCGTGTACATTTGAAGAAGTGTCGTCGACCGGGATTTGGACTGGATTAATCCCAGCCCTGGCAAGGACATTTGAAGCAGTGGCGTCGACAAGGGACTGGAATAACCTGAACGGCTCCTGAGACGACCCAGCTCTAATGGGTACTCTCCGAAGACGGCGAGTATCTGCCTGAATGGCGAGAGGACACTTGTCTGCGTACAGGGAAAACAGGGATACTCATGTAAAATCAGTCTCAGGCTAGACATACTAACCTGAGATTTCGCCTCGAGTAATAGCGACCGTACGTAACAAACAAACAAAAATCAATTCTGTTGTTGACTTTTACCGGTTAGGTAGTGATTTTTGTGGCTACATCAGATGTATTTATCGCTAACGGTATTCTGCCATGTGCAGTTTTTTTTTTGGCCGGATGGGGGAGATGGGGGGGGGGGGGGGGGGGGGGGTGTTCGGTCCTCCTGATGAGATAAAGAAAGATCAGGACTATTGCATCTGGAAACGTCAAGAGTCCCCTACAGACAAGGGCGCTACGACTTGTTGGCTTGAATGATAACATTCCTAGTACTTACTTACTTACTTAGTCGTTCCTCTTCTACCGTGAGGTGTAGAGGTTTGTAAGAGAGATCGCCATACTATTATATCGGCTGTCTTCCTCCTGGCTTGGTTCCATTCTAGTCCTCGGTCCTTCAGAGATTGTCTAATGTTGTCCTCCTAGCGGACTTTGGGTCGTCCTGGAAGTCTGGATCCCTGGCTCTTAGTTTCCCATGCTTGTCGTGGTAGCCGATCTTCTCCCATTCTGCAGACATGGCCATACCATCTCAACATTCCCAGTGCTCAGCTATTTTCACAGATCAATATTCTTCCTCGAAAAAATTTCTTCCTCTTCCAAGATCTCCTGTTTGTGCATCAAATTTTACATGGCAGAACACCTTTATACTTGCAAACGTTCTTTCGCTATAAGTATTGCTCATATTTTATACGTGGCGACCTACTTTTTGACCTTGCAAAACCTGGAACTGACCTCTTCCGAAGTTGTTTTACTTATGCAGATGCTTTAGCATGGAATGCTTTACCCAAGTCTGTCAAAACTGATAATTACACCGCATTCAAAAGACATCTGCATTCAGATGTCATGAAATCTTGTACACACATTTAACGACAATTCTGTTTGTTATTTCAACGCTTCCATGAGCATTTACTTGTCAATGTAATATTTTCGATTTTAATTTGAACTTTTAATATTAAGTTGCTTTATTGCTTGACCTTTTTCTCTCTCTCTCTTTATCCCGCACTCTTCTCTATGTGCACGAATGACTATGAGTAAATGTACTTGTGTGTGCTCATTTACTGAATGTGATGATAATATTGATTAATTGTGACTGAATTATTAATATTTTAATTTGTAAAACATTGAAAATTGTATTGCAGGGCAGAAATGTAAAAAGGCCATTATGCTTATTTCTTTACCCTGATGAAATAAACATTTCGTTCGTTCGTTCCCTCAGGCATGTGGTACGAGGCGACTAATATGAGGCTGTGTATGAGGCTGGCAACCTCATCAGATAATTTACGTTGCTACAGAAACCACTATTGCTAGAGCATGTGAATGCTGGGTAATGTTTCCTGTCAGGGAATCAGCTGTAATGGTGGCTCCATAAGGGTAGAAAATGATGAATAATGGTACATCTGTAGTAAACAAGTGATTTGTAGGTATCGCTAGATATATTTATGTTCTATTACTACTTCTAATACAGTACCGCAGCTGAGGTTCAAAGATGTGTGAACTAAAGACATTAAGACACTGGACATAAATCCAGCAGCCTGAGAGGATGAACCCTGCCGATCGCACCAAGTGGCGATGCTCCCAGTGACGCCACATCATAGTGGGCGAAAAGTAACTCTCACAACAAGCAGAAGAGAAAAGAACATGCCGATAAGACAGCAAAGAAAAAAAAAAAGCTAATGCCTATCACCTCTGGGGCGCATTTCCATAGTCAGTCATGACTGAAGGACTGTCACCTCAGGGGCGCGTTTCCATAGTCAGTCATGACTGATGGCGGCTACTACTACTACTATGATACTTTCGTTGTAAACCCAAGACCTGAAATAGACCACGAACTCCATTACCGTTACTTACCATAGCTGTGCCATCACCATGCGTCGCATCTTTATTCTCTAGACCTAACACTGCGTCTTTCGAAAAATAAATCAAGATAACGGGAAAAAATATTCCTTTGAGGAAAGAAAATTTCGCTACTTCAGTCATTGTAAAGTCTATATATTTCGCCGAAGTCGACAAAAATTAACACCAGGCATAAGCAGGGTTGCTTTAGTTGGAATAACAGACAGAAGTTTGTTGCTCTTGAACTCACAATTTGACATTCAACCGCCGAACATCGCCAATTTCAAAGCATTATAAAAAACAAGATTTCGGTAATTTAAAAAAAGTGTATTTGAATGTTTTGTAAAACTGTTAATTTTAGCGAACCAATATAACAATAACAGTTTAAAAACAATTTAAAAAAACATAATATTTTTTTTAATTTTATGATGAGAAATATTCCGCTCAACCTCTGATGGGTATCTGTACAACGATATATATTGTTTTCAATTCCAAATAATATGAACAGTTGCCGATACGTGAAAGTGGCATCACGTCTCCTGTCCTATTCTGTAAATAGGGCAAATTTAAAATTCCAATTGTGCGTGCGTGTAAACTAAATAAATAAATAAAAAAATAAGCGATAGAAACAAAACCAAACCACAAAAAGGCAAACAAAAAACAACAACCAAAAATAAAATATCAAAGGGAGGGGTGTAAATGCCTGGGATGTTTAGTTTGATATTTAACATAAAACAAACAGTTTCATAATCAAAGGTTTTATGAGTGAATTTCAAAACTAGTACTAGAATTTCACGGCGGGGGTTAAAGTTATAACTTGAGTAGTGTGCAGTAAATAACTTTACGTTATAACGGCATATACGAAATAAACGTCGCGCTTACATATCTCTGAATTTCCAAACATTTCTACACACATCTCTTAACTCTACCAAATCTGGCATCATTTTTTATGTGCTCCTGGCAGAGCATGGAGCCACTACTGCAGCTGAACCTCACCCCCCCCCCCGCCCCCTTGCAAAGCATTTACAAGCTGCTGCAGCAGCGGTTTCTGGAGCACTTTGTCTTACATAATGACGTCACCAGCCCCCCTGTACAACCTCATGATTAGCCGCCTTGTACGACATGCGTGAGAATTCCGCAGTGCTAGTCTTTCGTTGTCACTTCAGAGACCCACTAGAGGTACACGGGGACAAATCTGTCCCACTAGATGTACTCGGGGACAAATCTGACCCACTAGAGCAGTGTTTCTCAACGGGGGCGGTACCGCCCCTGGGGGGCATTTTCAATATTTCTAGGGGCGTTCTGATGGGTCGCAACGATTGGGGGTCGCTACTTCCATTCAGGGTGGCGTTGTGTACATTTTTACATGAATCAATATGAAACAATTACACAGATATTCCCTTCGCATAGCTTGTAACACGATAGTTTTTACTTGCCCTGCGTCCCATGGAGTGTTTCAAGGATTCCAAACGCAAAATGTTAGTACCTGGGATGCTATCATTGTCAGGTGACAGTAGGCGGAGATTTATGTCCCTTCAACACTCGAAACATTTGTTAGCCTCTCGACACACCCAAGCTAACCTTCTCTCTCCACTCTCGACACATATTTTCTTCTGGAAACACATTCCCGTCAAACATTGATTAGCCCGTGAACACATCACAGCCCCCTCCCTACTCTGTCCGTAAATACCTTCTCGCAACAAGGACGTTGTGGGCAGTTGTGGCTTAGTTTCAATGCATTTTTTGATGTTTCGAGTGTAAAGAATTAAACTCAGTCAGTTTTGAGGCTTGACGAGGTGTAGAGGTATGTGTAGTGATATTATACTAAAATTTTCAATATGTCAGCAGTAAAGAGAAAGTGTCGACAATATTCAGTTGAATATTTGAAATTCGGTTTTGTACCTTCGGCCGTAAATGAACAATTACCAATGTGTTTGCTGTGCCAGCAAGTGTTTTCTAACTAAGCAATGAAACCGCCACGGCTTAACGAGCATTTTACCAAGAAACACTCATTTAAAGTTGGCAAAGATATTTCTTACTTCCAGGATTTAAAACAAAAGTTTGAAAGCCGCAACACTGTCACTAATATGTTTTAAAAAATGTATAATCACAATGATAAAGGTCTCATTGTATCTTACGAAATTGCACACATGATTGCGAAATGTGGTAAACCTCACAACATTGGAGAAAATTTAATTTTACCAGCTGTACGGGAGGTAATTAGCACAATGATGGAAAGAAATCCAAGTGACATCACTTCTTCTATTCCATTGAGCAATGATACTGTTTCAAGAAGAATAGATGAGATGGCAAGCGATGTTGAAAATCGGCTGTGTACTGATTTGCGATCTACTGAATTTTCACTACAGTTGGATGAAAGCGTCGTGCGTGATAACGAAGCTTTGCTGCTCGCATATGTGAGATACATCATATATATATATATATATATATATATATATATATATATATATATATATATATATATATATATATATATATATATATATATATATATATATATATATATATATATATATATATATATATATATATATATATCATAGAGGATATGTTATTTGCAAAACTACTGACAGCAGATACAAAGGGGTTATCAATCTTTGAAACCCTTGAAACATTTGTGTTGGAAAATAATTCCTTTTTCCAGTGTCATCGCATGTGCGACAGACAAAATTAAGGCGCATTCGTTGAACGATAGATTATTTCGTAAACTTTGTCGTGATAATGGTGAAGAGTTTGAACGTCTTCTCCTACACACGGAACTACGATGGCTGTCCAAAGGTAACTGTTTAAAAAGATTATGGGCATTATTTGATACTGTTGTAGAGTTTTTGGATTCAATCAAAGAAGAATTTAGCATCGAAAGAGAAGTATTGCGAAACGATGTGGCCTATCTTTCAGATGTATTTGAAAAGATAAATGAGGTTCTTGTCACGTGAAAGATAATTTATTTTACCATCTTGTCCATAATTTGATTACTCCTTTAAATGTTCTGTTTTCCTGGACATTTTGTAATTTCTTTTTCTTTCCTTTTCTACCTTTGTGGCCAAACTTTCTCACCCTCTCAAACCCCACCCGAGGTTGTTTACGCTGGCCAGCTGCGGTCAGCTAACGCTAGACGTAATGTTATCTAAACGCACCTGTGGTACGTTCGACCAGAGAAACATTTCTCGGGTCCGCTTTAAGTGTTAGAACGAGCCAAAGACGGTTTCTGTGAAAGAAACGGTTTGTTAGCGGCGGGTACCCTCTGTGGTCCCAACAGGGGAATTTCTCTGGTCGCTTTAAAACGTTTGATGACGAGCGGCTGGTACCCTTTGAGGCCTGGGTAACGAGTGTGATCTGTTTCAGGAGAAGATAACAATCGCGGTCAGTCTTTGGGTTTTCGCCCCTTAGACAAGATAGAGCATAATGTTATGCATTTCTCTACCTGGGGAACGTTCGCACGATTTCTTTTGTCTTACTCTAGATTACGTCTTTCGCCGAACTTCTGTAGAAATACGCACGCCAGGTGTCCGGGGGGGGGGGGGGGCCCTTGTGATCTATAAGAGTAGATTGGTTTTAATAGACAAAGACATTCATAAATTTTCCTGGCCCGTAGATGACCATCATGAGATAAGGCAAACTTTAACACAGTACTAGAATGTGTTTGCCTATGTTCTAGTCATTTTCGGGGTGAGTTGACATATCTTATAATTATTATATTAGATTCATGTTAGTTTTTATATATATCTGTTAGGGAAGTGAATTTATTTCTGAGGACTTCTCCTAGTAATTTATTCAGTGATAAGGTAGCGCTGTCTACGGCCTATTAAGTGGTGCTTAAACTGTTACGGTTTATCATGGGTTAAATGTTAAACTTACAATAACAGATATTAGGCGTAGAATCAGTCCACGAATGCTTACCATTGGGTTAAGAGTCAGCAAAAATTAACTGTCATTTCTGTAAGATAATGTCAGGTGTGGATTGTTCACTTTAAAATTGAATAGTGAGATGCAGGTAATAACTCTGGATTATAGGAGATAGTCACTTATTCCTTTTTGATAGATATTTCTAGTGGCAAGGGAGGATCATTTTATGCTTACTTGTGTGGCTAGGCACTAGTCTATAACTTTCACTGAAAGCAGTCACCAGGCATAGATATAATTATATCTTATGATTTAGCCACAACTGTATTATTATAGCAAGAACATTGCATTTTCTTTGTACTCATTTTGTGGAATGCTAATATATTTTCCAAAGGTGACATACGATTTATTTGTGTAATGTCAAATGCTGTAATCTGTTTATGTAAATTCATTTAATGTTGTAAGATGAATAAGCATATTCTTTTAACTGTAACTACAGGTTAGGTTTCCTGTATGTTGAGATTGGGAGAAGAGGAGGAGATTTTGCTGTCAGAACATTTAATGACAGGTACCTGGGGGTGCAAAAGATATTAAGACTATGCGGGCGCGTGTTGATAATTGATATTTTTAAGGAACAGGAGACATGGTTAAAGACAACCCTAAACTATCATAGCAATAACTACAATAAATTTAATCCCATAGTGGAGCGAAACTTTCTGTATAAAGTTAGTGTGATTTATTATTTGCTTGAAGTAAAAGGGCGTCTCTTTTTGGGTCTCAGTTTCAGGAAGACCGAATCGCTAGAGCAGACTTCAGTCAGGCGAAGAAAGTCATATACTCCTCGATCTAGAGGGTTTCTGTATACATCTAGCAACGAATCGTCAACCCCGTTCCTGAATCAAAACCCCTTTTTTTGTCAACGCTAAGTTAAGCCCACGCAGTGCAACGGAGCCAACGCAAAATCTGGAATCGCCAAATGCAGTAGTAGCTCTCTACTCGCCTATTGGATTACCAGCCAGAGCATCGCGGCTTCCAGAATATCAAACCCGCCCAGCATGCCTATAGCAGAATTCCATAACACCCGCCTTTTTGTGCCTAAACGGGGCACTCAGCCAAGCCACAGTCAACCAGCCAAAACCGGATTTTAAGCCAATTCTAGCGCCTGATAAGAGCGCCTTGGGATCAGTTGTCCTCAAGTGACTTCGTCCTATGGTTATTTCTGGATTATGTAGAACCTCGCACTTAGAAGCGGCCAGCCAAAGATAGACAGAGTTCCAGCCCCACTCGCGCCAGTAGGGGGGAGTCACCAACGATAGCGCCTATACAGTGATTTTATTCAGGTTAATTCCATCACCGATGGAGGATATATACGAAAAAACCACTTACTGGAGCTTTTCCCTTGGTCCCCGAAAGCGGACAGGCTGTCGCTAAGTTCATTCAGTTGGTCTGCAGGAGATAAACAGCGTCCCCCAGCCCACCTCGCGCCAGTAGGGGGGAGTCACCAATGATAGTACCAACAAGGACAGTTTTGTAGGCATAGTCCCTCGCGAAGGATCTACAAGTAACACACTGTCTGGACTATTTCATCTGGTCCCCGAAAACGGACGGACTGCCACGCAGTTTATTCATTTTGGTAAACAGAAGGTAAATAGAGTCTTCCAGCCCACCTCGCGCCAGTAGGGAGGAATCACCAATGATAGCGCCTATACAGTGATTTTATTCAGGTTAATTCCATCACCGATGCAGGATATATACGAAAAAACCACTTACTGGAGCTATTTCATATGGTCCCGAAAACGGACGGGCTGACCCTCAGTTATTTCATCTCTCTGTGTTCTACAAGTTTTATGAATGGTGGTGTGTGTGTGGTTGTTGGTGTAATTCCATGCTTTTTCTTCTTTAATAAAGTTTACACCTTTATTAATACGCTGTTCACGACCTTTCCATCCATATTTGTATTTTTAGCTCTTTACTAGAATCTCTATGTATGATAAGAGAAAAGAGTGAGAGCCGGAGATGCTTAGACAGTAAAGTGAGTTGAGGCCTGGAGAGAGAGATCCTTTGAATAAATCTTCTTCCAGGTTTCTCAAGTCCATCTCCTATTTACACCTTATCTAAAGTGTAATCTATAACTCTGTCAGTCCACTATCCCTTGTCGATTTCACTACAGTTGTCCAATGTTGCGTGATAAATTCTCGCAACATCGTTTTTTACAATATCTATTTTATAACGCAAGGGCAACAACTGCTTGAAATTTATAGTTACTTTTCTCGGTAAGCATTTGTCTTCTCGCGTTGGTATCGAATGCAGTTAAGTTTGAGCTGTGGTCATTTTGCGCTGGACTGCGCATGACTTGTCTTGCTTCTTGGTCGATCGGTTTCCGCCCACCACTAGTGGAGTGAGCGATTTGGAATGGCGAAAGAGATGCCTCGTTGAAGAGGGGATCTCCGCTATTTTTTGTTCTGTCAGGGATGTGTAGTCCTCTTAATGGATATTTCGTTTATTCGAGATAATACCTCTAGTGTTTCCCACATGCCGGGAGGCGTGATATTTCTGTGTATTTCATGAAAGCAAGGTAAATTAACATTTTCATTAACTCTATCGATTTTTGGTCGTGAACGATTTCTGGCTCATAGCCTGTCTTCGAAAGTCGTCGTCACGAGATGTTTTCCTAGCTCACATGTCGCTGTATTGTGCTGCATCGGTTGATGCAGGTCCCAAGGACTATTACTTGCTACTTGGTTACCTGAACTAGGTTTGAAAAACCTTTGTTATCTAGAGGATATTTTTGAGGACATTATTTATACTTCAGCAAGACGTGTCTGTCTTGCTGAAGTCAGATTAAGGAGAGTGAACTGATCTCATACATCTGGTTATCTCCTGGCTGTTATAGAAAAGGATGGAGTTTTCCACCTGACTACATTTACAGCACTATGAAATATAACATGCATCTGACTCATCATTGTAATGCTGTCTACCGTCTATTGCTGTATTGAATGTTGCTGTGATAATGACTGTTTGATGTGTCCACATATTCGCGTAACCATTTTGTCACTGTGGCGTCCACAATAAATAATGAAGAAAAACGTCAACGGCTGTTACAAGAATCATTGACTTTATACGTCGTGAGTTTACTGACGTCCTATGTGGATTGCCCTGTTATTTTTGTATGAACATTGTTTTGACTGAACACATCTGCACACCACACAAAACCAGACATGCGGATACCATCCATCATCATATGGCATCACGCATCATTTGGTGGCCATAAGCTGGTTTGATTCTGGTACCAGCAAACACGGGGTCCCCTTACCCACTTCATTTTCAACAAGAATTCATCAGCATCCTTCAAGAAATTAACATTCTTCAAGACAGTCAACATCTTCAAAATTTTCAAAGTACTCGGCGTTGCCCGGTAAAAGTCAAAATTTCAATTTTTTGACGGAAACAAGAATTTGACAGTACCCGGCGTTGTTACATGTTGCCGGATAACTCGGACTGCTGTTATCTTTTACGCAAGTCAAGCAAGTTGCTGCTGTCAAGGTTCCAGTGCTGTCGTTTTTGTGAAGGTCAAGTGCCGGTTGAAACGGGTTGTTTTCTGAAGAAGGCCAAGTACCGATTTCCATCAACTTACTTTTGGATTAGAAGGTCAAGTGCCGAAACAACTCAACACACAGTATGTCAGAAGCTCAAGTACCATCGTGTTAGCAGTGGAAGCAGTTCAGATGTGCCATCATCGTTGGAGCTTCGCTCTTTAGGACGTTGATTGACATCCGTTTTTTCTGCTGTTCGACGATTGGAAGCCTATAAGTTAAGTGGCCTGTTTGTATGTAAACTGTGCCCTTATACTTCTGCTGAGTCTTCTGTGTATCATCTCATTCTATATGTTATATGTTTATATGTTATTTGTATATTTATATGTTTATATTTCAGCGGGTTCTCGGTTGGGTGGTGTCTCCGTTAGATTATGCCACGTCATAGAGGTCGTCTATTGTGAGCGTTTTCTGTAGGGTTTGCAAATTTCCGATACTGGAATTTGCTAAGCGACTTCTGTTGCTATTTATGTTAGCTGTGATGACATGTTTTAATATTGTTTTCGTTATTATTTCGCATTCTTTAGTTTTGTTTTGATTTGTTTGTATTTGTTAGCCTACTCTTGTCTATAATTTAGTTTCATACAACATTTTTGTTTATACACTGTGGTGTCATGTATTTTGTTTAATTCTATCGTAGATATCGTCACATTTTTTGTGATATTTCATTAATTTCTGCTTTATTTTTAGTTGATTTCTGCGAACGTTTTTGTATTGTTGCTGATCTTTGTTATTGTTTACATTGTTATTGTTTACATTGTTTGCATTGTTTACATTTTCAATGTTTACATTCTGCATGTGTTTACATAGTCATTGTTTACAGTTATAGTAATTAGTTAATGGGCTATGCTAATGCACTGTTACTACTACACTGATGATAAATGAATGATGAATAGTGTTGTGCACTATTGAATGAGAAGTGCACTTATGATCAAGAATTGATTGGTGATATTTCATATACAAGTTCTTTGATTGGAGACTTGTTTCCCACAGAGACTGGGATAATATAAGGTGATGTGAATATACAAGTGCTTAATTAAGACTTGTTACACTTAGGTTTGAAATAAATTAGTTAATTATTTCAGGTTTTGGACGCATATGTTAGACAACATGTCTACATTTGAGCACTTTATTGAGCAGGGTAAATTGCTTGGGAAGACTGGTGATAAGTTAGAAGAATTTGCAACTGCTCGATATGATAAAGCAATGGAAGCTGAACAAAAGAAACTGCATATGGAAGCTGAACAAAAGAAACTGCAGATGCAGGTGGATGAAAAAAGATTCCAAATGGAAATGGAAAAACAAAAAAGGGAATCAGAAGCTGAGGAAAGAAAACTCCAGCTAGAGGCTGAAAATAAAAGACTTGAAAAAGAGGCTGAAAAAAAAAGACTTGAAAAAGAGGCTGAAAATAAAAGACTTGAAAAAGAGGCTGAAAATAAAAGACTTGAAAAAGAAGCTGAAAGACTTCAAATAGAGGCTCAGGCTGAGGAGAGAAGATTACAGAGAGAGTCTGATGAGAGGAAAGAGAAAGCAAAAATGGAACATGAAGAAAAGGTCTTAGCTTTAGAGTTGGAAAAATTGAAATTGATGAACATGAGTAATGGTAATGATTCAAACAAGGGTTCATCTTCTGGTAAGGCTAATAATGATACTTTTAAGATTAAGTTGCCAACTTTTAGTCCTTCCAGTGATGACATAATGTTCTATCTGGACAGATTTGAACAAGCATGTACAGCTCATAACATAGACAAAGCAAAATATGTTTATCAGTTATCAGGGATACTGACAGGTAAAGCTCTAAGTATATTAAATATGGTGGATGAACCTGACAAGAACAATTATGAGGTTGTCAGGGCCGCTCTGTTAAAGAAATATCAGCTTAACGAAGACGGCTATCGTCTACAATTTAAAAACATGTTACCTGAAAATGGAGTTGAATTCTCCGAGTTTATTGCAAGAATACGCATTACTTTCTCACGATGGGTTGAACTATCTAAGACGGAAAAAACTTATGAAGGACTTATGGACTTAATACTTAGAGACAAAGTCATGTCGTCTGTCAATGAGTCTTTCCTTGCTTTCCTTCATGAACGTAAACCTAAAACAATAAAAGAAATGGAAGATTTCTGTTGCCAATACGTAACTGCACACCCACACATAACCATGGGTAACTCTAAGGTGAAAGAAGGTTTACCAGTTGCTTCGGCAGCTCCGTATGGCCAAAACTTTGCTCGTAGATTCCAACAAAATTTTGATAGAAAGAGCAGCGGTAATTTCTGTCAAAATCATGGAAACCAATTTCATGGTGATTCTTCTTCGAAGAATTGGAGACAACCTGATAGTGGTCGTTACTATCATCCTAATAATTAAGCATTTCAAAAGAGGATATGGTAATAGAGGTTATTCCTGCCGAAGACCTCAGAACCAAACAAATAGATGTTCGCATCAATGTGAACATGATAGTAATCGTGGAAACTGGAATTCGAACCAGGATAACAATTACAATAGAGACAATAATAACTGCAGAGATAATAATAACTCTGATAACTTCAGAGGTAATAATAGTCGGGGTAGATCTCAACACAAAAAAAAAGAGATATCAGCAGGCTAATGCTGTACAACAGGAAACTGAGGGAGCCTGTAATCATGTTGTTGATAATAAAAACTTTGACGCTGTCACTGGTTCTGCTTTTGACTTTGAGAGAGCAAACAAATGCCCCCAATGCAGTACTTTATTCGAACCGGGTACCATAACTACTTTGAGTTGTGGTCACCCACTTCCCGCTCTTCCTGCTGCTGTCGCGCATGACGGGAGGGGTTCTTTAATTCTACATAAGGGTCTTGTTAATGATACTCCGGTCTCACTACTTTTCGATTCCGGATGCACCACAATTGGTGTTAGACAATCGCTTGTAGATCCATCTTGTGCTACAGGAAGGGTTATTAAATGTGTCACATTTGGCGGCACTCTAGAAAAATATCCTACTGCTGTAATTCGCATTGCCACTCCTTTCTTTACTGGAGATGTGCATGCTTGTCTCTTACCTAATCCTATTGCGGACCTTATTATTGGTCGTATTCACGGAGTTAGGGAGTGTACCCCACAGCAGATTGCTGCTTGGGAAGATAATAACATGCAAGCTACAAATGCAGTAGTTACAAGAGCACAAGCTCTACAAACACCCGAAACATCACTGAATAGTGATAATGAAGTTGATAGCCAAGATAGTCACTTAGTAATCACTCGTGACTCTTTCATAAAATTGCAAGAAGAAGATCCTTCTTTAAAAAAATTTCTTCATTCTTGCGAAGAAAGGTGATCCGAATCAGGATACAAATAGAAAATCTTGGATTGCAATGAGAAACGGCGTACTTGTACGTATGGTACAAGATTCGACTACGTCGGCACATTCGCAAATTCTTGTTCCCAAGAGCATGAGAGTGCAAATATTACAACATGCTCATGACTCGCAATGTGCTGGACATATGGGTTTTTCCCGTACGAAGTCGAGAGTCCTTGCGGCTTTCTTTTGGCCTTTTGTCAATAAGGACATTCGTATTTACTGCCGATCATGCAAGGTATGTCAGGAGGTCAAATCTAGAGGACCACGACATGCTGCGCCTATCCAGGCTGCTGACATTCCTATTCGGCCGTTTCAGAAAATGGCCATAGATATTATTGGCCCTTTTAAGGTCAAGTCGGCCAGAGGACATCAGTTTATCCTTACATGTGTCGATATGTGCACACGTTGGCCAGAGGCTATTCCTCTTAAGAGCATATCTACTACAGATATCGCAGATGCTCTTTGGTTGATATTTTCTCGCTTGGGGTTCCCCAGAGAAATATTGTCAGACCATGGCACTCAACTCATATCTGACACTATGTCACAGGTAATGTCTACCTTACATATTGAACGATCTCTCAGTAGTATCTACCATCCTATGTCTAATGGGTTAGTTGAGCGTCTGAATAGAACGCTCAAGACTTTGCTTGGTAAGATAACTGAAGATCATCCTCAAGATTGGGACAGGGTTTTACCCGCGGCTCTCTTTGCCTATAGAGAAGTCCCTAATGAACACACAGGATTTTCTCCCTTCGAACTTGTCTTTGGCGCGCGTCCACGCGGCCCTATGTCTTTATTACATGATCTCATCACTGCCGATGATATTAGCGATGAAACTCAATCCTCATATGAGTATATGATTGCTCTTAGACAAAAGATCATTGAGGCATGTAAGCTAGCAACTGCTTCATCAGAAATTGCTAAAGAGAAGGCAAGACAGTTTGCTAACAAGAATAGATGTCTACGACAACTTTGTCCAGGTGACAAAGCATTCGTCCTACTCCCCAGTAGGGAAAATAGACTTCTTATTGCATGGAAAGGTCCGTATGCAATAGTCTCTCGGATTTCCGATGTTGACTATGTGGTCGATATTGATGGAAAGCATAAAACTTTCCACATAAACATGCTTTCGGAATTTCACGAACGTCCGGACTATTTGCTGCCTATTTTCCAGGCAACGGATGATGCTCCTGCACCTCACGGTCATTATTCATCCCTGTCTGTCATACAGGATGAGGAAGCTACCTTCTCTGATGTCAACCTTCCCCTTCCAGTGGTTCCATTACATTCCACGGAATCTTGGAAAAACGTTTCTGTTTCTCCTAATCTTTCTGGTGACGAACATCGACGAGACTTGTCGATGTTACAAACATTTCAGGATGTTCTCACTGACATTCCTGGACACACAGATGTCATAGAACATGACATAATTCTTACCGACAATAATCCAATTAGGGTTAGGCCGTATCCTATTCCTATACACTTTCAGTCGCAAGTGGAAAAGGAATTGGATGAAATGATTCAATTAAATATAATTGAACCATCGACTTCACCATATTCTTCTTCCATGGTTATTGTCCGGAAGAAGGATAAGAACATACGAATTTGTGTTGATTATCGCAAATTGAATCAGGTCACAAAGTTCGATGCTGAACCGATGCCTTTGTTAGAAGATCTACTGATTAGACTTTCTAATTCTAGATTCTTCACTAAACTTGACTTGTCTAAAGGTTATTGGCAAGTGCCTTTAGCAGAGCATGCCAAACCTCTTACTGCTTTTTCTACACCTAGGGGTCTATTTCAATGGAATGTTATGCCTTTTGGTCTCATGAACGCCCCTGCCACTTTCGTTCGCATGATGCGTCGAATTCTGTCACATCGTTCGGATGTCATCGCATACTTAGATGACATCTGTCTCTTCAGTGATACCTGGGAAGATCACTATTTAGGGTTATATGACTTACTGTCCACTCTACGTGAGAATAATTTGACAGCGAAACCTTCTAAAGCTTTTGTTGGTTTTGGTGAAATCTCTTTCCTGGGTCATCGTGTTGGTCATGGTCTCTTGAAGACAGAAGACCACAATACTTCCAAAATACTGAACATCTCTGTTCCTAAAACGAAGAAACAAGTTAGGAGTCTCTTAGGTTTAATTCAATTTTATGGGAGATTTATTCCAAATTTATCTTCGATCATGGCACCTCTCTCAACATTGTTGAAGAAAGGTTCGCCTAATCTGGTCCGTTGGTCTGAAGAATGCCAATCTTCATTAGACCAAATCAAGAATATATTTTCTTCTCCTCCCATCTTAAGATTACCTACTCTTGATAGGACTTTTGTTCTTCGGAGTGATGCTTCATCCACTGGGATTGGAGCAGCACTGATGCAAGAATATGCAAATACTCTGCATCCTGTTATGTACATTTCTAGAAAACTAAATGCGGCAGAGAGGAACTACTCGGTTTTAGACCGTGAGTTGTTAGCGATGGTTTGGTCAATTCTAAAGCTACAAAGATTCCTCCTGGGCGCACATTTCATTCTAGAGACTGATCAGAAAGCTCTTACAGCTATTCAGACTAAGAATTTGAAGAGTTCGAGATCCACTCGATATGCTATAGCTCTTCAACCTTTTCACTTCACGGTACGAGCTATCCGTGGTGCGGATAATGTGATGGCTGACATTTTGTCTAGATGCCCACATGACTCTAACTAATACTTCTGTCCTATATTCCTATATATTACAGAGTCATAACACACCTATATTTCTACAATAGATTAGCACATCTGTACTTACTTTATATGTACACACTATCGTGCTTTGTTGTCATCTTCTTCTGTTCGTTTTTTTTTAAGATGATAGAGGAGGACTGAGTAGTTAATATAAGGGCCGTTAGTTTACTAAACAGCCACAATTATTAATAATGTATTGTACCTTATGAAGCATATTAGTTATTAATTAGCATTATATTGCTTGTACTTTCTCAGAATGTCATTGTTGAGCTGAGGACTTACCTTACTAGTATCAAGCATGACGAGTTCTAGATTGTGTACTTACCCTCGGAATACCAGAGCATATGTCCTGGATCGTCATGTAGTTTAACTTTACTATGTACTTATGTCATTACATGTCAAAGAATGTACTATTTAAATTTTCCTATCAGATTTGTACATCCATTTTTAAAGACAATATTAGAGTATGCTGTTTAATGATGATTATAGTAACTTGCATACGTATATTGTGTTTACATGCTAACGTGATGTGTGTTGGTGACACCTCCCCGATGTGAATATTTTTTGAGACATATTTATTTTTCTGTTGAGGTATATCCTCACCAGACACTCTATAATTAGCCTATTGTTTGGCAATTTAGTTAATTATCAGCGCATAATTTGTGCGTTTTGAGCCGCTTATCGCATGCTCTTTGATATTTAAAAAAAAAAATATGTTCCACATTTTTTTTTTTATCGGGAGGAGGTGGTGATATGTTGCGTGATAAATTCTCGCAACATCGTTTTTTACAATATCTATTTTATAACGCAAGGGCAACAACTGCTTGAAATTTATAGTTACTTTTCTCGGTAAGCATTTGTCTTCTCGCGTTGGTATCGAATGCAGTTAAGTTTGAGCTGTGGTCATTTTGCGCTGGACTGCGCATGACTTGTCTTGCTTCTTGGTCGATCGGTTTCCGCCCACCACTAGTGGAGTGAGCGATTTGGAATGGCGAAAGAGATGCCTCGTTGAAGAGGGGATCTCCGCTATTTTTTGTTCTGTCAGGGATGTGTAGTCCTCTTAATGGATATTTCGTTTATTCGAGATAATACCTCTAGTGTTTCCCACATGCCGGGAGGCGTGATATTTCTGTGTATTTCATGAAAGCAAGGTAAATTAACATTTTCATTAACTCTATCGATTTTTGGTCGTGAACGATTTCTGGCTCATAGCCTGTCTTCGAAAGTCGTCGTCACGAGATGTTTTCCTAGCTCACATGTCGCTGTATTGTGCTGCATCGGTTGATGCAGGTCCCAAGGACTATTACTTGCTACTTGATTACCTGAACTAGGTTTGAAAAACCTTTGTTATCTAGAGGATATTTTTGAGGACATTATTTATACTTCGGCAGACGTGTCTGTCTTGCTGAAGTCAGATTAAGGAGAGTGAACTGATCTCATACATCTGGTTATCTCCTGGCTGTTATAGAAAAGGATGGAGTTTTCCACCTGACTACATTTACAGCACTATGAAATATAACATGCATCTGACTCATCATTGTAATGCTGTCTACCGTCTATTGCTGTATTGAATGTTGCTGTGATAATGACTGTTTGATGTGCCCACATATTCGCGTAACCATTTTGTCACTGTGGCGTCCACAATAAATAATGAAGAAAAACGTCAACAGCTGTTACAAGAATCATTGACTTTATACGTCGTGAGTTTACTGACGTCCTATGTGGATTGCCCTGTTATTTTTGTATGAACATTGTTTTGACTGAACACATCTGCACACCACACAAAACCAGACATGCGGATACCATCCATCATCATATGGCATCACGCATCATCCAACTCGACAAATACTCTACACTCTAACTCAACCACGACAAATGGGGGCTCGTCCGGGATCTTACTACATCTGCAGCAATCGCAACAGATGAGGTTGCAGTCTGGTAGGAATCTCTCACAAGATTCTATCTTGATTCTTAGAGTTTAGTGTTCGGCAGATTATAGGAATTTCTTTCCCCTAGACATATCGAACTATTCCTTTTGGAGGAAGTCGGAACAGCGTTTTTCTCCACAGCAATCATAAATATTAAGTTACATTTATTGTTCCTGCTACACATGAGACAGCTGGTAAAGGTTGATGGTATCACTGCTGAGGTTTTGGTTGACAAATCTGACGACTATTGTTGTAAAAGTCAGAAATTTTTTTTTTTAAGGGTTAATATTTTTTCAGGAGTAGCTCTTTAATCTGAGATAAGAAGCTACAGATAGTCAGTTACTAGCTTGCATTTGTACCAAGGTAGGGTGTTCATTCGGATGATAGTAACCAATCCTCTCAATAGCTTAGTACTGACAGAACTGGGGTGAAGTGATAGTAATAAGTTTTACATCACTTACAATTTTTGGAGTTTTTTGGGGTCTGTGCTTGTCGATCAGAGTAGCTACAAACTTTCTTGTTTTTAAAGTTCCCAGGCTAGCCTAGATTTTATTGATTATTAAGTTAATCAGCACCTAGTGGACTAGGTAACTAAGATCTCTAGGTTCTATTCTTCTATAGTGTTTGCTCACCCTGATATAATGGCCGATCTAGATAAAGTGCATAGGATTGCCCTCGAGGTAGCTAAGTACATGGAGTACAAGGATAGCGAAATCCAGCCCTTTCTAGAATTTGCAGTAAGCCTGCAGGATCAATACGAGGTAGACAATTGGTTTGACAGCCGTTTAATCTTAGCATGGTCCTGTAAACAAACTGGGGAGAGTGAAGCATTCACCCGACAGTATGTAGAAGAAGTGATAGAAGATGAGAAGCAAAGGGAAAAGCAAAGACAAGAACGGGACAAGCAATTGGAAATGGAGCAAATTGGAAATGGAGCAACAAACAAGAACGGGACAAGCAATTGGAAATAGAGCGACAAGAATGGGAATGCAGTCACTCTACTTCCCCTTCTACTGTGCCCTTAACGGTCAACGCCCCTGCAAACCTTGCGCCCATGAAAGAAAACTTGCCTGCTAAAACCTAACCCCAACTCCAGAAAATTGACTTTCCTTTGGACTTGGATCCGAAGCCCAAACAAGGAAAGAATTTACGTCGGGACAGCAGACCTAAAGCCACGGGAAAAATTACGCAACGTTCCAAGGCATGGAAACTGCACAAAGGTGAGACAGGTGCTAACAAGCATTGTAATACGGATTGTTCCCGTCTGGCAAGCGGCGAACCCCGAGGCTCTCACGCTCCAGACCGAGCAGCACCTAACCGACACGTGACGTCGAGAAAAGGAAGCCACACCCTATCACGTTATATTTCGCAAGATTCCCGGCCGGACAGCGAAAAACCATATGCAGAGGCGCATCCCTCCAACTCAACGATCGTAGAATAGAGGCGCCGCTCCTCTTATCACCCTGAGCTTAAAAGGTGCAAGAATAAGTCGCCTGATAAAAGGGTTAAACTTTCCAAACCGTTCCAAGGAACTTTGGAAAAACACACCGAGAGTTTTTTCTCGGGAACTTCGCGATCTAACGGGATCTCAAACCGTCCAGTCCTTTGCATGCAGACTGCGGAGCCTGTAATCCAGGAAGTGGATCTCGCATTGCAGGACAAAGTTCAACTGACGCCAGTAACTTCCTCAGGGGAGGGCAAAGTTGACGTTTATGGTGGACACAGGGTTCCAGGCGAAGGGATCCCTGGTATTCCATTTGAGTCTCTCACACTTCTCAGGGCAGAAGACAGTGAGAAAAGCTGCCTTACTACTGTACAAGGAGCCATTGTTGAGAGCCTTGGCTCACGTCATGCTAGTAATGGGAAAGCGACTCAACAAACTCTGCAACTCGCAGATATTACCTATCTGTCTTCACGGATAGAAGCTACGGAGATCTGTTATGATTTAGTAGAACCCCAGAATGCGATCGATTACTCTCTGCTTCAGGCAGCTGAGTTCTCTCATTCAAATCGCATTATTCCAGTGGTCTCAACCCCACTGATGGACAGCAAAGTAGTCGCCTCCGCCAGGCCATTACAGAGCAACTTGATCATTTCCGTTGACCAAGCCAGAGTTGTGACTGGAAGGGCAAGGAAAGCTTCAGACCCACCTTTAGACGGCACAGGTCTGAAGATTGATCAATTCTCCCACCGAAACAGGGGAGTAGGTGTGGAGAGGCAGAAGAAAAATGCTAGCATTTCTTCGGCCAACGAACGGCTTTATTTGCCAACTAGGGTTACACGCGCGCGAAAAATCCCTATACACTGCAGCTATAGAGGGTTATTCAAGGCCACGCCCGTGACAGGTAAATATATACATAAGCAGCCTGAGCCCAACAATGATTACACTGCACATAACAGGCGGATTATCTACGCAGTGGCCAGTGAGTTCAGGCGGGGCCGAAAACCACAACAGGTGCGGATAATTTTCCGGACCATAAACAGGCACAGCGAATTGCGGAAGCAAGGTCAGGTTCACACGGAAACGGAAGGCGTCAGTGCCGACTGGCCTCGCAAAATCCCATTCGCTGAACGTCTATTAGACAGAGGGAAGAAAAGAAATGAACTCGGAGCTAATCATACAGTACTGACAGAAATTGGATACGATTTTGGTTATGATTATAGAAGGTTCTTACGACATGTAACGGACATCGATGGAAAAGATAAATTACTGTCATTTTTGTCCGTATTCCTCGAACTTTAAAAGGGGGGGCACTTGTCACGTGAAAGATAATTTATTTTACCATCTTGTCCATAATTTGATTACTCCTTTAAATGTTCTGTTTTCCTGGACATTTTGTAATTTCTTTTTCTTTCCTTTCTACCTTTGTGGCCAAACTTTCTCACCCTCTCAAACCCCACCCGAGGTTGTTTACGCTGGCCAGCTGCGGTCAGCTAACGCTAGACGTAATGTTATCTAAACGCACCTGTGGTACGTTCGACCAGAGAAACATTTCTCGGGTCCGCTTTAAGTGTTAGAACGAGCCAAAGACGGTTTCTGTGAAAGAAACGGTTCGTTAGCGGCGGGTACCCTCTGTGGTCCCAACAGGGGAATTTCTCTGGTCGCTTTAAAACGTTTGATGACGAGCGGCTGGTACCCTTTGAGGCCTGGGTAACGAGTGTGATCTGTTTCAGGAGAAGATAACAATCGCGGTCAGTCTTTGGGTTTTCGCCCCTTAGACAAGATAGAGCATAATGTTATGCATTTCTCTACCTGGGGAACGTTCGCACGATTTCTTTTGTCTTACTCTAGATTACGTCTTTCGCCGAACTTCTGTAGAAATACGCACGCCAGGTGTCCGGGGGGGGGGGTCCCTTGTGATCTATAAGAGTAGATTGGTTTTAATAGACAAAGACATTCGTAAATTTTCCTGGCCCGTAGATGACCATCATGAGATAAGGCAAACTTTAACACAGTACTAGAATGTGTTTGCCTATGTTCTAGTCATTTTCGGGGTGAGTTGACATATCTTATAATTATTATATTAGATTCATGTTAGTTTTTATATATATCTGTTAGGGAAGTGAATTTATTTCTGAGGACTTCTCCTAGTAATTTATTCAGTGATAAGGTAGCGCTGTCTACGGCCTATTAAGTGGTGCTTAAACTGTTACGGTTTATCATGGGTTAAATGTTAAACTTACAATAACAGATATTAGGCGTAGAATCAGTCCACGAATGCTTACCATTGGGTTAAGAGTCAGCAAAAATTAACTGTCATTTCTGTAAGATAATGTCAGGTGTGGATTGTTCACTTTAAAATTGAATAGTGAGATGCAGGTAATAACTCTGGATTATAGGAGATAGTCACTTATTCCTTTTTGATAGATATTTCTAGTGGCAAGGGAGGATCATTTTATGCTTACTTGTGTGGCTAGGCACTAGTCTATAACTTTCACTGAAAGCAGTCACCAGGCATAGATATAATTATATCTTATGATTTAGCCACAACTGTATTATTATAGCAAGAACATTGCATTTTCTTTGTACTCATTTTGTGGAATGCTAATATATTTTCCAAAGGGGACACACGATTTATTTGTGTAATGTCAAATGCTGTAATCTGTTTATGTAAATTCATTTAATGTTGTAAGATGAATAAGCATATTCTTTTAACTTTAACTACAGGTTAGGTTTCCTGTATGTTGAGATTGGGAGAAGAGGAGGAGATTTTGCTGTCAGAACATTTAATGACAGGTACCTGGGGGTGCAAAAGATATTAAGACTATGCGGGCGCGAGTTGATAATTGATATTTTTAAGGAACAGGAGACATGGTTAAAGACAGCCCTAAACTATCATAGCAATAACTACAATAAATTTAATCCCATAGTGGAGCGAAACTTTCTGTATAAAGTTAGTGTGATTTATTATTTGCTTGAAGTAAAAGGGCGTCTCTTTTTGGGTCTCAGTTTCAGGAAGACCGAATCGCTAGAGCAGACTTCAGTCAGGCGAAGAAAGTCATATACTCTTCGATCTAGAGGGTTTCTGTATACATCTAGCAACGAATCGTCAACCCCGTTCCTGAATCAAAACCCCTTTTTTTGTCAACGCCAAGTTAAGCTCACGCAGTGCAACGGAGCCAACGCAAAATCTGGAATCGCCAAATGCAGTAGTAGCTCTCTACTCGCCTATTGGATTACCAGCCAGAGCATCGCGGCTTCCAGAATATCAAACCCGCCCAGCATGCCTATAGCAGAATTCCATAACACCCGCCTTTTTTGTGCCTAAACGGGGCACTCAGCCAAGCCACAGTCAACCAGCCAAAACCGGATTTTAAGCCAATTCTAGCGCCTGATAAGAGCGCCTTGGGATCAGTTGTCCTCAAGTGACTTCGTCCTATGGTTATTTCTGGATTATGTAGAACCTCGCACTTAGAAGCGGCCAGCCAAAGATAGACAGAGTTCCAGCCCCACTCGCGCCAGTAGGGGGGAGTCACCAACGATAGCGCCTATACAGTGATTTTATTCAGGTTAATTCCATCACCGATGGAGGATATATACGAAAAAACCACTTACTGGAGCTTTTCCCTTGGTCCCCGAAAGCGGACAGGCTGTCGCTAAGTTCATTCAGTTGGTCTGCAGGAGATAAACAGCGTCTCCCAGCCCACCTCGCGCCAGTAGGGGGGAGTCACCAATGATAGTACCAACAAGGACAGTTTTGTAGGCATAGTCCCTCACGAAGGATCTACAAGTAACACACTGTCTGGACTATTTCATCTGGTCCCCGAAAACGGACGGACTGCCACGCAGTTTATTCATTTTGGTAAACAGAAGGTAAATAGAGTCTTCCAGCCCACCTCGCGCCAGTAGGGAGGAATCACCAATGATAGCGCCAATACAGTGATTTTATTCAGGTTATTTCCATCACCGATGGAGGATATATACGAAAAAACCACTTACTGGAGCTATTTCATATGGTCCCGAAAACGGACGGGCTGACCCTCAGTTATTTCATCTCTCTGTGTTCTACAAGTTTTATGAATGGTGGTGTGTGTGTGGTTGTTGGTGTATTTTGCATATTTTGGTTATTGATGATTATTGATGTAATTTTATGTTGTTGTGATGATATGCATTAATTCCATGCTTTTTCTTCTTTAATAAAGTTTACACCTTTATTAATACGCTGTTCACGACCTTTCCATCCATATTTGTATTTTTAGCTCTTTACTAGAATCTCTATGTATGATAAGAGAAAAGAGTGAGAGCCGGAGATGCTTAGACCGTAAAGTGAGTTGAGGCCTGGAGAGAGAGATCCTTTGAATAAATCTTCTTCCAGGTTGTCTCAAGTCCATCTCCTATTTACACCTTATCTAAAGTGTAATCTATAACTCTGTCAGTCCACTATCCCTTGTCGATTTCACTACAGTTGTCCAACTCGACAAATACTCTACACTCTAACTCAACCACGACAGTTCTTCTTAAGCTACAAGGAAGTGAGATCAGTCTGATTAAAGTGAAAGGAATTATCATGGGGTTCATCAACAAATTGACATTATATAAAAATAATCTTAGTCGCCGAGAACTTTCTCATTTTCCATGTTTACTGCAGTTAGGTGGGGACAGGCTTAAAGATTCAGATTTAGAGGTTTATTGCAGTCATTTGGACGCGATTAAAAATGATATGAGCATACGATTTAAAGACTTGCAAGAACTAATAATACCGATTGGGTGATTAATCCGTTTGAATCAGACGTGGAACAAGTTAGTCAACATTTACAAGAAGAATTAATTGAGCTACAAAATGACTTCGAGGCAAAAGCACGATTCAGTCACACACATTACGAAAAAGTTTGGATCCAGCAGAGGCTTGCGTATCCCGTTCTTTGGCGTGAAACTAAATTGCTAATTTCAGCATTCCCAACGTCGTATTTGGTGGAGAAGGGGTTCAGTGCAGTAGTGTTTCTACTACAAAAGCAACGAAACCGACTGCAGATTTGTAACAGAAGAGATTTGAGACTTCTTTTAACAAACTTAGAACCAAATATTTCAAAACTGGCTGAGTCACACCAAGCGCAAGGATCTCAATAAGCTTCATTATAAGTGAATTTTTTTTTATATCATTATTATCAACTAATAATTTTTTCATTAAAGCGGTTACATAAGGAGAGGCTTAAATATTCATATTTGAAGATATATTTGCAGTCATTTAGGCGCTATTAAAATGATATGATTATGATAGTTATAGAGTTGTAAGAACTAATTTTATATCATTTGCTCTGCCAATTTGTAATTCAAGGATAATGAACTTGTGGTGTATATAATTCCGTTCTTAAACTCATAGTTAATATAACTATGCTTTTATAATTGTGCTTTCTCTTTTTCTTTATATTATAAGAAAAGATAACTCATTAACTGCATTGCTTTTTTAAAAGTATGGTGGAATATATATGTGTGTGTGTGTGTGTGCACGATAAAGAGCAAGGGGGTGTTAAAAGGGTGGGTGGGGGCATTTTAAAATATTAGTTCTCAAAAGGGGGCATTGCTACTATCAGGGTTGAGAAACACTGCACTAGAGGTACTCGGGGACAAATCTGTCCCACAGGTACTCGGGGACAAATCTGACCCACTAGAGGTACTCGGGGACAAATCTGACCCACTAGAGGTACTCGGGGACAAATCTGTCCCACAGGTACTCGGGGACTGATGCGTGATGCCATATGATGATGGATGGTATCCGCATGTCTGGTTTTGTGTAGTGTGCAGATGTGTTCAGTCAAAACAATGTTCATACAAAAATAACAGGGCAATCCACATAGGACGTCAGTAAACTCACGACGTATAAAGTCAATGATTCTTGAAACAGCCGTTGACGTTTTTCTTCATTATTTATTGTGGACGCCACAGTGACAAAATGGTTACGCGAATATGTAGACACATCAAACAGTCATTATCACAGCAACATTCAATACAGCAATAGACGGTAGACAGCATTACAATGATGAGTCAGATGCATGTTATATTTCATAGTGCTGTAAATGTAGTCAGGTGAAAAACTCCATCCTTTTCTATAACAGCCAGGAGATAACCAGATATATGAGATCAGTTCACTCTCCTTAGTCTGACTTCAGCAAGACAGACACGTCTGCCGAAGTATAAATAATGTCCTCAAAAATATCCTCTAGATAATAAAGGTTTTTCAAACCTAGTTCATTTAACAAAGTAGCAAGTAATGGTCCTTGGAACCTGCATCAACCGATGCAGCACAATACAGCGACATGTGAGCTAGGAAACATCTCGTGACGACGACTTTCGAAGACAGGCTATGAACCAGAAATCGTTCACGACCAAAAATCGATAGAGTTAATGAAAATGTTAATTTACCTTGCCTTCCGGAAATACACAGAAATATTATGCCTCCCGGCATGTGCAAATACACTAGAGGTATTATCTCGAATAAACGAAATATCCATAAGAGGACTCTCACATTCCTGACAGAACAAAAAAAAATAGCGGAGATCCCCTCTTCAACGAGGCATCTCTTTCGCCATTCCAAATCGCTCACTCCACTAGGGGTGGGCGGAAACCGATCGACCAAGAAGCAAGACAAGTCATGCGCAGTCCAGCGCAAAATGACCACAGCTCAAACTTAACTGCATTCGATACCAACGCGAGAAGACAAATGCTTACCGAGAAAAGTGACTATAAATTTCAAGCAGTTGTTGCCCTTGCGTTATAAAAATAGATATTGAAATAAAACGATGTTGCGAGAATTTATCACGCAACATATCACCACCTCCTCCCGATAAAAAAAAAAATGTGGAACATATTTTTTTTTTCAATATCAAAGAGCATGCGATAAGCGGCTCAAAACGCACGAATTATGCGCTGATAATTAACTAAATTGCCAAACAATAGGCTAATTATAGAGTGTCTGGTGAGGATATACCTCAACAGAAAAATAAATATGTCTCAAAAAATATTCACATCGGGGAGGTGTCACCAACACACATCACGTTAGCATGTAAACACAATATACGTATGCAAGTTACTATAATCATCATTAAACAGCATACTCTAATATTGTCTTTAAAAAATGGATGTACAAATCTGATAGGAAAATTTAAATAGTACATTCTTTGACATGTAATGACATAAGTACATAGTAAAGTTAAACTACATGACGATCCAGGACATATGCTCTGGTATTCCGAGGGTAAGTACACAATCTAGAACTCGTCATGCTTGATACTAGTAAGGTAAGTCCTCAGCTCAACAATGACATTCTGAGAAAGTACAAGCAATATAATGCTAATTAATAACTAATATGCTTCATAAGGTACAATACATTATTAATAATTGTGGCTGTTTAGTAAACTAACGGCCCTTATATTAACTACTCAGTCCTCCTCTATCATCTTAAAAAACGAACAGAAGAAGATGACAACAAAGCACGATAGTGTGTACATATAAAGTAAGTACAGATGTGCTAATCTATTGTAGAAATATAGGTGTGTTATTACTCTGTAATATATGGAAATATAGGACAGAAGTATTAGTTGGAGTCATGTGGGCATCTAGACAAAATGTCAGCCATCACATTATCCGCACCACGGATAGCTCGTACCGTGAAGTGAAAAGGTTGAAGAGCTATAGCATATCGAGTGGATCTCGAACTCTTCAAATTCTTAGTCTGAATAGCTGTAAGAGCTTTCTGATCAGTCTCTAGAATGAAATGTGCGCCCAGGAGGAATCTTTGTAGTTTTAGAATTGACGAAACCATCGCTAACAACTCACGGTCTAAAACCGAGTAGTTCCTCTCTGCCGCATTTAGTTTTCTAGAAATGTACATAACAGGATGCAGAGTATTTGCATATTCTTGCATCAGTGCTGCTCCAATCCCAGTGGATGAAGCATCACTCCGAAGAACAAAAGTCCTATCAAGAGTAGGTAATCTTAAGATGGGAGGAGAAGAAAATATATTCTTGATTTGGTCTAGTGAAGATTGGCATTCTTCAGACCAACGGACCAGATTAGGCGAACCTTTCTTCAACAATGTTGATAGAGGTGCCATGATCGAAGATAAATTTGGAATAAATCTCCCATAAAATTGAATTAAACCTAAGAGACTCCTAACTTGTTTCTTCGTTTTAGGAACAGAGATGTTCAGTATTTTTGAAGTATTGTGGTCTTCTGTCTTCAAGAGACCATGACCAACACGATGACCCAGGAAAGAGATTTCACCAAAACCAACAAAAGCTTTAGAAGGTTTTGCTGTCAAATTATTCTCACGTAGAGTGGACAGTAAGTCATATAACCCTAAATAGTGATCTTCCCAGGTATCACTGAAGAGACAGATGTCATCTAAGTATGCGATGACATCCGAACGATGTGACAGAATTCGACGCATCATGCGAACGAAAGTGGCAGGGGCGTTCATGAGACCAAAAGGCATAACATTCCATTGAAATAGACCCCTAGGTGTAGAAAAAGCAGTAAGAGGTTTGGCATGCTCTGCTAAAGGCACTTGCCAATAACCTTTAGACAAGTCAAGTTTAGTGAAGAATCTAGAATTAGAAAGTCTAATCAGTAGATCTTCTAACAAAGGCATCGGTTCAGCGTCGAACTTTGTGACCTGATTCAATTTGCGATAATCAACGCAAATTCGTATGTTCTTATCCTTCTTCCGGACAATAACCATGGAAGAAGAATATGGTGAAGTCGATGGTTCAATTATATTTAATTGAATCATTTCATCCAATTCCTTTTCCACTTGCGACTGAAAGTGTATAGGAATAGGATACGGCCTAACCCTAATTGGATTATTGTCGGTAAGAATTATGTCATGTTCTATGACATCTGTGTGTCCAGGAATGTCAGTGAGAACATCCTGAAATGTTTGTAACATCGACGAGACTTGTCGATGTTCGTCACCAGAAAGATTAGGAGAAACAGAAACGTTTTTCCAAGATTCCGTAGAATGTAATGGAACCACTGGAAGGGGAAGGTTGACATCAGAGAAGGTAGCTTCCTCATCCTGAATGACAGACAGGGATGAATAATGACCGTGAGGTGCAGGAGCATCATCCGTTGCCTGGAAAATAGGCAGCAAATAGTCCGGACGTTCGTGAAATTCCGAAAGCATGTTTATGTGGAAAGTTTTATGCTTTCCATCAATATCGACCACATAGTCAACATCGGAAATCCGAGAGACTATTGCATACGGACCTTTCCATGCAATAAGAAGTCTATTTTCCCTACTGGGGAGTAGGACGAATGCTTTGTCACCTGGACAAAGTTGTCGTAGACATCTATTCTTGTTAGCAAACTGTCTTGCCTTCTCTTTAGCAATTTCTGATGAAGCAGTTGCTAGCTTACATGCCTCAATGATCTTTTGTCTAAGAGCAATGACATACTCATATGAGGATTGAGTTTCATCGCTAATATCATCGGCAGTGATGAGATCGTGTAATAAAGACATAGGGCCGCGTGGACGCGCGCCAAAGACAAGTTCGAAGGGAGAAAATCCTGTGTGTTCATTAGGGACTTCTCTATAGGCAAAGAGAGCCGCGGGTAAAACCCTGTCCCAATCTTGAGGATGATCTTCAGTTATCTTACCAAGCAAAGTCTTGAGCGTTCTATTCAGACGCTCAACTAACCCATTAGACATAGGATGGTAGATACTACTGAGAGATCGTTCAATATGTAAGGTAGACATTACCTGTGACATAGTGTCAGATATGAGTTGAGTGCCATGGTCTGACAATATTTCTCTGGGGAACCCCAAGCGAGAAAATATCAACCAAAGAGCATCTGCGATATCTGTAGTAGATATGCTCTTAAGAGGAATAGCCTCTGGCCAACGTGTGCACATATCGACACATGTAAGGATAAACTGATGTCCTCTGGCCGACTTGACCTTAAAAGGGCCAATAATATCTATGGCCATTTTCTGAAACGGCCGAATAGGAATGTCAGCAGCCTGGATAGGCGCAGCATGTCGTGGTCCTCTAGATTTGACCTCCTGACATACCTTGCATGATCGGCAGTAAATACGAATGTCCTTATTGACAAAAGGCCAAAAGAAAGCCGCAAGGACTCTCGACTTCGTACGGGCAAAACCCATATGTCCAGCACATTGCGAGTCATGAGCATGTTGTAATATTTGCACTCTCATGCTCTTGGGAACAAGAATTTGCGAATGTGCCGACGTAGTCGAATCTTGTACCATACGTACAAGTACGCCGTTTCTCATTGCAATCCAAGATTTTCTATTTGTATCCTGATTCGGATCACCTTTCTTCGCAAGAACGAAGAATTTTTTTAAAGAAGGATCTTCTTCTTGCAATTTTATGAAAGAGTCACGAGTATTACTAAGTGACTATCTTGGCTATCAACTTCATTATCACTATTCAGTGAAGTTTCGGGTGTTTGTAGAGCTTGTGCTCTTGTAACTACTGCATTTGTAGCTTGCATGTTATTATCTTCCCAAGCAGCAATCTGCTGTGGGGTACACTCCCTAACTCCGTGAATACGACCAATAATAAGGTCCGCAATAGGATTAGGTAAGAGACAAGCATGCACATCTCCAGTAAAGAAAGGAGTGGCAATGCGAATTACAGCAGTAGGATATTTTTCTAGAGTGCCGCCAAATGTGACACATTTAATAACCCTTCCTGTAGCACAAGATGGATCTACAAGCGATTGTCTAACACCAATAGTGGTGCATCCGGAATCGAAAAGTAGTGAGACCGGAGTATCATTAACAAGACCCTTATGTAGGATTAAAGAACCCCTCCCGTCATGCGCAACAGCAGCAGGAAGAGCGGGAAGTGGGTGACCACAACTCAAAGTAGTTATGGTACCCGGTTCGAATAAAGTACTGCATTGGGGGCATTTGTTTGCTCTCTCAAAGTCAAAAGCAGAACCAGTGACAGCGTCAAAGTTTTTACTATCAACAACATGATTACAGGCTCCCTCAGTTTCCTGTTGTACAGCATTAGCCTGCTGATATCTCTTTTTTTTGTGTTGAGATCTACCCCGACTATTATTACCTCTGAAGTTATCAAAATTATTATTATCTCTGCAGTTATTATTGTCTCTATTGTAATTGTTATCCTGGTTCGAATTCCAGTTTCCACGATTACTATCATGTTCACATTGATGCGAACATCTATTTGTTTGGTTCTGAGGTCTTCGGCAGGAATAACCTCTATTACCATATCCTCTTTTGAAATGCTTATAATTATTAGGGTGATAGTAACGAGTACTATCAGGTTGTCTCCAATTCTTCGAAGAAGAATCACCATGAAATTGATTTCCATGATTTTGACAGAAATTACCGCTACTCTTTCTATCAAAATTTTGTTGGAATCTACGAGCAAAGTTTTGGCCATACGGAGCTGCCGAAGCAACTGGTAAACCTTCTTTCACCTTAGAGTTACCCATGGTTATGTGTGGGTGCGCAGTTACGTATTGGCAACAGAAATCTTCCATTTCTTTTATTGTTTTAGGTTTACGTTCATGAAGGAAAGCAAGGAAAGACTCATTGACAGACGACATGACTTTGTCTCTAAGTATTAAGTCCATAAGTCCTTCATAAGTTTTTTCCGTCTTAGATAGTTCAACCCATCGTGAGAAAGTAATGCGTATTCTTGCAATAAACTCGGAGAATTCAACTCCATTTTCAGGTAACATGTTTTTAAATTGTAGACGATAGCCGTCTTCGTTAAGCTGATATTTCTTTTTAACAAAGCGGCCCTGACAACCTCATAATTGTTCTTGTCAGGTTCATCCACCATATTTAATATACTTAGAGCTTTACCTGTCAGTATCCCTGATAACTGATAAACATATTTTGCTTTGTCTATGTTATGAGCTGTACATGCTTGTTCAAATCTGTCCAGATAGAACATTATGTCATCACTGGAAGGACTAAATGTTGGTAACTTAATCTTAAAAGTATCATTATTAGCCTTACCAGAAGATGAACCCTTGTTTGAATCATTACCATTACTCATGCTCGTCAATTTCAATTTTTCCAACTCTAAAGCTAAGACCTTTTCTTCATGTTCCATTTTTGCTTTCTCTTTCCTCTCATCAGACTCTCTCTGTAATCTTCTTTCCTCAGCCTGAGCCTCTTTTTGAAGTCTTTCATTTTCAGCTTCTTTTTCAAGTCTTTTATTTTCAGCCTCTTTTTTCAAGTCTTTTATTTTCAGCCTCTTTTTCAAGTCTTTTATTTTCAGCCTCTTTTTCAAGTCTTTTATTCTCAGCCTCTTTTTGAAGCTTTTAGCTTAGCTGGAGTTTTCTTTCCTCAGCTTCTGATTCCCTTTTTTGTTTTTTCCATTTCCATTTGGAATCTTTTTTCATCCACCTGCATCTGCAGTTTCTTTTGTTCAGCTTCCATCTGCAGTTTCTTTTGTTCAGCTTCCATTGCTTTATCATATCGAGCAGTTGCAAATTCTTCTAACTTATCACCAGTCTTCCCAAGCAATTTACCCTGCTCAATAAAGTGCTCAAATGTAGACATGTTGTCTAACATATGAGTCCAAAACCTGAAATAATTAACTAATTTATTTCAAACCTAAGTGTAACAAGTCTTAATTAAGCACTTGTATATTCACATCACATTATATTATCCCAGTCTCTGTGGGAAACAAGTCTCCAATCAAAGAACTTGTATATGAAATATCAGCAATCAATTCTTGATCATAAGTGCACTTCTCATTCAATAGTGCACGACACTATTCATCATTCATTTATCATCAGTGTAGTAGTAACAGTGCATTAGCATAGCCCATTAACTAATTACTATAACTGTAAACAATGACTATGTAAACACATGCAGAATGTAAACATTGAAAATGTAAACAATACAAACAATGTAAACAATAACAATGTAAACAATAACAAAGATCAGCAACAATACAAAAACGTTCGCAAAAATCAACTAAAAATAAAGCAGAAATTAATGAAATATCACAAAAAATGTGACGATATCTGCGCTATAATTAAACAAAATACATGACACCACAGTGTATAAACAAAAATGTTGTATGAAACTAAATTATAGACAAGAGTAGGCTAACAAATACAAACAAATCAAAACAAAACTAAAGAATGCGAAATAATAACGAAAACAATATTAAAACATGTCATCACAGCTAACATAAATAGCAACAGAAGTCGCTTAGCAAATTCCAGTATCGGAAATTTGCAAACCCTACAGAAAACGCTCACAATAGACGACCTCTATGACGTGGCATAATCTAACGGAGACACCACCCAACCGAGAACCCGCTGAAATATAAACATATAAATATACGAATAACATATAAACATATAACATATAGAATGAGATGATACACAGAAGACTCAGCAGAAGTATAAGGGCACAGTTTACATACAAACAGGCCACTTAACTTATAGGCTTCCAATCGTAGAACAGCAGAAAAAACGGATGTCAATCAACGTCCTAAAGAGCGAAGCTCCAACGATGATGGCACATCTGAACTGCTTCCACTGCTAACACGATGGTACAAGAGCTTCTGAAATACTGTGTGTTGAGTTGTTTCGGCACTTGACCTTCTAATCCAAAAGTAAGTTGATGGAAATCGGTACTTGGCCTTCTTCAGAAAACAACCCGTTTCAACCGGCACTTGACCTTCACAAAAACGACAGCACTGGAACCTTGACAGCAGCAACTTGCTTGACTTGCGTAAAAGATAACAGCAGTCCGAGTTATCCGGCAACATGTAACAACGCCGGGTACTGTCAAATTCTTGTTTCCGTCAAAAAGTTGAAATTTTGACTTTTACCGGGCAACGCCGAGTACTTTGAAAATTTTGAAGATGTTGACTGTATTGAAGAATGTTAATTTCTTGAAGGATGCTGATGAATTCTTGTTGAAAATGAAGTGGGTAAGGGACCCCGTGTTTGCTGGTACCAGAATCAAACCAGCTTATGGCCACCAAATGATGCGTGATGCCATATGATGATGGATGGTATCCGCATGTCTGGTTTTGTGTAGTGTGCAGATGTGTTCAGTCAAAACAATGTTCATACAAAAATAACAGGGCAATCCACATAGGACGTCAGTAAACTCACGACGTATAAAGTCAATGATTCTTGAAACAGCCGTTGACGTTTTTCTTCATTATTTATTGTGGACGCCACAGTGACAAAATGGTTACGCGAATATGTAGACACATCAACAGTCATTATCACAGCAACATTCAATACAGCAATAGACGGTAGACAGCATTACAATGATGAGTCAGATGCATGTTATATTTCATAGTGCTGTAAATGTAGTCAGGTGAAAAACTCCATCCTTTTCTATAACAGCCAGGAGATAACCAGATATATGAGATCAGTTCACTCTCCTTAGTCTGACTTCAGCAAGACAGACACGTCTGCCGAAGTATAAATAATGTCCTCAAAAATATCCTCTAGATAATAAAGGTTTTTCAAACCTAGTTCATTTAACAAAGTAGCAAGTAATGGTCCTTGGAACCTGCATCAACCGATGCAGCACAATACAGCGACATGTGAGCTAGGAAAACATCTCGTGACGACGACTTTCGAAGACAGGCTATGAACCAGAAATCGTTCACGACCAAAAATCGATAGAGTTAATGAAAATGTTAATTTACCTTGCCTTCCGGAAATACACAGAAATATTATGCCTCCCGGCATGTGCAAATACACTAGAGGTATTATCTCGAATAAACGAAATATCCATAAGAGGACTCTCACATTCCTGACAGAACAAAAAAAATAGCGGAGATCCCCTCTTCAACGAGGCATCTCTTTCGCCATTCCAAATCGCTCACTCCACTAGTGGTGGGCGGAAACCGATCGACCAAGAAGCAAGACAAGTCATGCGCAGTCCAGCGCAAAATGACCACAGCTCAAACTTAACTGCATTCGATACCAACGCGAGAAGACAAATGCTTACCGAGAAAAAGTGACTATAAATTTCAAGCAGTTGTTGCCCTTGCGTTATAAAATAGATATTGTAATAAAACGATGTTGCGAGAATTTATCACGCAACAGGGACAAATCTGACCCACTAGAGGTACTCGGGGACAAATCTGTCCCACGGGTACTCGGGGACAAATCTGACCCACTAGAGGTACTCGGGGACAAATCTGACCCACTAGAGGTACTCGGGGACAAATCTGTCCCACGGGTACTCGGGGACAAATCTGACCCACTAGAGGTACTCGGGGACAAATCTGACCCACTAGAGGTACTCGGGGACAAATCTGTCCCACGGGTACTCGGGGACAAATCTGACCCACTAGAGGTACTCGGGGACAAATCTGACCCACTAGAGGTACACGGGGACAAATCTGTCCCACAGGTACTCGGGGACAAATCTGACCCACTAGAGGTACTCGGGGACAAATCTGTCCCACGGGTACTCGGGGACAAATCTGACCCAAAAGAGGTACTCGGGGACAAATTTGACCCACTAGAGGTACACGGGGACAAATCTGTCAAGGTTCTACAAAAAAAAATCTAAAGAAACATCTTTCAAACACTTTTGTGATGGGGAAAAAAATATTGCAATAGGAAAATTATGTGACTAGTTGCACGCTTTTCATGCTAGTATATTCGAGATGTAAAATTCACTGACGATGGAGTAACGGTCCGCACCATATTTATTTTTCTGAAAGAGTCAACGCTTCAAATACATATTACATGTATTAAACTTTTTTTTTTTTTTTAACGTACGCCCGCTATTACTCAAGGCGAATTCTCAGGTTAGTATGTCTGAGACTGATTTTACATGAGTATCCTATTTTCCATGTACGCTGACAGGTGTCCTCTCGCCATTCAGGCAGATACTCGCCGTCTTCGGAGAGTGCCAATTAGAGCTGGGTCGGATCAGGAGCCGTTCAGGTTATTCCTGTCCCTGGTCGATGACACTTCTTCAAATGATCTCGCCCGGGCTTGAACCTGGATCACTCGATCGCCAGGGCTCAAATTAATCCAGTTCAAATCCCGGTCGACGATACTTCTTCAAATGTCTTCGCCAGGGGTCAAATTAATCCAATCCGGTCGACGAAACGTTTACACATGTGCTCGCCCGGTCTTGAACCTGGATCACTTGATCGCCAACGCAGCGTGGTAACCATTACACCAGCGCGGCTCCCGCATTAAACATTGTTTTTGAAAAAAAAAATATAAGCTTTACCATTTGACTTCAGAGAAGCTGAAATTTCACATCATAACATCGTTATTATCATCATCATCATCGCTATCCTCATCTCCATGTGCGGTTCTAACGGAGCACCGAACCACTACCTCAGCTGGTTCCCTTGTAGTAAGAATGCCCCAAGTAGTCGTATGCTCTCGCAGTGATGGCTCCTGAGGCAATTTGTTTGACTTGATGTGGTTGTTGTTGGCTCAATGTACAAAACATCAACATCTGGAAAACAATATTTTTAATTTTAGCTATTTTTTTCCCCTCAGTATCACGTTATACCGACAAGCTGGCGTCAGAGTGGCTAAGAGGTATAGCGTCCGCCTCGAATTCTATAGGCATCGGGTTCGATTCCCAGTAGAAAGAATATAATTTACGAATTTTTTTTTTCTCAGAACCAGTGGTCCTAATGATGTCGTACTCCGCCATGGTCTCCTGGTTAGTGAGATTGAATGTCTAGCCTTTTCGGAAAAGAGCCAAAAAAATAGGAGGTCCCATGTGCAAGTTGCGCACGTTAAAATCCCACGGCAGTTGGAAATCATAAAGAGTAGGCCAAAAAGGCTGTTGCCCTGGCAAAATGTAAAAATTAGAAACCTACCCACCACAAAAATATTTATAGAATGTGTGATTCCAGTATACATACTTTGGGATTCTCGCCGGTGCTACGGAGTTCGTGCACTGTGCTGAGATCCTCCTTGTGTGATCTAAGGGAGGAGATCGGAGCACTGATGGAGTTGTCCGTGTGCAATGAAGATAGTCCTTAAAACTAAAACCAAACCGACAAGTTGCTGATTGTTCCAGAACATGTCACAGATATGTTAATTAAATCTATATTATTAGTTACATTAGGGACCACAATTATAATTACTTATTCGGAACACTATATACCCAATTTAATACCCTTATGGATGCATGAAGGCATATCTGGAATCATCCTTATATGACCACCAGTTATGCACAATGCTACATTATACATATGTGGAAGTGAAACTCTGTCTTCTTCTTCTTCTTTGATCCTTAGCCGCCGACCGTCAAAGCAGTCAGTGGCCATCACGCCTCGTGGCGTCTTGTAGGGCAACAACAAATTTATTCCACTTTGCTCGGTCGGCGGCCATCCTTCGTACAGTGCCCCAACTCTGGTTCATTCTTTGCATCTCAGCCTCCACAGTCCTCCGCCAGGTTGTTTTTGGTCGGCCTCTCTTTCGTTTTCCTTCAGGGGTACAAAGCATAGCTGTTCTTGTGATGGCATCGGGGTCTCTTCTGAGGACATGGCCAACCCAGCTCCAGCGTCTGCCAGCTATGATGGTGTGCATGTCTTCTTGCTTGCTCCGAGTAAGCAGATCTTGGTTGGTGATGATATTTGGCCAAAAGATTCGGAGAATTTTTCTTAGGCATGTTGTGTGAAAAGAGGACAATTTCGACATTTCCTTCTCTGTAACTCTCCAGCTCTCCGCGCCATAGAGAAGCACAGAAAGCACACAGCTCTGATATAATCTTAATTTTGTGCTTGTGCTGTATTGAGAGAACTTCCAGATGTTGTTTAGGCTAAAAAAGGCTGTTCTTGCCTTATTCATTCTGATGTTGATGTCTTTGCCTGCCCCGCCGTCTGGTGTTACTATGCAATGAGGAATTATACAAACAGTTTTTCCAGGCCATGAATTTGCAGAACACCAGCCGTCAGAGGAATTAACTTATATTTCCAGACCTCAGTGATTCGAACAGCATCTAACTAAAGGGCTGTGGGTCCATTCTAAATCTGTGCCAGGAGAAGTGTGTATTCCCAAGGTTTTGGGTTCGTGGTTACTGTCATAAGAGGTTTTGATGTTAATAAAAGTATAGGCTATCCTGGAAAAATATTTGTATCAGAGGATACCAGGATAGTGCCAGATAAGAGACTGGTCTTATAAGTAATACCCCCTTCTCTGAAAAAAGCAAGGGTGTATAGACATCAAAGTGGGGTCAAGCTATGTAAGTTCTCAGAGTAGATGATGATGATTCTCTGAGTCCCTAACGGCTACCTCTTCTGATCCCAAATTGATTTAGCTACGGGTCTAGGGGAATGTATTTAATAAATTTAATGATTAATTTTAAACAGAACTTCAACTTTAATAAAATTATTTAAGCAAGGCTGCATGAAATTTTATGTACAATTTAATTGTCCTGACCCTCAATCTTTTAGGTCAGGAATTGTCAAAATCAAGAAAATGTTATTTACATAATAAAATAAATATTTTGGGAAATCTGTTCCATTTCTGTAAAGGGGTCACTGGAATGAATACACACAGAGTTCCTGTTCCTAATATTGATAATGCTACTAGTCCTACTGTGGTGAGATCAGTGATACAATTGATCAAAATTTCATTAATATTTAACTAAAGAGTAAAAAGTAGTAAAACTATTACAAGCCCGTGTTTGTAGCCCGACATCATCACCGATGCCTGGTGGCGAGCTGTATGTTAAAAAGTGTTCGCGCTAATAAAAATGAAAAGCCTATCCCAACACCCGCCCGCGTTTTAGTCACTCCGTCTTGAAAATTTGTAATCGACATGAAACAGTTTGTGTGCGTGCGGCATACTGGTTTCGCTTGCTAGAGCGAAAGAAAAACGGGGGAGGACAGAGATTGAGAGAAGAATAAAACCAATGCTTTTTATTAATCTAAAAATAAACTAATGCATTGTATTGTATCCCAGTCGCTTAGTAACCGAGGTTTGAAGGCTATTGCGGAGAAATCTTTACTGCTTATTGCCCGCCGCGGCGTTAGGCTAGACCATATAACTACGATTCAAATAACCATTGGGGTAAGGGAAGTGGGGGTTAGAACGATACTGAAAGTGAAAACTTAGAATGACTTTAGTGATACAGAATAAAGGATGGTTAGCATGATAGAATTAATATTATTAAAACATATCAAATCCTCCATAGTCCTCACAAGAACTTAGATGAATCTTAGAGATAGAGTTTATTAATATTATGATTCAGAAAAAAGAAAACCCAAAATGCCTAGAAAAAGACAAAAATGTTAACTACACGAAAGACTGACATAAAACTATATAGACAGATAGAGCTTAGTATTCTGGTCAATAATATGTTTTAATATCCAAATTCGCTCCATAAATAAATAAGATATTGTAGAAATATTATATATTGTAGTACAGTGAGACAAACGGATGATCGTCCTTGCTTATTTTATTGGTAATATTGGGGACGCAAATTTGAAAAAAGAGGCATAGGAGTGATTCAATTTGATTGGTTGGCACTATGAGGAAGGGAGAGGTAGAATTGGTAGCCCAAAACTAAAAATATTTTTGCATTGGCATAGCTAAGGCAGACTGACCAATGGACTACGAGACACATAGTATGTTTGGAGTTTTGTTTTTGAAAACTAAATTCAAAATTTGGTAGTCGCCTGATTTCATTGGCCAGCCCAAATTGATATTAGCAAAAGATTACAAGGCTCTTGGCCATTTGAATAGAAAATTTTCTGTAATAAAGTACGATGATAACAGAAGTGTTGATTGTAAAATAAATTACTAAATCTACAGTCTGGACAGAGGCAGAGAATCTTAGGCCATATTTGCCAGTCATCGTTACTTCTGTTATATTTCATTGAATTTGTGGTAAGAATGATTTATTAATTAATATGCCTTATTAAAACTGAAAAAAACTATATACTGCTATTGGGAAAAGTGAAGGACATGCCGGGAGCAATAATTATTGAGTCCTCATATTGCATTGTGTTTGAATGTTGCCTATTGTTATGATTATTATTATTATTAGATCAGAATATGTTAGTAAGCCTCTGTGTTCCATGAACACTCATCAACATCATCATCTCATCTCAACCCATAACCCGTCATGGGTCGTAGGGGTGCCATGGTGGAAGCATCAGCAGACAGGGTCCTCCACTGCTCTCTATTCTCAGCAATGCGTACAAGTGTGGAGAAACCGTGTCCTGCCCATTCTTTGATGTTATCAGCCCAGGATTTTCTTTGCCTTCCTCTTCTCCGTTTACCTTCGACTGTTCCCTGGAGAATCGTTTTCGAAAGGGAGTCATGACGAGTTACATGCCCAAACCAGGCAAGCTTTCGACGTTTCACTATTGACAAAAGTGGTTCTTGATGGCCTGCATAGGTGTTTATCTTCTCTCTAACATAGACATTTGTTTTGTGCTCTTTATAGCAAATGCGCAAAATTCTTCTGTAACATTTATGCTCGAAAGCCTGAATCCTTCGCTCCGTATCTGCAGTGAGTGTCCAGCCCTCACACCCATACAAGAGAATAGATAATACAAGTGATTTGTATAATTTGATCTTCACAGGAAAACTGATGTTATTTTTCCAGATCACATTCAACCTTGTCATGGCAGCTGAGGCCATCTCAAGTCTTGTCTTGATTTCTTTATTTGATCTTCCATCACTACATATAGTGGACCCGAGATATTTAAAGGTGTTAACTTCTTCTATCGTTTGCCCATTTAACGTAATGTTGGTCGGAACATGTTTCTTATGGCTATTCACCAATATCTTGCTTTTTTCTATATTAATTTCCATCCCATATGTTCTTGTTACTTTCTCCAGTCTAGAGGTAAGGTCTTGAAGGTCTGATTCTGTTCCAGCTATCAGATCAATATCATCAGCAAAACGTAGATTACACAGAGGTCGGCCTCCAATCGATATGGTTGATTTATAATCGTAGAGAGCCTCCTGCATAATATGTTCTAGATAAATGTTAAAGAGCACTGGTGACAGGATACATCCCTGGCGAACTACTACAGTTGTTTTGAAAAATTCTCCAATGTCATTGCTTGCAAAAACAGCACTGCTTGCGTCCTTGTATAGTGCTTCAATGATATCTATGATGTTGGTATCAAAATTGAATTTTCTCATTATTTGCCATAAACCTTCATGCCAGACTCGATCGAAGGCTTTTGTGAAATCGATGAAGTTATGGTATAAATCATGTTGATGCTGGAGATGTTTTTCGATCAGTAATCTAATATTGAAGATTTGTTCTGAGGTACTTCTTTTTGGTCTAAAGCCAGCCTGTTCCTCTGACAAGATTTCTTCTGATTTCTGTTTTATTCTGTTCAAAAGTATCCTTAACATCACCTTACTTGGATGACTAATAAGGCTAATGGTTCTGTAGTTCTTGCACATTTTTAGATTTCCTTTCTTTGGAAGCGGTATTACTAATGACTGCGTCCATTCTTTTGGCCATTTTTTTGTACTCCATATCTTCTGGCAAATTGTTGTCATGATTTTTACTATATCTGGTCCTCCATATTTCAAGAGCTCTGCTGGTATATTATCCACACCCGGTGACTTCCCTCCTTTCATCGAACATATAGCCTCTTCCACTTCTTCCCGTAGTATTGCTGCATTTCCGAGTTCTCTGTTTTCGCACTTAATGTTGTTTAATATGCCTAAGTCAGTGTCAAGTTTACAGTTATATAATTCTTTACAATATTCTGTCCACCTTCTCATTACAGCTGTTTTTTCATTGAGCAGAGCCCCATTGCTATCTTCTATGACAGTTACCCTGGGCTGTTGGGGTTTTGATAGTCTTCTTAATGTGTCAAAAACTGCCTTGCTGTTACCTTTTATTAGCCCCGTATTAATGGACTCACATTGATCAGCTACCCATTTTTCTTTGGCCTGTTTCATTTTCTTTCTAATATTTTTATTCACCATACTGTATTGCCATGCTGCTTCAGGAACCTCTTTCTTAACCTTTTTCATTTCCCGTCGTGTATCACATAACTTCAGAATGTCATCTGTAACCCATGGTTTGTTTATTTTCTTTCTTTTACCAAGTATTTCTGTTGCTGATTCAATGAGCACGTCTTTCATGTTCTCTGTGATTGAGTTGATATCATCCTCCAAAAAGTTGAGAGCTGCGAATTTTCCTCCAACAGTTGCCTCAAAGATTCCCGCGATTTCTGGATCTTTCAATTTGTCTAAATTGAATCTTAACTGAGAACATCTGTTTTGATTATAGTTCTTTTTGAGTTTAAGCTTGAGCGTCATCAATACCATGTCGTGATCACTACCAATGTCGGCGCCAGGAAAAGTCCTAGTCTTGGCTTTATTAATGCTGGACTTGAATCTTTTGGATACAAGAATAAAATCAATTTGGTTATGTATCTCAGTTTTTGGGGCATGCCACGTTGTTCTTCTTGATAACTTATGAGGAAATAGTGTATTTGCAAGGGTTAGTTTATAGTTGCTGGCAAATTCTAGTAGCCTTAGTCCTCGATCGTTGGTTTCTCCAGTCCCAAATTTCCCCACTGTGCCAGCCCAGTGACCGTATGCATCTGGCCCTATTTTAGCATTCCAATCACCTAGAACAATGAGAAGATCTTTCTTTGGAATTTTCTTAATTGCTTCATCCAAATTGTCATAAAATGTATCAATTGCCTCATCCTCATAGTCAGTAGTGGGGGCATATACCTGTATGATGGAGATGTTCTTTGGATGTGCTGCAATACGAATGGTGATAAGCCTGCTATTTATTGGGGTGCAGCTGATGACAGAGTTCAATCTATCTTTATGTACGATAAAACCTACTCCATGCTGATGTTTAGACTCATCTCCACTAAACCAAATTTTGTGACCATCATCCGTTATTGATTCACCTAATCCTGTCCATCTGACTTCTGCTAGGCCCAGGATGTCCCACGAGTATCTAACAAGTTCATGTGTTAGTTCTTTGACTTTTCCACACGCATATAGCGTGCGTACATTCCAAGTTCCAACAACAAAATTTTCTCTTGGAAGTTTCAAAACAGGTGTTTGTACCCCATTCGTTGACTTATCACTCTCAAGGGGCAATGAGAGCGCGGTCGTTGTTAATCCGGGCATCGGCCGATCCGGCAAATTATTACTGAGTTGACTTTCCATCATAACATTTCAGTGGGCAAGAGGTTTGCTTGGCGGTGCCCATCTCCTCTCCAAGTATCCTTGCAGGTACATACAAAAATGTACCTGGAGCAGTAACAATAGCCCTCAATAAATCTGTAATGTTTTGAAACACTGTCCGGTTGACACATCACAAAAAACCGCCATCTTGTTCACTCGGTAAACACAAACAGCGAACTCACATGACAGGCAAACTTGATGTTTTCATCTTTAAAATACTTATCAACACAATCCAGAAAATGAGCCAAACACACTACAAACTCATACAGCATTAATGAGGGCTACTACCACAGATGCAGACTCCAAAACGACGACATGAAATGCACAACACAAAAAGTGCGGCCTACCACGCCGCCATCTTGTATCCATTCCTCATCAACATGCCTAGAGCGTTTATAGTTAGGAAAAGAAAATCATACAGAAGGAGATGTATTTACTCCATTTTATTGTATTGAAGAAAACTATGTAAAATTACAGTGGCGTATCCGCCATATGGACCTGAGGTGTGGTCACAGTAAGGTGAAGTCATATGAGTTAGGGGCTGGTGCACTTGCATGCACACGAGGCTGACCCCATCCCATCATGTATAAATAGTTAATGGGAGTCTAAAACAGATATGAAAAGGCCAGGGTGTCCTTTTTATTGCAGGGTTTTATTTCCTGTTACCAACCGGTGACAGGAAACCTGATGACTATATTTGAAGACAGAAAGTCTCCAGTGAAATTGTATACTGTCTGCAGTAACCAGAAGGAGCTTATGTGTACGGACATATTCTATGCAGAGCAGTGTTGGGCGTTTGTATCTTCATAAAAGAATATCAGGTGATGTGCCAGTAGCTGGGACATCTGACAGTTCATCGAAATAAAGTGTTTTTCCCCAAAAAGTAACTTTAAAGATAGGGGCATGATGTTAACAACAGCTCCTTATATAAATGACTTACACTATTATGTACTAAATAACAGTCTGTGAATACACCTACAGGAACAATATATTATTATTATTCTTATCGGACAAATAGTCCAATTTTAGTTACTCAATTGTTGTAAAATATATTTTCCTCATTTTCAAAGACCTGTCCAAAAGAGATTGCAGGACAGGCAGATTAAAATTGTACAAAAAAAAGAATTAATATTCAAAAAAACTTAAACCACAGACTTATTACTTTACTATTAGTGTGTTGTAGTATCTTGTTTTGATGTACCATCATTTCATTGCATTCCCTAGACACTAGCCACATTGTAGTGGATTTGATGGTATTGTATGATGGTGATATTACTAAGTGTGATGCATGAGGTCAGCTGTGAAGGCTCCTGAGATAAAATGTAGCTGTGAATTGTCAGAAGGCCCTTCTTGCTACCACTACGACCTCACACCTATCTTTTTTTCCTAATGAATGTGGCTACGTTAAATGTCTAGGGTAATGATATGTAATGTGTTGTGGTAGTTTACATACACACACACAGATATTTACTAAGTCTAATAATATTAATAAATGTTATAATACACTGAACTAACTCAAGTGTGTAAAATTTTGATAGTAATTTTCTTTAAATTTATTTGTTCTGAACCAAGGTTTTAATTTGGTCAGAACATATGAAAGGTTTAGCAATTATGAAAGAAATGCATGAATATTACATAATAAATGCAAGGTGTGTACATATGTATGTTACTAGACTAGTTAATATTACTACTGTTTATAGTTGTAATCTATTTTGGGAGAACATTTAATGGATGTGCTGTTGGGGTGGCATCATCACTCCCTGTCTATGGTGACTACACATTGTCCAGTTATTGGATGGAATTTTTATGGGTGTGTTAGCAAATAAGTTGAGTTGGTGAATTCTCAGCAGACCAGGCGCTCACGTAGCTTGAATGTGTAGCTCTGGTGCTGAGATCTGGTGGCCCCACCTCTCCGTGCTTGGGGGCAATATCAGAAGTATGGTGGCACCACCTCTCCGTGCTTGGGGGCAATATCAGAGATCTGGTGGCCCCACCTCTCCGTGCTTGGGGGCTATAATAGGCTGCTCTGACAAAATGTTACTGCACGGGTCCACTCTTGTAATTTTCAACAACTCATTTGACACCGCATTGGTGCCAACTGAAACTCACAGTTCTGCAATCAAAGTATTAGTCATGTGTCAGAATTCCATCCTCTAACCATTTCTGGACACAACACTACACAACAACAACACCACATAGAGGGGTCAGATCTTTCTGACCAAACAACACATCTTACCAAGTTGGTTTCACATAGGATAAGTTCTCCCAGACTACGTATTCTGAAATATGTTCATTAGCTTCCTGCCATAGAATAGGATAGGTGATATGTTTCACTGATCTCAACACTTGATCTGTCCTTCATAATCCTTGCTGGAGTTTATGTATTTTATTTGTCTCTAGACCCTGAACTGGGGCGGGGGGTCTAGAGCGAATCCTTACTTGTTGTAAGGGACAGTTTATGCTATTGCAGTATCAAATCACTCGAAACCTTAAACAAATATTAAAATGTACAAAGAAATAATTTCAGTCTTACCAGAATTATGAATATAGTACACAGTTAAATGCTAGCAAAACTCAGCTGAGCTGCTGGCTTTAGGATGGCGTCCCTCTAAATATTTCAATAGCTTCTGGGAATTACACCACTTAATAATTCACTGTGTCTACTAGGACAACTTATAATGAATGGCACAAAATGCGCGTCTGAGCGCCGATAATATATTCATCTATGGCCAATCACTGCCTTTTATTTTTCAAATTCAAATATCCTACCAAAAAGTCATTTCAGTCATACCTCAGTCAAGTATGCCTTATTGTCTGTTGGTCCGTCCGTCTCTACTTGCGTTTCACAAAAAAACACACTTGTTTTTTGAACCAACTCTGCCTTCCCCTACACAATTTTGCCGTTAAAGTTATTTTTAGCCACAATTCACCAGCCCATCCCCTCTCTTCATTCCAACTAGATTTTAGCACTTGCGTCTTCAAGGCCACAATTTTTTGAAAATTAGTGACATGTTTTATTTCAATGCAGACGTTCGTTGATATGAACAACACAGTCTTTTGTCAATATCTTTCTTATTATCTGTCCGTCTGTATAAATGAAAGCATATTATTTCACTGCTCAAGATGGGCCATCCGGCCAGCTAGGTTTTATATTCCTAACATTATTATTAAGAAAAGTTACTTTTCAAATATTTTCTAGAATCTTCTGGAATGCGTTAATCACTGCATTCAAATAAACGGACTAAGTTATCGCAAAAGCGTCCAAAAAATGACTGTGGCGTATAATATCCAAGGTCCCTTTTGTCGATTTCTTTACTTTATGTCAACTTGGGGAACGTGACTTTATCCTCCTTTCCCCACCAATTTGCGTCCTTTTAGCCTCGCTAGTTTCAAGCACGCGTTCAGTCAGATTTTTCCTTTTGATCTCCGTTCTCATCCCGTTCCGTTTTGCCTTCAAGTCTAACAATTTAATTTCCATGGCGGGTGATGACCCGCGGCGTGGGCGATCATGTATTCTAGCAGCTTACGCATTGGTTTTTATCCTTACGTTGTATCATTGGAGATATTTTAACGTTGTATCACGGTTAATTTTGTGACACACATCAAACACCACACACTAGAAATAAAATACAGCACCGTGTGAGATCTAGAGAGGTAGCGTTAGGTACCCTGTAACTCATCATCATTTTCATCAAATATTAGAATCAGGGTCTTACATAGCTTGACCTAACACGGTTGACACATACACAGCAATCTTTCTTTCTTATAACATCATAACCTCTCCAGCAAATTAAACTTGCTACACCTACACCGTAAGGTCTGATACTCTCATCATACAACGGTGTTTAAGTTTTCTTGGGTGAATGAGTTTGGATGAACCGACATTGCCTTCTTAAAGGACTTAACTTTAGACTGTAGCTGCTGCTGTTCTTTCAATAGTAATCAGGATCACCAACTTTGTGACTCCTGGCTGAGAAGATGGGGTCTATCTCCAGGCTTTATATGGAGCTCTCAACTCCCACACGCTCCTCTTCTCACTTTAATGCAGCAAACGAGGTAACTTCGTGATATAACCCTCAAGTAAATACGTTCACATACACACAAGCTGACTGGCCGTAAAAGGGTTCTTAGCACTGCTCTCTCAGTTCAAACGGCAAAGGCTTGGACATACTGTCTTTTAGGATACGTCAGCTCGGCGTTGATTTTTTGATTCAATGGCCCAGATAATACTACCTTGTTTCTATTTATAGAACTACTTCTGCCCAATCAGAGGAAAAGTCAAAAAGTTAATTTTTGAGACTTGAGATTTATACGGTTCTAAGCGTGTCTGTATAATCTGACCCAATTTGAAAATTATATATTATAGTTATTAGTGGACCGATTTTAATTATCAAAAGTGATAATTAAACGGCCAATTTCTCTCTATCGTTCTATATAGTTTTCCTTTAGTTATTCCTTTGCATTTCAATCTGGGTAATTTTTAAGTAGATAAATTGGGCATTAATCTGATGTGAGAATATCACTAAAATAAATTTTTCTACTACAATAAAATGTTATTATGAGGGAATCTTTATGTTTATGTGTTAAGCAATATCAGCGCTATAATTCGAGATATCCCTTTCATTTTAATTATCTTTAGTTATTAAGAAATAAATTATCTACGTTCGGTCAAAAACACAAAATAGGCATTATTTCCACGTCAACCAACATTTTCTTGTCCCTACAAGAAAAGGAAACGATTTAATTGGTTGTTAAATTGGTACTATGCTCTTAGATAAATTTTGGTGGGCGGTAACTTTTGACTTGTTTCCTAGACAAATTCAAATACACTAGATAAATTATTGGCGGTAAATTTGACTGGGCCCTCAGACAAATTTCAAATACTGTAGTTATTTATAGATTTAAAAATACGTTAACTAGTTTTTGAGCGGGGAATTTTTGAGCGTGTTGTCATACAGATTCATTTCACTACAGTTACAAGACATCAGACTTAAGTACTGAAGTTCCTACGCCACTAGTGTGAGAGAAAAGTATCACCCCCAACAGCCTACAGTTGACAAATTACGTGGAGAAGTGTACTCATCACCAAAAGAAGAAGTGACGGAAACCACAGCTGCTGGACTCACCTGGAGCTACGTTTTATATAACGCTACAGCAAAAATACGGACATTATTAACGCCCTACCTAAACCTCAGTGAGGAACCTTAATTTCAATTTCACCCAATTTTCCATATTTATTTTCCCATGTTAAAGACTAATTGACTATTAAATTTGTTGTATGTTATTTTAAACTAAACAATAATAGTTGATTCAGTTTATATGTACGAAATCAAACGTATGAGCCAGTTTTGTTGATAAATACATATACATAAATATAGAGCAATTATTTATAAGAGAGCATTCGTTGGATTACTCCAACTGGGAGCTTGACGGGCCAGAACCATTGCATAAACCCTTCACAAAAGGCGGCGGGCCAGATAATAAGTTAACAAATTTGCTCAGCCCTTAAGCAGCGTTTGTTCTTGACTTCTGGGAATATCTTGTGAAGGCTTCCTTACGGTAGAAGCGCCATTTATCATCTATCTATATCTTTACCAAGAGTAATCTTGCACGAAGATAGATACCTTGGACGACCTACTTTTAGATACACTTGCGTTGTGACCATTAGTGGAATACTACTGCAAAGCAAGGGGAGGCAATCCCGTGACACCATGATGTGAAACTGTCCAGTATCTGATCTTTTTGACTTACGCTATCTCTGTTTCCTTCAATCTTTCCTGTTGTTATGATATACTCCAGCTTTCCTCTTCTCATAACATGCTCAAAGAAAGTCTTTTGCTTCTTACTAACATGAGGAATATGCTTCCTTTGCGCATTTGTCTCTTTCATGACATTCTCATTACTCTTTTGAGCTGCCCATGGTATTTTTAATATTCTTCTGTAAACCCAAATCTATGTGACCTCTAGCGAGTTTCCTACTTGTTAACTAATTGTCCATGACTCACTCCCGTATATATGCCAAGGTATTTGAATCTACTGACATGTTTTAAAACTGCTCCATTCACTTTTATAGTACATTCTGGGAGAGTCATTTTCTTTGAGGCCACCATTACTTCTGTATTTTTTACTTTAACTTTACTTTCAGGCAACTCATTTTCACTTTTTGCTACTAAGGCATCTCCAACAGTGGTTACATACCTGATGATCTGCTAAAATCCATATTCATAGCTTTGCCAACGAAACATGGAGCCATGGAATGTGAAGAACATCGCACCATTGGTGTCGTCCACATATAACGTCACGCAATTTTAGCTATTTTAACCCCCCCCCCCGCCCCCCCCCCCCCCCGGTGTAGCGTGATGTAAATACAAATGCCTTGTTATGATAGAAAGAAGGGAAAAACTGGCAACCAATCAAACGCCGCAAAGCTCGCTTCTTGACGAACCGGTTTTTACAATGGCGATCTGCAGAGGAGAGGAAAGTGTGTTAGTATACAATGGATTCGTGTGTCGTACAAGTGAATGGAGCGATAGAAAGTAATGACAGTGATTTCGCTTTTTGAGGGATAAGACCAGCTATATTCGTTCCAAATGAATAGTTGCTGTGTGCATTACTTTTGGAAAAAAATTTAAGGTAAAGGCGCCAGCATGGTGAAAACTGCTATTGTCGATCGTCTTTCAAAATTTGGTATAAATCGAAATCGGAACCAATTATGGAAAAACTTCATATAGAAAGAAAGCAGAAGTTCTGTAAAATAAAAGGAGATATAAATAAAAGTCATGGATAACAGGGTTGAGAAGCATGAAGAAGATTTCTGGACCAACCTAACACACTTACTCGATTCTGCACGCAAAACGAAGAACTAAACAGAGTGAGAAACTGTAACAACATCTTTCCCTCCGATACGGCTGCACCCGCCCTATATAAAGGCCAGTAGCAGACTATTCAGACTTTATACACACAGCAGAAGACAGATAGACTGAAGGAAGGAGACGCTTGCCGTGGCTAAAACCTTTACCATCTATATGCCGTGCAGCGCTGCTTCACCAAACTGAGTCTGTTCTTCTGTACTTTGCATCTATCCTAAGAGGGTATGTAAATTTATGAATAAATACTTGTTTTATTGCAGCTTATTTTAGTATAAGTGTATCAGGATCAGACCAGAGGACTGAACTGAATTTAAATTGTGAACGTGTAACGGAATTCGATGCATTCCTACGATTATCAGGATTGTCGTTTGGAGTGGTCAATTTACAGTTATTATACAGGAATAATAGACTTGGTACTCCAGAATGTGAAACGCAAAGGTAGAATCATAATTATGTATAAAATGTTTCAGATTTATTCATGTGTGGTTTTAGAATGTTTATGCAGATAGACACCTCTCTTGTCTTGCTATCCTGATCAGAACAGATCCATGTATCATTCATATACATGCAAACATTCTGATCACTCTCATTCCTTCTATCTACAACTCTGCCAAGAGTAATCCTGTGCGAAGGTAGACACCTTTGAAGACCAATATTAGATACTCTTGAGTTTTGGCTACTGTTGGACCACTACTGCAAAGCAGGGGAGGCAATTCCGTGACACTTTTAAAGGTGTATTATTTTAAATATAATCAAAAACAACATGTATGCGACTGTCATCTAGTAATTTCGTACTGAAGCTTGTGAACGTAGGTGAGGCGATGCGATGCAAATCATCATTATATTAAGTCTTTGTTATGTCATCTTTTGGAATAATAGTGCTTTATTATTGTTTGTTGAGATTTTTTTTAAATCAACGTAATAACTTTTTCTTTGCACGTGCACATGTTTTTGTCTTTTTCTTTTTTGTTTTGTTTTCTTTTTTGGGGTCTTCAAAGTTAATACATATTTTTGTTTTGGCATAAATTAAGGTGACCAGACGTCCCGGTTTTTCCGGGACAGTCCCGGTTTTCGACCATTTTTGATAATTTGTCCAGACTTTTTTTCGATGCAATCAGGGACGTCAATTTGTCCCGGTTTTGGACGAATTTGCCAATTTGGCATAAATCTCACAAATTAAAAAAAATTATTATTATTCCGTGGCTGACTTGAGGGAATTTTTAATTATTAGTGAACTGGCGCCGAAACAGCACAAGAGGTTGTCAGGACCGCGAATTAGTTTTGTAGCTCCAATGTGATATTCGCAGTTATTTGAAATTTTAGGTAGTGGTAAAGTACCAAGATTTTGCGTACGGTATACGTTTATTTAATTTAAACGGTGAACTATTTGTGCATATTTTGTTATTGTGGTAAGAAAATGGTACCAAAGAGTAAATATAGTTTCAATGAAGATTTACAAAAGGAATATCCGTTTATTAAAAAGAGTACATCAAACTTCAATGTACGATGCAATATATGTGCCTCCGGGTTTTCGATAAGCCATAGTGGACGTAGTGAGATTAAGAACCACATAAGCAGTGAGAAACATAAGAGAGCCGTAGTTACAGCTGCATCAAGCTCGTCGTTAACCACTTTCTTCAGAGCTGATAAAATTGGTGACCAAGAAGAGCAATTAGCTGCTATAGAAGGCGCCTTTGCATACCATACAGTGCTACACAATCATACTTTCAGGTCTATGGATTGCACATCAAAATTACTTCAGGTTACTTTAGAGCCAAAATTTGCACGTGCACATACGAAAACAGAAGCCATTATTCGAAATGTCTTGGCACCCCATATTCTAAATGAGTTAAGGTGGGACCTAGAAAAGTCTACATTTATTTCTGTACTGACAGATGCATCCAACTGTGGTGGGTTTAGATGTTACTGAGATAAATATTACTTGTCTACAGAGTGAGGTCAGCTATGCAAGTCTCTGAGTCTAATAGTTGATGATGCTTGTTCTCAGGGTACCTGACTGCTACCACCCTACGACCTCAATCTGCGCTATATTTTAAGCCTACTTTTATGTAAAGGTGTCTGGTTGTTATCTGGCTAGATGTCTAGGGTAATGTGCTATGTGATGTAGAGAGAATGACAACAACCACTAATGTAACTCAATGAAAATGATTAAACAAATCAATGGTTAAAGTTTGAGTAACAATTTTTTTACAGTTTTACTTTCCTGTACCTCAATTTCTTGGGTACAGGAATGTTTAAAACTCAAAATAGAATGGAAATGTATTTTCAGTAATGTGAATTAAAAAAGACAACTTGTCTATTGTATTATGAAAATGTCTATGACTTGGAATGTCCTGGTAAAGAACTAAATTCTATAAAGGATCACTCTTATGAGGAACGATTATGTTCATCACCTCAAGAACGCTGTGTTGATTTAATACTGGAGAGATTATGTCAAGTGAAAAATCATGAACCCTTGGATGGTTCTTATCTTCAAGTTCTGGAGCACTGTGGTCTTTCTTCCACAATGATAGTCTTCACGACTGCAACGTATAGACACTGCTACAGCACTCTTCAGAGTTTTGGGCAATCAGATACTTATTGCCTCGAACGTGCAGATTCAATAAGTCTTGTATGGCTCACTGAATGTTTCAACATGGAACCCTGAAAATAAGAGGATTAAGGCCTCCTCAGTATTTCAAACATATCTCTCCTTCCCTAACCAACTAAGCATTATCAACAGTTTCAAGATCAGTTTCTATGGCTACATAAATAGCTATCGTTCCTATCTGATGGGGTGACAGCTTCATACTCAGGTAAATTTCAATCATCAGTTTGATACATTCCTTTCATAGGAAAATTATAGTTAATTTTATGAAGTCATGTGAAAACACTGTGACTTGCTGAATACGGCCAGTGGTTTTCTGGCCTTCCAATCATAATAATGTCCTATTTTATTTCCAACTATGTCTTTTCATTCTCTCCCAAAGTTTAAGTAAGCCTGCCTTGCTTTTAAAAGAAATGGTAATCTTCCGTAATAGCACTTGTGGCATAACACAAAGTGTTGAGTTTGGCGCCTTTCTGGTTTTGCCTCTATCCATCAATACTGCATTCACATTCAATAATACAGATACATCTAAATAATAATGTTTATATAAATGTTTATCTTACCGCATCAATGATATAATGCACAATTTGTAGGTTAACCGGCGATCAATGGTCACACTAAGATCGCCACTGGTGCAGAACAGCGAAGGCAATGGTTATGAATGTCGTGCGTCTGATGATAACACTACTTTTCAAATCTTTATCTTCAAGTGGCAACTAACGCTGGCTTCAAATCGTTTTTATTACTACCGTTAGTCTATTCTACCACAGCCAATCAAATTATGTTATGCCCACTTGCCTCTTTTTCAAAATAAATTACACTTTCACCAAGTATTATCCTTTTATTGTCACTGTCCTTTCGTTTATTTTATTCTGCATCGATGTTCCTTGGGCCACCCGTTATCTATCCTTCTAAGTTTCACTTTCGCCATCTCCAGCCCTACACATTAGTGGGTATCTTCAAATTTTCAAGTTAGCCGTAATTTTTTTCTTTTCTTTAAATCCACCACCGTTTTCCTTCCCTCTCGTTCTTTTTCAAAATGAAGCAACGCGTTTGGATTTCATCAGAAAATACAACTAGACAGGAAATGCGAGCTTGTCTGTGTGTTTTTACCACCGTCCCCCAATCTAAGTGTTTATACATTCAAACTGCGTTATTAGTGAACGGGGTGGGCAGGTGGTTTGTAGTGGCTCTGCACCGCTTTTCCAAATTCTGCTAGTAGCAAAGTCACGCACTTTCGTTACAGTAAGTGATGCCTAGAACCACGGTCGCATGTCGTTCTATTAATACTTCCTCTCTCTCTCCGTCACTGCTCCGTTTTTCTCTCTCTTTCTTGGAACGAAACACGCCTTGGCTGCCAAAATGTTATAGTTAATTTCAAGGACGGAGTATGAAAGCTTGTAATATTGAGAGAGGGTACCATTCACTTTGCGTTAAGGCTTCTCAAAACCTGCGCGACTGCGGGCAATGGCGAAGACATTGAGCACAACTCCCTATTTTATCTCTATAGTATTTGGATTTATAATCGATAATATTTTATCTATTTGATCGGGGTATCAGGGATCTTACCACACCAACCACAAAGAATTCAAGATTTTTCCTTTGCTTGTCATATACTTTGATCACAGTAATGGAGTGAAAATTAAAATATTAGAGTTAAAGTAATTGCCAGGTGAAACATCTGATATTGTAAGTAGTTTTCTTAATGACTGCATAACTGAAAATGGTTTAGACAGGAAAGTAGTTGGGTTATGCGCAGACAACACAAATTCCAATTTTGGAGGTGCTGAAAGGAAAGGACATAACAATGTTTAAAAAAAACTGCAAGAAAACCTTGGACATGGTCTTATAGGAGTTGGGTGTGCAGGTCATATTTTCCACAACACTGTTCGAACAGCTGCAGATGTACTGCCTGTTGATGTCGAGCTGATTATTGCTAAAATTTATCTACTCTTTCAAATCATACACAGTACGAGTTGAAAGACTCAAGGAGTTTTGCCAGTTTGTGGAAACAGACTTCCACATGATCTTAGGTTACGCTCAAACTAGGTGGCTTGCTCTGCTGCCTGCTGTTGAAAGGGTTCTTCAGATGTTCCTGCCTCTAAAATCATATTTTCAATCTCAAGACAGATGCCCAGTTTTTATACAGACATTCTTTGAAAATCCTCTATCTGAGGCATGGCTTGTTTTTGTTCACAGTCAGGCCTCTCCATTCCACGAAGCAGTGCAAAAAATAGAGGGACAGACGGTCACTGTGTTTGAAGTCATTGACAGCATCAACAGGTTGAAAACTATTTTGAAGTCCAAACTGGAAGACTGTTTCTTGCCATCAAGAGTTAAGCTAATCCTTGAAAAGCTGGAAATGGAAGGACTTCCAAAGGAGGATGTGAAAAAGTTTCATGCTAGCGTTTCTTCGTTCTATGAAACAGCTTTCAATTATTTGAATAAATGGGCTGCAAAAAATTTTCAAGACCTAGAATCCTACAGCTGGGTAACGCTGAACAGAATACCAATTTGGGCAGATATTGAGATATCATCATCACTAGTGATTCAAACATTACCTTCAGCCCACTTTACAGAAACTGAAATTTATGACGAATATGTCTATATGAAGCAGTTTGTTACTTCTCAGAAAATTAGTGAAGGAGTGCCAAAAAAACATTGCCACCACAATGTTGGATTGAAATGGTTTTCCACTTCAAAAACAATAATGTGACATTTTCAAATATTTTGAAGTTGGCAGAGTTTTTTTTTCTGTCTACCTGGAACAAATGCTGCCACAGAAAGAATGTTTTCTTTGATGAACAGCTTATGGGCAAGTGATAAAACACAGCTAGGTGTTGAAACATTGAAAGCTATGTTGACAACCAAAGTGAACTGTGAGGAAACATGTGTAGAGTTTTTTAAGATGCTGCTTGCAAAGAAGGACCTATTGATAAAAATCCACTCATCTGAAAAGTACAGTAATTCAGCTTCACCTTAAGTAAAGATTATTGATGTTTTTCTCTCTTATTAGTTTAAGTAGTTAAACTTATACAGTAAAATATATGTTATTCAATGTTATTCAAATGTATATATAAAATGTATATTATTTTAAATTGACATCAACTTGATTTTTCCGGAACATGTCCCGACTTTTGACCTTTTCTTTACCCTTTTGTCCCGATTTTTTGCATTGAAATAGGTCAAATCTTCTATTTTGTCCCGGATTAGGGTTTTGAAAATATGGTCACCTTACATAAATGCTTTCTTTATTTCCCTCGCATGTGGAGTGATTTTATTACTTACCGTTTTAGAACTGTAAATGTAGTTACAGTGAAAAATTGTGTATGGTAGACCGCAGCCACATTGACAAGGCAGATGTAGGTCTTGGCATGTTAAAGTGGGCCCAAGTCTGATCTGAAGCATCAAACAAGCAATGAATCACTGATATTTGACCCGTCTGCCACAGCGTTTCAAACACGGCCAGAAAGAGAAAAGAGATGACAGGGCATTCTTTTGTAATGCTTTTTGCCTTGATGTTTAAGGTATATAACTGCCATCCACCGCGCAGTCTCCCGCGGTGAATATAAATAAGCGCTTTCAAGCCAATCAAAACAATCCCACATACCTACACAATTTTGATTGACAAGTGTTGATTGCACTGGCGTGGCTTTTCTAGTCAAACGATTTGATGGTGAAATTTGTTGTAATTTAAAAAAAAGCCATATATAGATCTTAAAGATATGGTATGGTTTGAATTTGTTTTAAAGACCATCTTCATTTCACACGGACAACTCCATCAGAGCCCCGAGTTCCTCCCTTGGATCACACAAGGAGTATCTCAGCACAGTGCACGAACTCCGTAGCACCAGCGAGGATCTCAGTGTGTGCATACAGGAATCACACATTCTATAAATGTTTTTGTAGTGGGTAGGTTTCCAAATTATTTTTTATTTTTGCCAGGTAGCGGCTGTATGGCCTACTCTTGTCGATTTCCAACTGCCGAGGGATTTTGAATGTGCGCAACTTGCACACGGGACCGCCATTTTTTTTTACCCTTATCCGAGAAGGCTAGACATCCGATCTCACTACCCAGGAGATAGGGGGAGGAGGACCCACTGGTTCTGAAAAAATGTCCATCACTTATATTCCATGTACTAGGAGCGAACCCGGTACCTTTAGATTTAGAGCCGGACGCCATACCTGTTAGCCACTTCGACCCATGTCTTAAAGATAAATGGAAGATAAAAGGTAGCCTTATATAGAATATACTGCCAAAGTGGAGAGAAGTGTTAGAGATTTCATTATACTAGGTCACAGCTTTATGAGAAGAGGGTGTTCAATTCCCTTGCTCACTGCCTTTGCCATCTCTAACTCAAGAGTAGAGTCAAGTACCCATTTATAGCTGGGTACACTAGAGCGTGCATATCGTACAAGACACGACTAATATGAGGTTGTGTAATGGGCTCATCATTGACAACAAATAGCCACATACACCATCCCTGCTAGAGCACGTGACTGCGTGGTGCAGGCTTCCTGCAAAGGGATTAGCTGTAGTGGTGGTTGTATGCTTCATAAGGAGCGCAAAGGAAAATTATGATGAGGATGATGATAACGGTGATGATGATGATAACTATGATGAAGATGAGGAGGATGATAATGATGAGGAGGAGGATGAGGATGATAACGATGATGATGAGGAGGAGGCAGATGATTATAACGATGATGATGAGTGTGACGTAGAATGTAAATATTGATACAATAATCTGACAGCCTTTGCTTTCTCATTTAGTGTCTACCATTTGCTAAGCCAAACCACGCAATTTTTTGACTGCATTACTCATATCTAATCCACGCCCTTTTTCTCTTGAGATGTAAACAAACAGACGTTTACCAATTTCCGTGACCTGCCAGCATAACAGGCAGCGAGCCCTGATTTGTTTACCTAGTTTCTCACGCGAGTTGATCTGCCAATCACCGGACATCGGTCTGATCGCATGTGAGATAAACACTTAGCCCTTTGATCTTCAGATACAGGGGAACTCTGAAGCCGGTTTTGCATTTCATCCCGAGGACGCGAGCAATTTTCCGAAAGAAACTCCGTTAGCTGGACGATGTGTTTGATGTTGGGCAAAGCAGCGATTGATCGTCGGAAAGGGGACGTAATCTAAGAGAGGCCCGTGCACGGCCAGTCGTCTGATGTCGATCAGCATCGCTGAGTAGAATGAACGAAAACCTGTGATCCGGGAAACGTAGTTCCTGATTTCCCTACTATACAGAAGGTGTGAATTGTAACATCTTCTAGCGACAATAACACCCTGATCTGTATATATACCGCGCTCTTTCAAATTCAGTTATCGTAGTCGCTCAGAAATTCTTGGATAATCTAAGCACGCCAGACTAGAACTATTCTTCGCTAAATGTGTTAAATTGTCTCGTGGGGATTTCTTTTTCTGATTTGTGGTAATAGAAATTGTGCTTAAAGTGTTAAAATGTGTTAAGTTTACCAATTTTATTCACTACAATTCCCTAGCGTTTAAAACAAGTGAAATAACATAACGCGTAGATATTTTCTTGCCAGTCGTTCAGCGTAATGTAAATTCCATCACCACACTTTCTTACACCAGAAGATACGGCTTAGCTAATTGAGATTATTAAGCGTGACGGATAGTGACAGAATAGAATTCGCATTATATTTCATTGTGTGAAATTAAATAAGTGACTAGAGTTAATGTTATGTGACAAAACAACAGACGCCGAAACAGCTAGTAGTGACAGGCGATTTTTGTTAAGTGCGCGTATGGATAAAGCAAATAATAATTGACTTTGTGCGCTGTTCATTTTCTCGCGAGGCAATAACAGGAGGAGGGCGCATACCCTTTTTCTCGACATACCATAGCGCAAAACTTACGGGTGGATAGGAAAGTAGCAGTTTTCATAAATGTTCTTTTCTTCCTAATATAGCACCCGATCAAAACCAGCGGCCAGCGGTTTTTTTTCTTGAGTATAGTCTTCAGTACTGATGATAATTATGCTGTTTTCTTTATGACTTTCGAGTCCATAAGTCCATGTTGTGAACAGGACTGGCTAAAAGACACATAAACATCTTAGTGTAACAGGACTTTCAATTCCAACATATTTTTTCAATTTATCAGCCCATGTGAGTGGTATATATATATATATATATATATATATATATATATATATATATATATATATATATATATATATATATATATATATATATATATATATATATATATATATATATATATGTATATATATATATATATATATATATATATATATATATATATATATATGTATATATATATATATATATATGTATATATATATATATATATATATATATATATATATATATATATATATATATATATGTATATGTATATATATGTATATATATGTATATGTATGTATATGTATGTGTGTGTGTGTATGTGTGTATGTGTGTATGTATGTATGTGTGTATGTATGTATGTATGTATGTATGTATGTATGTATATATATCAACATCTAACTTTTGACAGACGCAGCACTGGATTCATTCAAAAAGTTGTGCTGTTTCAAAATAGGAACTCAGCCTAGAGCCAGCCGATAGGATTTACCATCATCATCGTTTTTTTTACAAACTGTACTATTTGTCCTAGCAACCAGACGCTTAGCAATACGGGAAGTACTTTTCTCCTTTTTTTCAACTGTGAACACCCAGAGCACGTCTCGCTTCAGTAATTATTTGTGGTGACACCTATTTCATCCAGGAAAAATTACACCACCAAATTTATCGTCCACCTTGTAATTATTATTCGATATATAAGCTGGGCTGGGGCCAAATTTGGGCAACCCACCTGACAGTATAGGTTCAGGAACTATTGTATTTTTTCAAGGGATACCAACACTACTATTAGGTAAGCAAGAGTGTTTGTGGCCACAGATGACAGAGTGAGAGATAGAGAGAGAGTGAATATTGTTCTTTTATTAGAAACATTGTACTAACTTCTTTTTTTTATTTCGTTAAACTGAGTAACTTTACTGAGTAGTAATTTAGTGGGGAACTTGTTCTTCATATTCTATTATGTAACCTAGTGCTTATCTTTGACCTTTGGGTTATTAACTTCTTTTGGGATCTTTTCTCAACAAAGGGAGGGCACTTATTCGGTTATTTTTGTAGTGAATTTCTAAATACAATATCTAAAATTAATATATATAACAATATCGGGCATAAAGGAAAAGATAAGAAAGTACAAAAGAATTTTCTACTAGAACTGTTGGTATCGCCTCCGCCGTCAGATTATTATTTGCTAACGCATAAGACGAACAAAACGGTACCAAAATTTTTCAAATTCGTCCTTGACATAATCACTTTTCCTAGTTCTAAGAAAATTGTGCCTAAAAATGCATTGTGGAACGAGAAGGAGCAAGGAAAGATAAAATGCTAATACGTTTCGCATTGATTTTAAACTAAAAGCCAATACTAGCAAGTGGCAAGCCTTGCCATAGGGGGTTTCCCCGAAATACGACGAAAAAGTTAGAATATGTAGACACCTCGTGTCACAAAAACAACCTTAGCTCTTATTTCACAGGACGTAATTAGGACGTAAATAGAGAAGACAGCACATGGAAAAGAATTGAACGGGTAGTAGACAAAAAATAAAAACACTAACATAGAAAAAAAAAACTCTGTACTTCTGAACCAAGCCAACTAGTCCCATATAAATTATATATTCGTGTACCTTAGGACTTGCTGACAAAGAATATGGTAATAGTTATGCAAATAGTCCATTAATTAACTAATTATAGCCATAATACTATAGTGGACCCGACCAGACTGTCAAGTAAAGATCATGCCTGCTTACAATTTTTTATGGCATGTTTTGAAAAACGACTTTGGGTAAATGAGGTTAAAAGGTACGGGATATTTGATTGGTTGGATTTTAAAGGAAGGCGCAGTATGATTGGTTGACCTAAAACTAAAAATATATTTGCCTTGAAACATATTGAGAGTCGTTATTTGAAACGATAGATTCAAAATTAAATGTAAACATGGTCCCATTGGACAAAGCAGTAGATATAGGCACGAAACGGGGACTGTTCCCTGCCATTACAAGAAAATTTTGTGCAACGCAAGATCGATGAGAGCAGGCGGATAATTTTCTAACATAGGAAAAGCCTGGACATAGGGGCAGATCGAAAATGTGCCAGATTCTATTGCCTAGTCATCGTTTTACTTGTGTTATTTCCTTGCATCTGTGGTAAGATTGATTTTCTTAATATTTTATTTAAAATAAAATTTGAATGTGAAATACTAACATACGACTGTAAGTAAGTGAGTCTATGGCAGACTCAAAACAGAGTCTAGAGATTGATCCAGCATATGAAAGACTATCAGAGAGGTGTAGACCAACTAAATTATATAGGATTATCATCAGGAGCATAATACCTATCCTATTGTATGGACAACAGATTATTGCTGGAATTGCAGAGGCGTTGTAACTATTAGGGGAGAGGAATACTGGTATACCTGGTCACATCAAAAGAAACTGGTGAAAGGGATTGTCGTAAAGAGCTGACCTTGCATGTTTGTTTGTAATGTGCCTGTACTGGTTGTTGAGTATTAGTGTAGGCTGTTGATTACGAAGGAGGCATATCCTTCTGATTTCAGAGGGTTTTGGTTGCTGTCAATAACTGGTGCCAGACTACAGTGGGCCGATATATTCATGCCACAGTCTTGCCTTTTTCGGAGACAACTGTAAACCACCATCATTCTTGAAGAAGTGGGAGCTGAAGGTTATCGTTCAGCGAAGTGCAGGAAGATTCCTACAGCATATTACCAAGTTAGGTGCATGTTTCGGCACCTGATCGCTCAACTAACATTATATTAGAAAAGAGACTGAGAATAGTGATATAAACATTCCATCAGTGTCCATAAAAACTTACAAACAACATGCAGAGATGATGATAGTAAACAGTCAACCAGTGTATACTAGATGTCACCTCAGTTAAACAATACAACTACACCCTTATATAATAATATATGTATTATGGACAGAAGATCCATTGTATAAATTGATTGATGTAATTAATTTCTATGATTTCACTTTGATTGCCAGTCCTGATTCCAAATAAATCAGATTCAGGACAATAAAATGAAAAACCGTAACTTTCAACCACAGACTTACTAAAGATAGTCTTTTAAAGTGTAGTTTGTATGTGATTGTCGTGGTACTGTTGTGTTGTATTAGATAATAAAATAATTTGTGTAATTGTTTATATGTTTAGTTGGTTAATGCAACCTTACACTACATTTCATAACCCTAGACACCAAACGTAGTCATCTTATAGTCTATCAAGAATAAGTCTGAATGAGATCATAGTGGTGGAAGTAGAAAGGTGCCCTGGAAATTTACTCAAATATTTATTATATTCAGGGACCTTCACAGCTGACCTCATTCAGTACACTAAGATTTCTTAACAACAAACTGTATTAACATCAACCCACCACATATATTGGGGTCTCGCTCCTGGGGATTGAATTTTCATAACACCAGCTATATAGGGTAGTTTGCTTCTGGGATTTTAAATTCTTAAAATATTATCAATTATATTAGGAATCTCAGATAGTATAAAACTAAAAGCATTCCTTTTTGGAGAAATTAAATAGTGGTTGAGCTATCAGTGCCTGTGGTTGTTCTTAGTTATAATTAGAAATTGTTAGTTATAATTAGAAATATGTCTAGTTAGAAATTTTAAAAGGTCTGCCTAGTACAAAATGGCTGACCTGGCAAAGTTTCGATCTGCTGCTGTGCAGGCTGCAAAAGAATTGGGAATGGAGGGGCAAATTATGATTGCTTATGTCACAACTGAATGTGACAAATTTATTGAACGCGAAGAAAAAAGATTAGAAAAAGAGGCTTAAAGAAAGTTAGAGGCTGAAAAAGAAATTAAGAGGCTGCAAATTGAGGCTGACAAGGAGGCTAGGGCATTGGAAGCAGAGGAAAAGAGACAGGCTGCAGAAAGAGAAGAAAAGAGACTAGCTGCAGAAAGAGAAGCAGAAGAAAAGAGATTAGCTGCAGAAAGAGAAGAAAAGAGATTAGCTGCAGAAAGAGAAGAAAAGAGATTAGCTACAGAAAGAGAAGAAAAGAAACAGGCTGCAGACAGAGAAGCTGAGGAAAGAAGACAGGCTGCAGAAAGGGAAGCAGAAAAGGAGGAGAAGAGATTACAAAGGGAACATGAGTTACGACTAAGGGAGTTTGAGTTTCAAAGCCATGCTCCTGAAAATGGTGCCAGTCCCTTTACCTCAGATGCCACTGTTAGTCAGGGAGCCTCAACCTCAGCTATGAGTTTTCATTTAGACCATTTTGTTGAGAAAGACGATGACATAGAAAGTTACCTAAATAGATATGAACTTTTGGCTACCACGTATGGTTTAGAGAGAGAAAGGTGGAGCCTACAGTTATCACAAGGGCTTCGGGGTACAGCTTATGAAGTTTTTGCCAAGATGAGCAGGGATGATCAGGACAATTATGACATGCTAAAGCAGGCTCTTTTGTTAAGATATGAAAAGAATGGGGAATTTTATAGAAAAAAAATTTAGGAATGCCAAACTACTGTCGGGTGAGACTTATCACCAGTTCTCTGCACGGTTAGAGACCTACTTGGAGAAATGGACTGCTCTGGGAAAAACCCAAGATCTTAAGGAAATGATCCTTATTGAGCAACTAAGAGAGTCCATGTCTCCAGACCTGAGAAAGTTTCTCATGGAACAAGGTGCAGAGAGGCTGGGTGAGTTACTCAATGTCGCTGAGAGGTATCAGGCAGCCCAAGCAGAGGTAGTTGGAAATAAAAAGAAACAGGTAGACAATTTTAAGGCACCTCAAAACTTTAATAAGTTTGATCATAGAGACCAGAACAAAGGTAAGCACCAGTTTGATAGGCCACGCAATGACTATAATAATAAGCCCTCACAATTCAATGAAAGGAAATATAATGATAGAAAACCCTTTAACCAAGGAAAGAAGAATTGTAAACATTGTCGGATGGACAACCATAACACTGAAAATTGTAGAAAGAAAACTCCTACTTCCTCTGCAATGAAAAGGGGGAGAAAGGGAGTAAAGGTCAACCCTACTGAACAACAGGAACCTTACCACCCCCCAGTGTGTGAAGATGTAACATGCAATGGTGTCACCATAAGGTGTTTGTATGATACTGGATTAGATTATGATTCAGTTGTGAGTTCTCACCTGGTGCAGGCAGATCAATACACCACAGAAACAGGGGAGATTCAAACTGCAACCAAGGACGTAGCGACCATGACACTTCCCGTCGCCAGGATAAATGTGAAAACGCGATATGTGGAAGGAATCATAAAAGCAGCAGTGATAAATGAACCAATCTACCCTCTGATATTGGGGTGTAGATATGTCTTCTTGGGGAATCCCAGGAGACCTGTGACCATGGCAACAGTGCAGACCAGATGTCAGTCTAAAAAGGAGGAGGATAATCTGATAAATACCCATCCAGATGAGATGAGGAAGGCACAGGCGGAGGATAAGACCCTCAAGCCTTGTTTTAAGAAATTGCCAAAATGTCATACACCTCCAGGCAAGGGAGATTTCTATATGAAAAACAAATTGATTTATAGGAAGGCTGGAAATGGATCCAATGGTCACGGACAGCTGGTCCTTCCAATTTCATATAGGACTAAAGTGTTGGAACTAGGGCATGCGATTCCTTTCAGTGGTCATATGGGAATCAGCGCAACAGGACAGCGTATATCTTGACATTATTTCTGGCCAGGAATAACTGAAGACATAAAGAGATATGTAAAATCCTGTCCAGAGTGCCAACGGGTAGCTCAAAAGCATTGGACTGCTCCAGTAACTCTAGGGGAAATGCCCATAGTGGGAACCCCCTTTGAAAGAGTTGCCGTGGACATTGTGGGACCTCTCACTCGGACCAAGAGGAGGAACAGTTACATTCTGACTCTGGTGGACACTTGTTCTATGTGGGGAGAGGCGGTAGCCCTGTCATCAATTGATTCGAAGCATGTGGCAGATGCATTACTCACAATCTTCACCAGGTTAGGCTTTCCCAACCAAATCTTGACTGATAATGGCTCTCAGTTCAAGGGGAAACTAACAGAAGAAGTATTCAGGATCTTTCAAGCCAAACACTTTCATTGTAGCCCGTATCATCCTCAAGGAAATGGCCAAGTAGAAAGATTTAACGGGACTCTCATGTCGATCCTGAGGAAGTTGGCACATGAAAAACCAGATACATGGGATCAGTACCTTCCCGCCGCCCTGTTTGCCTACCGGGAGGTACCCCATAGTTCAACCGGTATGGCCCCGGCAACATTGTTATTTGGAAGGCCAATAAAAGGTCCCTTGGAAGCCTTGTTAAGGACCTGGACCGATGAAAAGGCAGAAGAAAATATTACCTCATCATATCAATATGTGAACGAGCTGACCACTCGTCTTAAAACTGGCTGGAAACTTGCCAATGAAAATTTGAGACAAACCAGGAAAAAGCATGCTGCCTATTACAATAAGAAAGCGAAGGATCGAGAATTATCTGTGGGAGAGAAGGTGCTCCTTCTACTGCCCGGCAGCCAGAATAAATTGCAAATTGGATGGCAAGGTCCATATACAGTTCTAGAGAAGGTGTCTAGAACAAATTATAAGATAGATAAGAAAGGGAAAGAGAAAATCTATCATGTGAATCTCCTGAAGAAATATCTGGACAGAGAAAACCAGGAAGAGACACACCTACTGACCTTGTCTGTTGCAATGGAGATGAAAAAGGAACCACTCACTTCTCAGGAATATCCTTTACATCCCTGTGAAACCGCCGCACAGGTAAAAATCAGCACACACTTAACGGAAATTCAGAGGGAGAGGGTTCAACAGGTTCTGAATAATCATACAGATGTGTTAACGGACCGTCCGGGGCATACAAATTTATTGGAGTATGATATGAAACTCATAGACCCAACACCAATCTGTATGAAAGCCTATTCAATTCCGTTCGCTAAGGAAAAAGCTTTAAGGGAGGAGATAGATTATCTGTTGAGAGAAGGGATTATCTCGCACAGTGAATCTCCCTACAGTTCCAGTGTAGTTCTGTTAAGAAAACCCTCCGGAGAACACAGGCTGTGTATAGATTACAGGAAACTGAATGCTGTCACAGAAGGTCAGGTGTATCCATTACCTGATACAAATCAGCTGTTTGCCAGGCTGAATAGAGCTAAATATTTCTCTAAAGTGGATCTGAGCAAAGGCTACTATCAGATTCCAGTAAAGCCGGAGGTAAAACCTTATTTAGCCTTTAGCACCTCGGAAGGACATTATGAATTTAATATGTTGCCATTCGGGCTGAAAAATGCACCGAGTGCGTTTTCGAGGATGATGAGAAAGTTACTGGATCCCCTGAAGAATCCATGCATCACCAACTTCATAGATGATATTCTCATAGCAACAGAAACATTTGAGGAACACATTAACTCTTTGAATATGTTGTTTGATCGATTGAGAGAGACCAATTTGACAGCTAGACCGACGAAATGCTGTGTTGGATGTAAAGAGCTGGAATTCTTGGGCCACACAGTACATCAGGGAAACATGACCCCTGACCCCAAGAACCTGGAGAAGTTAAAAAAAGCACCAAGACCACAAACAAAAATAGATGTGCGATCTTTTGTCTCATGTGGTTTTTACCAAAAGTATATAAAAAACTTTAACTCCATATTGACTGATTTAACGCGCAAAGGAAATCTTGATAGAATTATTTGGACAGCGCAATGTGAATTAGCAAACCAAGAATTGAAAGAAAAGCTCACAAGCAGGCCTATTTTGAAATTACCTGACTTAAGTCAAGAATTCATTCTGAGAACGGATGCGAGTAATATCGGTTTGGGTGCAGCTCTATTACAACGGTCAAATTCACTTGATGGGGAATTAACCCCAGTAGCTTATGCTAGCCGTAAGTTAAATACAGCAGAACAAAAATATTCAACAAGTGAAAAAGAATGTCTCGCTGTCATCTGGGGTATAAAAAAGTTCCAGATTTATCTCTATGGACAATCATTTAGGATCCAGACAGACCATAAACCACTCGTGTGTCTGTCACAAGCAAGGCATGAAAATGCTAGGTTATTGCGCTGGTCTTTGCTCTTACAGCCATTCCAGTTTTCCATAGAGTACATTCCCGGAAAAACCAACGTCGGCGCTGATTTTGTAAGCAGACATCCGTAAGACAAACATCAGAGTAGTCACCAGGCATAGATAGTAAATTTATTTATGTGTATTAAGAAATAGGAACTGACATATGATCGTCTGTTCTAAAGGGGGGACATGTGTAGTGAATTTCTAAATACAATATCTAAATTAATATATATAACAATATCGGGCATAAAGGAAAAGATAAGAAAGTACAAAAGAATTTTCTACTAGAACTGTTGGTATCGCCTCCGCCGTCAGATTATTATTTGCTAACGCATAAGACGAACAAAACGGTACCAAAATTTTTCAAATTCGTCCTTGACATAATCACTTTTCCTAGTTCTAAGAAAATTGTGCCTAAAAATGCATTGTGGAACGAGGAGGGGCAAGGAAAGATAAAATGCTAATACGTTTCGCATTGATTTTAAACTAAAAGCCAATACTAGCAAGTGGCAAGCCTTGCCATAGGGGGTTTCCCCGAAATACGACGAAAAAGTTAGAATATGTAGACACCTCGTGTCACAAAAACAACCTTAGCTCTTATTTCACAGGACGTAATTAGGACGTAAATAGAGAAGACAGCACATGGAAAAGAATTGAACGGGTAGTAGACAAAAAATAAAAACACTAACATAGAAAAAAAACTCTGTACTTCTGAACCAAGCCAACTAGTCCCATATAAATTATATATTCGTGTACCTTAGGACTTGCTGACAAAGAATATGGTAATAGTTACGCAAATAGTCCATTAATTAACTAATTATAGCCATAATACTATAGTGGACCCGACCAGACTGTCAAGTAAAGATCATGCCTGCTTACAATTTTTTATGGCATGTTTTGAAAAAAACGACTTTGGGTAAATGAGGTTAAAAGGTACGGGATATTTGATTGGTTGGATTTTAAAGGAAGGCGCAGTATGATTGGTTGACCTAAAACTAAAAAATATATTTGCCTTGAAACATATTGAGAGTCGTTATTTGAAACGATAGATTCAAAATTAAATGTAAACATGGTCCCATTGGACAAAGCAGTAGATATAGGCACGAAACGGGGACTGTTCCCTGCCATTACAAGAAAATTTTGTGCAACGCAAGATCGATGAGAGCAGGCGGATAATTTTCTAACATAGGAAAAGCCTGGACATAGGGGCAGATCGAAAATGTGCCAGATTCTATTGCCTAGTCATCGTTTTACTTGTGTTATTTCCTTGCATCTGTGGTAAGATTGATTTTCTTAATATTTTATTTAAAATAAAATTTGAATGTGAAATACTAACATACGACTGTAAGTAAGTGAGTCTATGGCAGACTCAAAACAGAGTCTAGAGATTGATCCAGCATATGAAAGACTATCAGAGAGGTGTAGACCAACTAAATTATATAGGATTATCATCAGGAGCATAATACCTATCCTATTGTATGGACAACAGATTATTGCTGGAATTGCAGAGGCGTTGTAACTATTAGGGGAGAGGAATACTGGTATACCTGGTCACATCAAAAGAAACTGGTGAAAGGGATTGTCGTAAAGAGCTGACCTTGCATGTTTGTTTGTAATGTGCCTGTACTGGTTGTTGAGTATTAGTGTAGGCTGTTGATTACGAAGGAGGCATATCCTTCTGATTTCAGAGGGTTTTGGTTGCTGTCAATAACTGGTGCCAGACTACAGTGGGCCGATATATTCATGCCACAGTCTTGCCTTTTTCGGAGACAACTGTAAACCACCATCATTCTTGAAGACGTGGGAGCTGAAGGTTGTCGTTCAGCGAAGTGCAGGAAGATTTCTACAGCATATTACCAAGTTAGGTGCACGTTTCGGCACCTGATCGCTCAACTAACATTATATTAGAAAAGAGACTGAGAATAGTGATATAAACATTCCATCAGTGTCCATAAAAACTTACAAACAACATGCAGAGATGATGATAGTAAACAATCAACCAGTGTATACTAGAAGTCACCCCAGTTAAACAATACAACTTCACCCTTATATAATAATATATGTATTATGGACAGAAGATCCATTGTATAAATTGATTGATGTAATTAATTTCTATGATTTCACTTTGATTGTCAGTCCTGAATCCAAATAAATTTAGATTCAGGACAATAAATTGAAAAACCGTAACTTTCAACCACAGACTTACTAAAGATAGTCTTTTAAAGTGTAGTTTGTATGCGATTGTCGTGGTACTGTTGTGTTGTATTAGATAATAAAATAATTTGTGTAATTGTTTATATGTTTAGTTGGTTAATGCAACCTTACACTACATTTCATAACCCTAGACACCAAACGTAGTCATCTTATAGTCTATCAAGAATAAGTCTGAATGAGATCATAGTGGTGGAAGTAGAAAGGTGCCCTGGAAATTTACTCAAATATTTATTATATTCAGGGACCTTCACAGCTGACCTCATTCAGTACACTAAGATTTCTTAACAACAAACTGTATTAACATCAACCCACCACAATTTTCATATACCTGTAAACATGATTTATTTGATTTCTCTATATGTTTGATGTTGTAAAAAGTTTAATGATAATAAACAACAAAAAGAACTTAAATGTGTGTGTTGGTTAGACCCATACCCAATAAACCATAGTTTTTTTCACGTGTGTGTGTATTGTTGTCACATAATTGTGTGTGTGGGTGTGTTTAATGTAACTTATATATATATATATATATATATATATATATATATATATATATATATATATATATATATATATATATATATATATATATATATATATATATGTTTGCCTGTTCTACCTGAATGTCACTGGTCAAAGTGATGCTGCACAATATAGTAAAATAGCAATAAAACAAGAACTAAAATTAACATAGAAGGATCAATGATCATGAGGGTAAGGGGTAGTCTGATGGGATGCTCGTGTGGATGATGGTGGATAATTGATGGATTGGGCGTCATCCCGGACACCCCCGGGCTGTCTCACCCCTTTTCACCGTGTTAACAACAGGGCAGTTATGAGAGACTGTACTTTGCTTTGTTTTGTTGTAGTTGTTGTTTGTATTTGCATGTTTTTTTCTATTTTTATGTTTGTTTGTTTATAGAAAAGGGGAGGTCACACAAACATACAGTCACACAATGTTGGTTTTGATTTACTTTATTTGGACTGAGCGGAGAGGAGAAGAAGATGCTATATTTAGATATCGGAAATCAGATTTTATTGTCTTGAATTTATTACACTATATGTTTCCTAATTATAACCCACCAAGGGTTGAACGGGATACTTTGTCAAAAAAAAATAATTTTTTTTTAATGTAAACACTACAGCTTAATTCATGGGCCATATTGCGCCTTCACGCGACGCCATCAGTGAGTTATGCATGCTTTTACAGAAAAGGAACTACTGATATTCGAAGGTAAAACAATAATACAGAGGCTTATTGTTATTGTTAATTATAATCGACCTCACTGCACTCCGGGCAAACCCATAGGTGCTCAGTCTACCTCAGCAAATGTCGAAGAGAATGAATGCTAATTGTACCTGTAGCAGGCTGGTTGTACATACGACGGATGCATCATCTCTCACATTCATTTCTGATAGTCCCACGTTTGATGTAGTGCTGTCTTAAGGCACGGGCGCACTGGGCAGTTCCCAGGGCCCCACGATTCTAGGGGGCCCATGTTGGGATGCTGCCATATTGTTCATAAGACATCATTTTTATTCCCGTGTGTGGGTAGGGCTGGTAGGGGCCCAGTGCATTGTGTTGCCCAGGGCCTACAATGCTGGACGGTCCTGGTTTGATGCCAAACTCCAACAGTCTCAGCCTTATTGATTCATCCATTGCAGTGTCATTACCCAACAGGGGTAATTGCCCTTAGTATCTCTCCCTTATCCATGTCCAGTGTTCCCACTATGGGTGCTCTCGAGGCCAATCTGTCAGCTATTTCATTGCCACGTACCCCGCATGACCAGGGCAGTAGATCTACGCCAGTTCTTGAAGATTTGAGGATTCTATTGATGTTTTCCATTCCTGACGCAGCCATCCGTAGTGAACTTTCTGAAGCAAGGCTTGAGAGTCTGACTACATAACTGCCTTGGTTGATGGAGTTTCAGACAGCCACCTCAGTGCTGCAGTAACTGCCTCAACCTCCGTTCTCATGCTGGAGGTTGTTATCACGTAGGCTCCACTCTGCTTAGCGACGACCCTGCACTTTATTCTCTCTGAGAAGCCCCATCCTGATTTCTCACGACGCACTACAAACCCACCAGTATACACAATGGCGTCATCATCCCCAGCATCATCACTTATCAGCTGATTAATCTCCAGCTCTGCTTTTCTGCCCCAAGATCTGCACTCTCTGCCAAGGCTAATGATGATCTGCTGGTAGTTTATCAAGTTCTCCCTGACTTATTTCACTCTTCCCCTTTGGATACATTTTCAACCCTGGTCACCTGACCAATCGTAGCCTCTGCCTGTGCCATCCATGACATCCTCCTCTTTTTTTTTTAATCGTACGCCCGCTATTACTCGAGGCGAAATCTCCGGTTAATATGTCTAACCTGAGACTGAATTTACGTGAGTATCCTTTTTTTACATGTACAATGAATCCTCTTGATTCTTGCTCCTTTGATGTCAGCTACATTCTCATGTAGGGGTTGTCTTTTGTCGGTGGTTACCCGCAAATAGGCTTTTGCCTGGGCCATCGCATATCTGGATCTAATCGACAGCTATCCGATATGTATCTCATTGTCATTTAATGGACACAGTATTAAGGTCCTTGTCTTGTTGGACTGGCCTATACTTCATGATACGGAAACGGCAGAAGTGATTGCGTCATTAATAGGCTAAACTGCCCATGGTGGACTTCCGGTGTCGTGTATTGCGGTTCGCACTAATGACCTGTCATCGAAACATCATTTTATTGGTGATGCGTAGATGGCAGGGAGGATAGAGGGATTCGCTTGCATGGCTAGGCGGGGTTGTCGCACGCAAGGTCCAGGGTTCAAATCCTGGGTAAGCCACTCATGTCTGTTGTTTTTCTGTTGTCTAGTGTTCCACTTCTTTATTTCCTACGAGTGCCTGATAACATACCTGTCGTAGATTTTTGATAGGAGAATTAAGACTTGGGTTGGTCCCTTCTGAATAGATTGGAATGAGTGATAGTCACAGTGTGAGATAGAAATACAAAATAGATTTCCACGAGTGAGGTGGTAGAATTGTGATAGAGGCTGTCTCTGAGAGCGAGAAATCTTCTCTCTCTCTCTCTCTCTCTCACCTATCTTCTACGACAGATCTAGAGTAGTCAGACAGTCTAACACATATACATTAAATATATGTATATCCACTCACGTGCACGCACATTCAAGTGACGACAGGTAGACACACAGACGTGGGAAACTATAACAAATGATTATATAGATATTTAGAACGAGCTGACCAACATGCTGATTAATTTATTGTTAAGTTTATTTATCATTGTAAACTTACGTCACAACATGTAAAATTACATCAAAAAAGGCATATACACAAAGTCATAAACAACTCAAGGAATGCTACAAGAACTGGTAGACCCACAGTTATGATCTTCCCTCGATGGATAGCCCACAGTCCCGTTAGGAGAAAGATGATAGCACAAAGAGTCCCAGATACATATGATTGAGTCTAAGAGTTTTCCCCGTTTAAGGTATGAACAGACCTGATACTATAATTTAGTTTAAGGGAAAATATTGTTAGCAAAACAAACTTGCATGAAGAAAGTTATGACAGCAAATAGGTGCCCAAAATACAACGGTAAAAATAACACTCAGACCTGCGTTCACTCTATTCATTCAGCCGTGGCCACGTGCGCACATTTATACTTACAGCTTTGATCGCTGCCTCTGGGAACATAATTTTTTCTAGGACCTTCACACAGACCCGTAAATGCAGTCTCGGCCAAGAAATCCCCAGTTCCAAAAAGATGTACTGAATTATCTGTCTCAGGGAACGATTCCTTGGCTGTTCTTATTTTTCGGATGTCTGTTTAAGTCACATAAAATTTGTCCAGGCACGAAAGTTAGCGGAGCACAGTGTCACTAGCGTAGGTTTCTAAAAATATGAGGAATGTCAGGTCGGGTGCCGTATCTCAGTATATGACTATATTTGGTCACCACACTACTAGTCAAAACTCTGTCGGATGTTACTGATATTTTGCTTGCCACAGCGGCTGATCTGTACTTAAGTGTTATTCTGAAAGAATAAATTCTGGCGCGATAGGCCTTTTTACTTCATTTAACTGTTACAGTTCATGTAATGAAAGTGCTTAAGTTCTTCACAGATAATGTTCACGTACTAGAACGCTGGCAAAGTTTGGGTACCACAGTATTCACTGAATAAAGAAAAACACATATGAAATATTTTACATATTATGTACTCAATATAACTTACATTTTTAAACTGCAAGCGTATAGCTTGACTTATCATTTAAAACTCCCCGTGAAATAAGTTATATATATATAACAATCAGTCATCATGAATTAGGAATACCTACGGATTCCGTCAACACTCATGAGGCGTCTAGCATTTATAAGTTAGTTTTAGAAAAATTACTCTCGTCTGATTATTTAGCAGTAACATTAAATTCATTATAGCTACATTGTTGTTTAAGCTAGAAATTATAATTTATTCTGCTTTCCACTGAAACACGTCACTAGAAAATAATACAGACTTATGTATTAAGCGCTCTGTACCAAATCTAACTAGTGAAATAAAATAAGCGATTTAACACTTTAAACACTTCACGAAATACTAGATAATATTATAATATTTTACCTCCACACAGAATTTACAGGCGATCGCACAACTTTGGAATTATATGCTTATATTTATTGGTAGTCTAGAAGTTCGGCAAAATTTTTGCCAAGAACAAACTAAGACTTCGCTATACAGCTTATTCTCTTTGCACGAAACGTCCTGTCTACTGCGAATTTAGAGGACTGAATGAAAATAAAATCTAACTCCCTCCAGTATATATGAAACACCAGACAAAGAGGTACACTATTTCCATAAACTACGCAATAGCCTCCCCTTTCCGTCTTTAACACTTACGTACCTTAGACGCTGGCAATAACATGCCAAACCCGTGTCTTCGCACCTTACGCCAACTATCTGACCGTGAGCGCGCGTTTCAGAGGCGAAATGCCAGACACTCTGTCTGCTCTGGGCGAGCATGGCTGGCGCGATTCACACCTCCGTCTAATATCGGACAGTGAGCGCTCATGTCAGATGCGAATGTCAGACTCCCTGTCTCCACTGCAGAGGGCAATTTCACACTTCGCCGGGAGCTAGCCTGACGAAAAACTCTCGTGACAGCTGCAAATGTAGACAATTTGTCTGCTCATCATGTCTGATTATGAAAGTTAATCACACATCTCGTCCACTGACGTCTACGTAATCTACTGCGTTTCTAAATGAGAACGAAACCGGTAAAGTGAGAATGCGAAGAAAATATTTTTCGCAAACGAATGGATGGGAAAATAGTAATGTGTATAGTCGCAAACGTACGAATGCGAAAAACACAGGAAGAAGGATAAAAATGATAATAAAATAGCGGATACGGGTGAAAGAAGAAGAAGAGGATATAGGCAATTTATAGATCATAAATGTCTACGTGACAATACCTTTATAATTGTTTCATATTAATCTCATTGTCACAATAGGGGTATCACGTGTACAGCCCAAAACTAGTCGCATCCCTTTATTTTGAATGCGTTCCAGTCGTTCACATTGTGGCACTGACAGCGTGAGTATTCCTAGCACATACTCGATTACTGAAATCACGAGCTGACGATACAGGAGAAACAATAGTCTCTGTTCCAAGCGCGCAGCAGCCATTGTTTTTAAGGCTGCCAGTCCTCGCTTGCACTTCTGTGTGATCACTTCTACATAATACTTGAACGATACCCCGGATCAAACGTTACTCCCAGATACTTCAGCCTGTCTTGCCTTTCAATGTTCTGCCCATTGAAAGTGATGTCTGGAAGGTCTGCTTTCGCTATGGAGTTGTTCAAAGAGCCCCACATCACACAGGCCTTGTTGGGATTGACCTTTGTTCCGCTTTCCTCACACCATTTAGAAACCGCCTGTAGTGTCTCTTGTATGCCTTGGACCATTTCCTGTCTGTCTGAGCCAGTTCTGTACATAAGTATGTCATCTGCGAAAGTTAATGTTCGTCCCAGTCCTGTTGGTTGGAAGGTTGCTACTGTTGCTGTGTAGATGTTAAACAGCACTGGTGATAGTGGAGAACCCTTGGGTAGTCCCGGGCAAATGCGCATTGGTTCTGATGTCCACGTTCCCAAGCGAAGTGCAACTGATCTCTCCATTAAGGCAGCTGCTATCCATCTTGTTATCCAAGGGTTTACACGACATGCCATTATACAGTCTATTAGGGTTGCAAAGTCCACACTGTTATAATCATCCTCTAGGTCAGTTGCGACAGCACCGTATCTCTTTTATCCCGGAATCTCTAGTACACATCGTACGCAAACGTTCCAGCACTACACCATGTTGTTTTCATAGCCCTATAGCTACCCAGGGTATCAGGAAAGATGTGTGCATTTTCGAGGTGGCTCATTACTTGTCTTGAAACTATCTTTTCAAGTAATTTACCATAGACATCATGTAGTGTGATATTTCGATAGCTGCTGAGCAGTGTAGGGTCTTTGCCAGGTTTAGAAAGTGGCCGAAGGTAGCTGTGTAACCAGTCTTACGACACCTCAGCATTCTGTATGCAGGTATTGAAATCGCTCACCATATTTATAATGGCTGTGTCGTCTAGCTGTTTAATGTGTATTGTACACCATCAAGACCTGGAGCGGTATTTATGCTGGTTTTCAATGTGTACACCACGTCCTCTTCAGAAATGAGATTGTGACGAAACGTCTGTAGTTTTTACATGTACTTTTTGCCCCTCTCTCACTCTTTCATCCACTCCGGCAGTATCACTTCTTTTCTTAATTTTCCTTTCACTCATCGCTTATTATTTGGCATACATTTTGCTCTACATTCTTTTTGCCGTGACCACTCCCAGACGTATTTACGTTCTGCCAGGTGAATCGTATGACCAGACTAATTAGACCGATCAGTGGATTATACGCTTATCTATTCAATCAGTCTGACCACCTTTTGATAGCGACGGTACATGTTTACCCAAGACGGTCTCGTCCGATCGTTTCAATAGGAAACCAATATTGTCCGCCTGAGAAATCAATCTGGGGGATTCACACACACAGGTGAAGTCTGTATCATTAATACAGATAAATCTGTCTGGTTAGACAATCTTGGCGGAAGGCATTTAAACAAGTAATCAGTGCACAGATTTGTTTTGTGAGGTTTTACAAGATGCCGGCGGAAATATTACGGCTTATTATAAAGAGGTCACGTGTAGGAATATTAAATTTAATATTTTAAAACACGTGGGGGAGAATTAAATTAAAACACCTCAACCCAGTGCAAACGAGTTTATCATTGGTTTGATTTGAGAAGCCGGGGTAAACAATGGATTTCTTTGGAAATTCGGCGGAAGCACAATCTGGGATTCGAACTTAGAATAAGAGATATAATTTAGCGAAATTGAAGTCACAGATCAGACTGCATCGCAACTTAAAACTAGCGACTCCCAGGAGCCAGAGGGAGACATCGGACTTATAATTCCATAATTATAAGTAACAGATCGAGCATTTGGGAAACTTTAAAAATTAAAAAAGTAAGCCCGCCATTATAAATACAAAGACCGGAAACTTAAAAGGACCAGAACAGATCGAAGTATTTGGGAAACTTTAAATCTAAACTTTACATCAGGGATGTAGGATAAAGAGAGAGGGATAGTACCTCACGGTGAGAGACAGCCATGTCCTTTTTAGGATAGTCAGGATCCTATTTGGTTCTCCTCTCTTTATCTAGCTCATGTATGGCTCCACGAATATCGCTTGTGTACGGCGGTGGCCACATCCCGGGCAACAGTCTTGGCTGACTGGCTAAACTACATGAGTGGAGTAGGAGTAATCTTACTCAACGGAATGTCCATCCCTAGTACACAAAGACTGAGACGGTAAGTGAGGCGGAGGAATCTGAGAAGATCAACGGCTCGCAAAGCGGAACAGCAAAGTGTGTGGCGCACTAGAGGAGTGACGGACATAGAAAAAGACAACGGCTAGCCACCGTGGAAGAGACTGGGGCCTTACCACGTACTTCCTACAGAACGTAATGAGATCACAACAACAAGATAAGAACCGATATGTAGAGAACTCTCTGTCCCCTGGGGAAGAATCTACTGTACAAATTAACATGGAAGAGGCAACTCCTCTAATGAGTAAGGAAGTACATAATGACGAGTGTTCCTTAAATTCTGTTGAAAGGGAACATTCTGAGAAAGACCACCTAAAAACTAGTAGGAGGAGCCTAAAAATAGGAACATGGAACGTTAGAACTCTAAACAGAGAAGGAAAGCTTGACAATCTTATATTGGAGGCAACAGATATGAAACTCGATATTCTGGGAGTTGCAGAGGCAAGACTATTGGATACAGGCTACATAAAAAGAGACCAGTACATGCTTATACACCCAGGAGGAGAAAAAACATGAAAGAGGGGTAGGAATGTTGATAAAGAAGGAGTTAGAAAAATGCGTATGTGGATACTGGACACACAATGACAGAATGATGTTACTAAAGATGAGAGCAAAGCCATTCGACATATCAATCTTACAAACTTATGCACCAACTAAAGATCATAGTGAGGAAGAAATAGAAGAATACTATGAAGAGCTACAAAACACACTTAAACCAGTCAAATCTACAGATGTGTTGATAGTAAGGGGTGATATCAATGCAAAAGTAGGAAAAGGAAAATACAAGAATATAGTAGGACAGTATGGATTAGGGACAAGAAATGATAGAGGAGACAGACTTATCCAGTTCTGTGAAGAAAACCAGCTGGTTATATGTAACACCATTTTTGAACACCACCCAAGGAAATTATACACATGGAAAAGCCCAGGAGATGTAACAAGAAATCAGATTGACTATATCATGATAAAACATAGATTTAAGAACAGTGTCACAAGTGCAAAGACACATCCTGGCGCCGACATAAATTCAGACCACAATCCAGTTGTCATCAAAGTAAATATAAAGCTGAAAAGAGCAGGAAACAGAAGACAGGAGGAACCCCAGATAGAAATATCAGCGCTGAAACAACCAGATATAAAACAGAAATATTTAATCGACGTCAAAAATAAATATCAAAAGTTATTGACAGAAAGCATGGAGCAGTATAGAAGAGAAAACCCAGAAGAAAAAGTAACCGCAAAATGGGAATGCTTAAAAACAAGCATACAATCAGCAAATGCAAATTTACCTAAAAAGGAGTCTAAGAAAAATCAAATTTGGATGACATATGACATCTTGAATAAAATGGCAGAAAGAAAGAAAGCAAAAAACACTCCAGAATATAAAACAATAGACAATGAAATACGTACTATGTGTAGACAAGCAAAAGAACAGTGGATAGAAACAAAATGCAAGGAAATAGAAGACTTGGAAGCAAAGCACATGACAAGAGGTATGCATGAAGAAATAAAGAAATCATCAAATAGGTCGCGGTTTGCACAAGGAAGAAGCTGTATCAAGAACAAAAATAGTGTAATATTACTTGATGAGAAAGACATATCAAACAGATAGGCAGAATGCGTAAAGGAACTATTTGAGGACAACAGAGGTAAAAAACCATCACCAGATTCTAATGAAGGCCAAAACATTCTCAGATCAGAAGTAGAGAATGCCATACATATGATACAAAAAGGAAAATCAGCAGGCATGGATAACATAAACATTGAAATGATAGAAGCTCTGGAGAGCTTTGGTATAGATACAATCACAGATCTATGCAACGATATATACAATACAGGATATATACCACACGACATGAAGACTTCAGTTTTTATAACATTGCCCAAAAAACCAAATGCAACAGAATGTTCAGACTTCAGAACAATCAGCCTGATGAGTCACGCAATTAAGATACTGCTCAAAATCATACAGGAAAGAATAAAAAGTAAAGTAGACAGCGAAATCCAAGAAGAACAGTTTGGTTTTAGACGGAACAGTGGAACAAGAGAGGCAATATTTTGCCTAAGAATATTAGCAGAAAAATATACAGAGGTCCAAAAAAGTATGTACATGTGCTTCATTGACTATAAAAAAGCTTTTGACAGAGTCCATCATGAGAAAATAATTGAATGCCTTGAAGACATAGGTGTTGATGGCTAAGATATAAGAATACTCAGTAATCTTTATTGGGAGCAAACTGCCACAGTAAGATCTGGAAGGAATTATTCATCATACATAGACATAAAAAGAGGTGTCAGACAAGGTTGTGTGCTGTCCCCCTGCCTATTTAATTTATACACCGAACAAATTTTCAAACAGATACAGGAAATACCAGGACTGAACATCGGTGGAAGGTCAATCCTTAGATATGCAGATGATACCGTATTGTTAGCTGAAAGCGAACAGGAATTACAAGAACTAGTGAAGCAAGTGAACAGTATAAGTCATGAATATGGACTCGACATTAATATTGAGAAAACTAAAACTATGATAATTAGCAAAACAAACGATAAACCCACATTAAAGATAAGCGTAAATAGGAAAATCCTGGAACAAGTCAAAAGCTACGTATATCTTGGTCATATAATAACAGAAGATGGCAGATGTGAAACAAAAATCAAGAAGAGAATAGGAATGGCCAGAGCTACATTCAACAACATGAAACATATACTGACATCTAAACAGTTATCTCACAAATTAAAACTGAGAATCATAAAGTGTTATATATATTCTGCATTTCTGTTTGGTGCTGAAACATGGACGATGAATAAGCATTTGGAAGAAAGAATTGAGGCTCTAGAAATGTGGATATATAGAAGAATGGGGCGTATCTCATGGAAAGATATGAAAACAAATAAAGAGGTCCTAGAAAATCTAGGTATGAAAAGAGAACTAATGAGGGAAATCAAGGTTCGGCAGCTAAAATACTTTGGCCACATAAAAAGGCATAACACCTTGCAGAAGACCATAACAGAAGGGAGAGCTGAAGGCAAACGTGCACGGGGAAGACAGCGCTATAAGTGGGAAGATAACATCAAGAGATGGACTGGAAAGAGTCTATCAGAGTGCACCACCAAGACAAGAGACAGAAGATGTTGGAGATCCATTACAGCCAACCTTCGTTGTGGAGATGGCAACTGATGATGATGATGAAATCTAAAAAAAGTAAGCCCGCCTTTATAAATACAAGACTGGAGTCCTAAGGAATCAGATCACCCGTCATAAGAGGAATACAAAATATTTCCAGACCAAGTGATTCGCAGAACACCCGTCATAAGAGGAATCAAATTATTTCTCAGACCAAGTAATTCGCAGAACACCCGTCATAAGAGGAATGAAAAATTTGCAGGCCAAGTGATTTGAAAGCGTATTGCTTAAATTGCTTGTGTCCATTCTACACTGTGCCAGGAGATTGCTTAACCCATTTGGGGTAAGTTGTGAACATTTATTTTACAAATGTGAATTTCACTTGTTTCTTGCTAAGTGGATATATATATATATATATATATATATATATATATATATATATATATATATATATATATATATATATATATATATATATATATATATATATATATATATATATATATATATATATATATAATATATATATATATATATATATATATATATATATATATATATATATATATATATATATATATATATATATATATATATATATATATATATATGAGGCTGGCAGCCTCAACATTTAAAAATAGTATATTCATGAGCCACTACAGCAAGCGCTGGTGTTTGTTTCTTGCTAGTCGTGCGGAAAACCGACAGCCGAGGTTACTTCAGACTCCGAATGGAGCGGTAATGAGTGATTATTACATCACATGTGCCTAAAGTATATGTCGTAAAAATTTTGAATCTGTATGACCCCACGCTCATATTCTCCGCTCAAAAACTAGCTATAATATTTGAATCTAAAACTAACTATAATATTTGAATCAGTCTTAGAACCCAGTTAAATTTACTGCCCGATAATATCTAAGCGTAAGGTACAATTTTAACAACCAATCATATTGCTTCTTGGTTCTAGTAGTGATAAAGAAACCTTTTATACTCGATAACAGTACCTATTTTGTGTTTTTGACCGAACTATGATAATTTATTTCTAAACAACTAAAGATAGTTAACCAGAAGGAAATATCTCAAATTTTAGCGCTGATATTACTTAAGAGATAAGCAGGAAGATTCCCTCATAAAAATATTTTATTGCAGTAGAAAATCGATTTTTGTGATATTTTTAGATCAGGGTAACACCCAATTTTATTACTTAAAAATTACCCAGATTGAAAGGCAAAGAAATAACTAATGTGTATCCATATAGAAGGGTAGAGAACAATTGGCTGTTTAATTATCACTTTTAATAATTAAAATCGGTCCAATAATAACTGTAATATAAAATATTTAAAATTAGTCAGATTTTACGAACAGGGTGGGAAACGCCTAAGTCAAAAATTCTTAACAATACTTTTTGACCTTGCTCTGATTGGTCGCAGGTATCTCTATAAATAGAAACAGGGACTTAGAAAGCCGCCACTATTATTTGAAAAGATACCGAGCTGAATGAATCTAACAGACTGTGTATACCAAGTCTTTTGCCGTTCTGACCTGTTAGCAGAACTAGATTCCCATTGAGGCCAGTTCAGCTTGTGTGTTTATTGCCTGAGGGTAAGAAAGATATATATTTGTAGATTTTGTTAATTATTAACCTGTGTATACCCGATTATATGTGCAGTGCTGTGTAGAAAAGTGAAACTACAGGACTAATGTGTGTTGCCATACTGACCCAATTGTGAAAGTGTGTAGTTTTACAGACAGGCTCGAAATGAAAAAAAAATATGTGTATAATGTTTGCAAATAAGGCACAATTACGACAATAAGTTTTAGTAGGGATTTAAATAAGTAATTTCTTCTGGAGTTGCACACTGTTCCAAGATTATGAAATAGATGTACGGGAATTGTTGGCATGAAGTAATCAAGATGTTACATGCTATATGGTACTTACCCTGATTATCGTGCTGAGGACAATCATGGGAGAAGGACACTATCATTGAATAGTACCGAAAAAGAATAATTACATGGAACTGGCTGTAGGAAAAGAAATTATATGTCCTGTGCAAATTGTTAGCAAATAAACTGAGAAGGGTAAAATGTTGTGTTATATATATGTGTGTGTGTGGTGTCGCAGCTACCTACATGGAATGTGGTTATCCTTTCTTCCAGGTTCTGTCTCACCATTACCACTTAACTGCATTCACTCGTGAGGAAGACGGTGTGTGTCAAGAGCTCCGCATATATTAGGAGCCAGACCCAACTTTTCTCATCAAGAAACTGCAAGTCGGGTGGTCCTAACTTGCCGAGTGAAGTTCAGCAGCCGAACAAGATAAGTCTCAGATAGAGACCATTGAAAGCACATCCAAAAGACTCACCACAATTGAAAATATCCATCAAAATATAAAAACCTTCTATGACGAGATCTAAAGGACATAGAACATAGCTATAGAAAAACCTACAGTATTGGGATAGTGAAAATTAACATCTAGAAGAACAGAAAGTGTGAATAGTAGCCCTGTGAACAATATTCATCATGGAAGAAGTTGTCCAGTTTATTTATTTTGAGCTGTAAATATCATTTCATTTATTTTGAGTATTCCTGACCTGAAAAAATTGAGACTCAGGACAATTAAATTGTATATGAAACATTCTTACAGTCTTGCTCAATAATTTTATTAAAGTTAAGTTCTGTTTGGAAGTAATAACTATTACAATAAACAAATTACCCTAGACAAGTAGCTAAATAAAACTCACCAGTTAATTATTAATCTTTGTGGGATCTTAAGAGGTAGCAGTTAGGGACTCAGAGTACTACATCATCCTTATTCTTTTCTCTGGGAACTTACATAGCTGGACCCCACCTTGATTGTCTATACACTCTTGCTCTTTTTTCAGAGAAACGGGTATTACTTATAAGACCAGTCTCTTATCTGGCACTATCCTGGTATCCTCCGATACACCTATTTGTCCAGGATAGCCTATACTTTAGTAACATCAAAACCTCTTATGACATATTGGGGTCATGTCCGGGATTTTTCCATTATACCCTGGGGCCTTTACTGTAGAGAATAACAATAAAAGTAATAATAGACCAAGAAAGTCTATAAATAAAATTAATCAAATTGTGGTGATTGGATGAGCGGTCAGTGGATATAATTAATTTGGATTGTATTTACGGATTGACACCATAGTTGTAATAATTTGTATACGTTTGAAAGAGAATGGCAGACTTGGCCAAATTTAGGTCTGCTACAGTGCAGGCGGCAAAGGATTTTGGTATGAGTGGGGACGCTCTGATTCAGTATGTTACTACTGAATGTGATAAATTTATAGACAGGGAAGATAAGAGGTTAGAAGCAGAAAGAAGATTCCAATTAGAAGCTGACAGGGAAGTTAGGAAATTAGAGGCTGATAGGGAAGCTGAAGCTAAGAGATTGCAAATGGAGGCAGAGGACAAGAGATTGCAAAGAGAGGCAGAGGAAAGGAGATTGCAAATGGAGGCTGAAAAAGAGGATAAGAGATTGCAGATGGAGGCTGAAAAATAAGAAAGAAGACAGGTTGCGGAAAGGGAGGCAGAGGAAAAACGTTTGCAAAGAGAACATGAGTTGAGGTTGAAATAAATGGAACTTCAAGGACATGTTGCAGTAAATGGAAGCAGCCCAACTACCTCTGACACTAGTGTAAGTCAGGGTGCCTCAAATTCAGCCATGAATTTCCACTTAGATCCATTTGTAGAGAAGGAGGATGACATTGAATCATTCTAAATAGATATGAAAGATTAGCTACTAATTATGGTCTAGAGAAAGAAAAGTGAAGCCTAAAATTATCACAAGGGCTGAGAGGAACTTCTTATGAAGTTTTCTCCAAATTAAGTAGAGAAGACCAAGAAGATTATGAACTCTTAAAACAAGCCTTCTTAGTCAGATATGAGACGAATGCTGAATTTTATAGAAAGAAATTTAGAACTACCAAGATGCTATCGGGAGAGACTTACCACCAATTCTCTGCAAGATTAGAGACCTATTTGAAGAAATGGACTGCTCTGGGGAAAACACAAGATCTGAAAGAAATGGTTACGATGGAGCAGTTAAGAGAGTCCATGGCTCCAGACTTGAGAAAATTTCTCATGGAACAAGGTGCAGAAAGGTTGGGTGAGATTCTCAATGTTGCTGAGAGATATCAGGCAGCTCAGTCAGAAGTAGCTGGAGTTAAAAAGAAACAAGGAGATAGTAATAAAATCCCACAAACCAGAATAAGTTCGACCATATGGATCAACCGCCCAGATTCAAACAGAATTATGACAGGCCTAAATATGAACAAAGAGACAGAAACCCTCAGGGACAAGAAAAGAAATCCTACAGACAAGAAGGGAAATGGTGTAAAATTTGTAAGTTAAATAATCATCATACTAAAGACTGTAGGAAAAGGAAACCTCCATATTTCGCTGCATGCCTTAAAACAGGAAACAAGGGAAAGAAGAAACTGTCTACAGGGCAGCAAGAACCTCATCATCCCCCTGTATGTGAAGAAGTAGTATGTAATGGGGCCACTATCAAGTGCCTTTATGATACTGGATTGGATTTTGACTCAGTTGTGTGTTTTAACCTAGTGCATCCAGATAAATATACCACAGAAACAGTGGAGATACAAGGGGCAACTAAGGAGGTAGCAATCATGACACTTCCCATTGCAAGAATAAATGTAAAAACTCGCTATGTGGAAGGAGTGATTAAAGCAGCAGTGATAAATGAACCAATCTACCCTCTGATGTTGGGGTGTAGATATGTGTTTTTGGGAAGTCCCAAAAGACCAGTGATTATGGCAGCAGTACAGACCAGGTCACAGTCAAGGAAGGAGGAAGAAAACTCAATAAATACTCATACAGAGGAGATGAGGAAGGTACAGGCTGAGGATAAGTCATTAAAGCCGTGTTTCAGAAAACTACCAAAAAGCCATACCCCTCCAAACAAAGTAGAATTTTTTATGAAGAATAAGTTGATTTATAGGAAGGCTGGAACAGGATCCAATGGTCATGGACAACTAGTTCTTCTATCTTCAAATAGGGAAAAGGTGTTGGAGTTAGGACATGCTATCCCCTTTAGTGGTCATATGGGGATTAGTGCCAGTGGACAACGTATAGCTTGTCACTACGTCTGGCCAGGGATAACTGAAGATATAAAAAGATATGTCAAATCCTGCCCAGAATGTCAAAGGGTAGCTCTAAAACATTGGACTGCACCTGCAACTCTTGGTGAAATGCCCATCATGGGAACTCCTTTTGAGAGAGTTGCAGTGGATATTGTTGGACCTCTCACACGAACCAAGAGGAGAAACAGTTACATTATTACTCTGGTTGACACTTCCTCTATGTGGGGAGAGGCAGTAGCCATGTCATCAGTCGACTCAAAACATTTGGCATAGGCGTTACTCACAATATTCACAAGGTTAGGATTTCCTCACCAAATCTTGACTGATAATGGATCTCAGTTCAAGGGGAAACTAACTGAGGAAGTTTTCAGGATCTTCCAAGCCAGGCACTTTCACTGTAGTCCGTATCACGCCCAAGGGAACGGGCAGGTGGAAAGGTTCAATGGGACACTTATTTCTATCCTGCGAAAGATGGCACATAAAAAACCTGACACATGGGATCAATACTTACCCGTGGCCTTATTTGCTTATCGGGAAGTCCCCCATAATTCAACAGGAATGGCACCGGCAACATTGTTATTGGGTCGGCCCATTAAAGGTCCATTGGAAGAATTATTGAGGACCTGGACAGATGAGAAGGCAGAAGAAACTGTAACCTCATCATACCAGTATGTAAACGAGTTGACCTCTCGGTTAAAAACTGGCTGGAAACTAGCAAATGATAATCTGAGGAACGCCAGAAAGAAACATGCTGCGTACTATAATAGGAAGGCGAAGGATAGAGAGTTTGCTGTGGGAAAGAAGGTGCTTCTTCTATTACCCGGCAGCAGCAACACACTTCAGATAGGATGGCAGGGTCCATACACAGTTCTAGAAAAGGTATCTAGAACTAACTACAAGATAGACAAAAAGGGAAAGGAAAAAGTCTATCATGTGAACCTCCTCAAAAAATATCATGATAGGAAAGTGTTGGAAGGTGCACATTTGATGACCCTGGCCATAGCCACTGAAATGAGAAATGAACCTCTCACCTCTTATGAATACCTCTTGAAACCATGCGAAACTCCTGCACAGGTAAAAGTCAGTAATCACCTGACAAAAGGGCAGAGGGAGAAGATTCAGAAGGTTCTGTAGAATCATACAGACGTGTTAACGGACAAACCGGGGCACACCAACCTATGACGTGAAATTGCTAGACCCAACACCCATCTGTATGAGAGCCTATACTATCCCATTCGCCGAGGAACAAGCTTTAAAAGGAGAGATAGAATATTTATTGCAAGAAGGAATTATTTCTCACAGTGAATCTCCTTACAGCTCCAGTGTGGTATTGTTGAGGAAACCCTCTGGGGAACATAGACTGTATATAGATTACAGAAAACTGAATGCTGTCACAGAGAGTCAGGTGGATCCATTACCTGATACTAATCAACTGTTTGCCAGGTTGAATAGGGCAAAGTATTTTTCCAAGGTAGATCTCAGTAAGGGATATTATCAGATTCCAGTGAAGCCTGAGATTCGACCTTATCTGGCCTTTAGCACCTCGGAAGGGCACTATGAGTTCAATATGTTGCCTTTTGGACCGAAGAATGCTCCGAGTGTGTTTTCTAGAATGATGCGAAAATTATTGGATCCCCTGAAAAATCCATGTATTACCAATTTCATGGATGACATCCTCATCGAGACTGAAACATTTGAGGAACATATAGCTTCTCTAAATATGTTATTTGACAGACTCAGAAAGGCAAATTTGACTGCTAGGCCCACAAAATGTTGTATTGGCTGCAAAGAATTAAAATTCTTGGGACACACTGTACATCAGGGAAGCATGACCCCTGACCCAAAGAATCTGGAAAAATTGCAGAGAGCACCCAGACCCCACACCAAGAAAGATATGAGATCCTTTGTCTCACTTTGTGGATTTTATCAAAAATATATCCAGAATTTTAACTTTGTGTGTGCTCCTCTGACAGATCTAACTAGAAAAAGGAAGCCAGACAAAATAGAGTGGTCAGCAGAATGTGAGCTGGCATATACTGCGCTAAAGCACAAACTCACCAGTAAACCCATATTGAAGCTACCTGATTTGAGTCAGGAATTCGTGGTGAGAACGGACGCTAGTAATGTGGGTTTGGGAGCCACATTGTTACAAAGATCGCCATCACCAGACGGAGAATTGAACCCCGTTGCTTATGCCAGCCGGAAATTGAACAAAGCGGAGAAAAATTACTCCACAGTAGAAAAAGAATGTTTAGCCTTAGTTTGGGCAATTAAGAAATTCCAAATCTATCTGTATGGTAGGCAATTGGTGGTACAAAGCGATCAACAGCCATTGGTTTTTCTTGCTCAAGCAAAACATGGTAATGCACGATTGCTAAGGTGGTCTCTTCTCATACAACCTTACTCGTTTACCATTGAGTACATTCCTGGATCGCAGAACGTTGGGGCAGATTTCTTAAGTAGGCACCCACCTGCAGGAAACCAGGATAATACTAAGGCAGAGTAAAGTCAATTTGACATAATTTGAACGTGATGGCAATACAGACATGAAAGCTGCACTAGTGGTTCACGCTTTTCTAACTTGGGAGATATGTAGTAAAAATTTTGAATCTGTATGACCCCACGCTCAAATTCCCCGCTCAAAAACTAGCTATAATATTTGAATCTAAAACTAACTATAGTATTTGAATCAGTCTTAGAACCCAGTTAAATTTACTGCCCGATAATATCTAAGCGTAAGGTACAATTTTAACAACCAATCATATTGCTTCTTGGTTCTAGTAGTGATAAAGAAACCTTTTAGACTCGATAACAGTACCTATTTTGTGTTTTTGACCGAACTATGATATTTTATTTCTAAACAACTAAAGATAGTTAACCAGAAGGAAATATCTCAAATTTTAGCGCTGATATTACTTAAGAGATAAGCAGGAAGATTCCCTCATAAAAATATTTTATTGCAGTAGAAAATCGATTTTTGTGGTATTTTCAGATCAGTGTAACACCCAATTTTATTACTTAAAAATTACCCAGACTGAAAAGCAAAGAAATAACTAATATGTATCCATATAGAAGGGTAGAGAACAATTGGCCGTTTAATTATCACTTTTAATAATTAAAATCGGTCCAATAATAACTGTAATATAAAATATTTAAAATTAGTTAGATTATACAAACAGGCTGGGAAACGCCTAAGTCAAAAATTCTTAACAATACTTTTTGACCTTGCTCTGATTGGTCGCAGGTATCTCTATAAATAGAAACAGGGACTTAGAAAGCCGCCACTATTATTTGAAAAGATACCGAGCTGAATGAATCTAACAGACTGTGTATACCAAGTCTTTTGCCGTTCTGACCTGTTAGCAGAACTAGATTCCCATTGAGGTCAGTTCAGCTTGTGTGTTTATTGCCTGAGGGTAAGAAAGATATATATTTGTAGATTTTGTTAATTATTAACCTGTGTATACCCGATTATACGTGCAATGCTGTGTAGAAGAGTGAAACTACAGGACTAATGTGTGTTGCCATACTGACCCAATTGTGAAAGTGTGTAGTTTTACAGACAGGCTCGAAATGAAAACAAAATGTGTATAATGTTTGCAAATATGGCACAATTACGAAAATAAGTTTTAGTAGGGATTTAAATAAGTAATTTCTTCTGGAGTTGCACACTGTTCCAAGATTATGAAATAGATGTACGGGAATTGTTGGTATAAAGCAATCAAGATGTTACATGCTATATGGTACTTACCCTGATTATCGTGCTGAGGACAATCATGGGAGAAGGACACTATCATATTGTGGTAGGGTGGGCGAGATGATGATGATGATTATATTGTGATGTGTGATCACTCTCTTGCTTACACTCGCACCGACCCGAACAACAATAAAACTTTTGATTCTAGAGGCAGGGGCTATATTTATTTTTACAACCCATTCAGTGACAAAGCAAACATTAAACAAATAAACTAGCGAACATAGCAAAACAAAACAAAACACCCAACAGTGCCCGATGCTAATCTGAAGAAGCAAACAAAGCACAGAATAGTTAAAATCATAATATAATACTGAATGAAAAACACCACGCTCTCACCTGTCAAACTGTCCTACGCTGCCACCTGACATACTCAACTATCACACACACACACACACTCATGTGTGTCGTCCAATGCGACTAGTATGGTGTTGTGCATGAGGCTGGCAACCTCACCGTGTAACACAGATTGCTACCAAAACCACTACTGCCCGAGCATCTGAATGCTTAATATGAAGGCAAACCACACTGTTGGCCCCATGCTCACTCAGGAGCGGAGAAGAGAAATATATATCTTGAAGTGAGCCCACGTGCTCTCACAACCATTCCTCACATAACCATAATTAAATAATCATCAAATGGACATAAAATTATATTCAACTATATGTACAACAAATACTCTCAATAACGAGAATAAACCACCATCTCGCAACTGATCTATCTCAATATTCGTTACTGCATTCGGAAGCATGTCGTATGTGACGACTGGTGCGCCTGGCAACAAGCGTGTCGTATATGACCACTGATGAGACTGGGAATCTCATCACATGAAACACATCGTTACCGAAACAAATCACTGCCATAGCATATAAATGCTTCATGCAGGCTTCTGTTAGATTCAGCCGCACTGGTGTCGCCCTGCTCCGCAAGGAGCAAACAGAAACATTTATGTCTCAAATGCGCTTTACGCCCAAGGAGTGGCCTCGCGCTCTCCAGAAATCTAAATGACTATTCTCACCTCACAGTAACCCATTAAATATATACAGTAGAATTATGATAAGTAGGCTATCGTGAAATACACTCAATTACTTTTACATTAAAGAAATAAAATATAATTACTCTTGACTTAACAACTAGAACTAGTCATCATATAAAGGAAAATTAACACGACAACTCTTTCTTTCCTTTACTGGGGAAAATTATCTTAATCTGCTTCCCACCCACGTGTCAATTCACACAATATAAAACTGGCGTCTTCTTTATACACACGCATGGTGACGCGCCGCCTTTCATGACCACGTGGCCGTCATCTTGATAATAGTCAATATCATCTAAATTCAAGTAAAAAATCGCTTCTCTGTCCAGTTTCATGTATAAAACACTCTCCTACTAAATTTGCCCTTCTCTGATGAATGGAATACTTGATACTAAACTCTTACATATGTGATTTGGGCTTTGCGTGCCTAATAAAACCGATCAAACATTATTTTCACTCATCTATCATTTCAAGACTAAATCATAATGTCCTAAAAAGACATTTCCTTTGGAAACACATCTATCTATATCACTAAACATTAAAACAGCCACATCGATATTATTTCCGAATTATATAAAACTAATGCTAATTTAAATTAACTCACGTGCTGAATGTACAGACTTATAGAACACGAATGCTAAATTCTACAAACTGCGCTTAAAAATTACAACTCACGTGCTCTGGTCCATCTGCTACCTACACCCGTCACCTCGTCGTTTGCTCTCTCGTGTGGGCTGATACTAAGAAAGGTCGCTATTGGTTATCGCATTCTTTTATAAGGCCAGGTCGAATCACTCACTTTACTGCGCGCTAGGCGTATTAATCTTGGCTACTTAAATATCACACGCGATTATCGCTTTAGGAATAGCGAAAACACAGAAATATACACTATTTCTAGAGCAAAAACACAATTCTATTTTTAAGGCTTTATTGTGGCCTCATTACATATCTTCTACTTCAGACTTTTCACAACCCAGAATGCTTCGCGCACATCGAAAATAATCTGCCCAAAAACAGGTAGGGGCGGGCGTCTCCTTTTCGGCCCCATCACAATTGAATAAAACCGAAAAAGAATAATTACATGGAACTGGCTGTAGGAAAAGAAATTATATGTCCTGTGCAAATTGTTAGCACAGAAACTGAGATGGGTAAGATGTTGTGTTATATATATGTGTGTGTGTGGTGTCGCAGCGACCTACATGGAATGTGGTTATCCTTTCTTCCAGGTTCTGTCTCACCATTACCACTTAACTGCATTCACTCGTGAGGAAGACGGTGTGTGTCAAGAGCTCCGCATATATTAGGAGCCAGACCCAACTTTTCTCATCAAGAAACTGCAAGTCGGGTGGTCCTAACTTGCCGAGTGAAGTTCAGCAGCCGAACAAGATAAGTCTCAGATAGAGACCATTGAAAGCACATCCAAAAGACTCACCACAATTGAAAATATCCATCAAAATATAAAAACCTTCTATGACGAGATCTAAAGGACATAGAACATAGCTATAGAAAAACCTACAGTATTGGGATAGTGAAAATTAACATCTAGAAGAACAGAAAGTGTGAAAAGTAGCCCTGTGAACAATATTCATCATGGAAGAAGTTTTCCAGTTTATTTATTTTGAGCTGTAAATATCATTTCATTTATTTTGAGTATTCCTGACCTGAAAAAGTTGAGGCTCAGGACAATTAAATTGTATATGAAACATTCTTACAGTCTTGCTCAATAATTTTATTAAAGTTAAGTTCTGTTTGGAAGTAATAACTATTACAATAAACAAATTACCCTAGACAAGTAGCTAAATAAAACTCACCAGTTAATTATTAATCTTTGTGGGATCTTAAGAGGTAGCAGTTAGGGACTCAGAGTACTACATCATCCTTATTCTTTTCTCTGGGAACTTACATAGCTGGACCCCACCTTGATTGTCTATACACCCTTGCTCTTTTTCAGAGAAGGGGGTATTACTTATAAGACCAGTCTCTTATCTGGCACTATCCTGGTATCCTCCGATACACCTATTTGTCCAGGATAGCCTATACTTTAGTAACATCAAAACCTCTTATGACAGTATATAATATCATTTTGTGAGATCTATGTACTTTATTAATTGTAATTCATACTCGCCATTATTCGCGCTGCCCAAACACATGTTCCCAGTTTAATACCCAGAAGAGTACTGATGATTTTAATCATCTTCCTTGAGCTACGCTGTGTATTCAAGAATTTAATTTTTCTGAGAGATTAACATTGATAGGTGGACAGCGAGACAATTCATCTGTTAAGCTTCCAACTCAGTGTATTTAGCAGAGGCATTTGTCTTTTCTATTTTTTTTAAAAAGTTCGTGGTTACAAGCTGTCAGACGGTTTAAAGTACTAACGTTACTACGCCGCTAGTGTGAGAGAAGAGCATCAACACTGACCGCTTACATTGGACGAGTGTGACGGATGGATGGAAATGGTTTACCCTTATCGCTTTCTATTTCATACCAGCGCGAGCCCTCATTATTTGGACTCAAGCAACTAACACCGCGCTGGCTAATTAGTATGCACAGTCAAACACGTGGAAGTCAAGCGTCTTTATTGCCAGGGTCCGATTCTTAGTCTAGCCACGCCTCCCGTCATTGTTCCAGGCACTAAGAACTCAGATATGTAGATGCATAATCCGTCTTTCATTGTAAACAGGGTTTTCCTGCTGTCAGGTGCGTCAGCACGTCAACGGTAACACGAAAAGGGAGGAGCATAAGAGGTTCTGTTCTTAGAGAGGCAACGGTCTGTTTATTGCGTAGAAAGAGGCGAGGATTTACCCACCGAAAGAAGACTTTCTTTGATCGCGAGAACAGGGACGAAAGGACCATCGAACAACGGACATTAAAGAAGACAGCGCCAGCCAGGCGGGGAAAAGACGTAATGATGGACGCGGATTAGCAAATCGACCTGAGAAACTTCCCTAAATCGAACAGAGGTGCTAAAACTCCGAACGAGAGATGAAAGAATAGCCATTTTGAATATAATGTCCGGACCATTTATTTCTGTGTCAGTCTGCTAATCCAAGAGTTCTAGAATGGTCTAGCGCGCAGTTTCGGAGTCTAAATTTATCAGAGTTCCTACAAGAAATTCGCGGAGAAATAAATTCTAAGTTTCTTAGGTTTTGCGGTAATATATAGTTTTTAGCATCTAAGTGATTGGATCGGTTTAAGCTTCATTTTATTTCACTGGGATTCTGTGTGTATTGAAAACGTATTAAATAAACATCTAAGAATATTTCTCTAGATATAACGTAAATTTAATTACCATTTTGTTCCCAGTGAAAGATGCTTAAAATAATTTGTAAGCCGCAAGGCGATTGATAATCGATTAATACAGTTTATTTCTTATATATGTGTGTATTTTCTAACGACTACACCCCCGAGGGAAGTTTTTAAATATATAAACATTGAATACGCGAGTGGTTAAAATAGTCTTAACTGTCAATTTTCGCGCGTCAGAATATGATTGGTATTGGGTTTTTGATTACATGTTTTCTATTTTTTCACATAGGCTGAACAAAATACCTTTGCGTCCCAGCAATTCCATAGAGTCCTCCAGACTCGGTTCTTTTAACATCCAGAGATTTTATGAACATTTAAATATAATCTTCGTGTTGTGGCCCCTATGCGGTCCCGCTCTCAAATTTCATGAGAGTAATCCAACCAAGAACATTTAAATCATAAATCAATAAATTCTGTAAAGATAACTGGACAAGAACAATTGCCAGAAGCGATAAATATAATTTTTACTGTTCTGATGTTGAAAAGAATATATCATTTATGTACACTGACAGTCACGTTATTTCCACTGGATTAAAACCCCGAAGAAAAATAAAACTCACTGATCAGTCTTTGCCATCACTCTGTGTTCATCACGCTAAAGAAGTCTCAACCACCAGCGGTGAGATCCAGGAGACCATTACATTCCCATATATACCCGTGACAGTGCCATCCCATAGAAACTTTAGATAAAAACAAAAACAAAAAAACACTAAGTCTTCAATTCCAGCGACTACGGAAAATTAGCTGAACGCAAACCCCGCTAGTCTGGAGCTGGAAAAAGAAGAAAGAGACTCATATTAGTTGAGTACTTAATAGCTGTTTATGTTATTCTATGGATTGCCAGATTCAACGATCGGTAAGTGAGAAAGTGTGTGATGGCCATCGCGAGCGTGCATTTGAATGAATGAGATATTAGATCTTTTTTTAACTTTATTTTACTTGGTAAATATCAATATACTTAATCACTTGTATTTTCTCCCTAAGTGGGGGTTGTTTACATTTTCTTATTTCCCCTCCCTTAATCTGCTTAATCAAGGGATAACTTTGAGAATACTAGGAATCTGTTCCTACACCCCATACTGAGTATTGTATACCCCTATCAGAATAAAATAATCTATTCTTTGGGTTTGTCGTGAAACATTCTAAATCCACATATATAAATTAAAAGGTAAATGTAAAGCCTAACAAATAAATTCAATAAAAGGAAAGAAGAATGGTAAAGAACAGTGCTGTCACAATGACTGTACTCGAAATCCCCCTTGTTTTCTACTTCGTCTGCAAATTGTAACGTTTCACGTTGATAGTAAAAGCCTTCTGCAGCATACACGCGTTTCCACAACACAATAAAACGTGTACTGCCTTTCTAAGAAAAACCTTGAGATACGCAAGCTGACCTATATTTAATATTCCATTCATGTCATTTTATACACTACGTTACCATAAACGAACGAACAGATGGACTTAGGATAGAAAGAAAGGGAGGGCTGAAAGCCGGGACGCATGCAACACTAACACGGGTCTCGCTATACAATTACTGCCATCACGCGTGTAAGGCCACATGCACTAATTTTTTTTTTCAAATCGACAGTGAAAAAAAGACACTACCCATACGAGAGTTAGGTTTTAAAAACCTGAGAAATGCTTATTAGGAAATATGACATTATACTGGTTTACGTTTGAAAACATTACAGTACCCAGACACCACATCGATCGAAGTGAACGGGAGGTAGAAGAAAATACATATTTTGAACGCAGCCCCTTAGCCCCATTAAATTTATATATTTGGGTTCCTTAGGACTTGCTGACAAAGAATATGTTAAACGTTACGCAAATAGTCTAGGAATTAACAAATTATAGCCAAAAGAAATAGTGAGGGTGTCAGACAACACCAAAATCAGAATCGCTCAGTGGCAGATTTTGACACCACCATTGTACGGGAAATAGGTCCCCATGTTAAATCCTATTTGATTGGAGCGCAGTAAATGTAAGGCTAAACACGATTAGTCGGGCTACAAATACTATCTTTTGTTGTTAGGGGAGACGGAAGGAAGGGTACTTTTTTTTCAAACGCTTGTGTAAACATGGCTCGATTGGTTAGACCCGCCAATATAGGCAATTAGAAGCGTTAGTTCAGCACCACATTTTCAAATAAACTTTCTAAAGCAACAGTGCGTTGAGATTCAGCTTATATTTTTCTAAATAAAAGCCTGAGACAGCGGCAGGTCGGATTTTGTGCCATATTCATTGCCAGTCAACGTAATTGTGTATTATTTCCATAAATTGTGGTAAGCTTGAAATATTCAATATCTTTTTAATGACAATTGAATGTAAATTGATAATTTATGTCTGTATATGTGTGTGGTTCAGTAGCGAACATGAGGCAAGGCCTAAATATTGCTCCAACCTGAACAGAAGGTGTCGGAGAAAAGTAAAACTGCATGGAATTGCCAAACAGTACACTGACACCTATCTTATTGACTAGAACGAACTAATGCTGGAATTGCAGAGGCGTAGTGACCATTAGGGAGGAGTATACTGGTGGAAATTGTTTCAGATGAAGCTGGCAGTTGGCCTACCGCTCTGAACTCAGTGTTTGTTATGTATTGTGTTCAGTCTGGAAACAGATTATAGATTAGTTCTGAAATAGGAGGTACAACCTTCTTGTTTCAGGGACTGTGGTCCTAAAGTTATTGAGCAGCACCTGGTCTGAGCTTTGCTGAATCTAGAGGCTGACAACATACTCCTGGGTCCAGATAGCGACTAGTGAGGTGTCTCCAGAACACAGGGGAGCAATCGAGCAGAGGAGTCTTTTCCTGCCGCCATCACGAAAGTTAAGCCTCTGTGACCAGAGGAGATCAACATTATGTGTCCCCCTCAAAACTTGACATTATAGTAAAACTGAGGGTCAATACATTGTTTAAATTGATAGGAACGGTGAAGATTCCCCATACTATTTCCAAGATAAACAAACACTTGACGTCATGATGACAAATAACAACATAGCTTGAAAAACAAAACCAGTATTACCTCATAGTACCACTACACAACTGACACACATAGGATAATACTAATAAAATATGTCACTACAAGGTTCATATTTATAAATTATGCACATATAAATTGTGATTACATTTGATTGTGATTCCTGGTTCACTGTGTAGTTGAATCAGGATATATAATAGTGAAAGTAATTAATACATATATATTTGAAACTTTTACCATTGACTCAATTAAGTTAGTCTTATAGAGTGTTAAATGTGTGTGAGTGTCACAGTGTTGTCAAGTGTGGTGGAATAAATTAAATTGTTTATCTGTCTGTAGTTGTTGTGACTTACACTTCATCATTTACATTTTTTTTCCTTAACCAGCGGAACTTGGGCTTTCAGCCCTTCGGCCCAATGACATGTCAATTCGAGGCTGGGGAACCTGAGGACTTTCCTTCCAACCCGGTCAGGAGCTTCGCTCCTTCCCATCCACAGAGGGTTTATCACAGGAGCCGTCCAGGCTATTCAGTCAAATTTCCGGCCGTAAACATTTCTTCAAACGCCGACGCCCGGGTTTGAACCATGAACACCTGGTCGCCAGTACAACGCCGAAGCCATTACACCAGCGCGGCTCCCCATCATTTACATAACCCTAGACATTTAACGTAGTCATCACAATATTCCAGAATAAATCTGACTGAGGTATAAATGTGGTAGCAAGTAAGGTTATCTGTAAAACACTACACCTATTAGATACAGATACCTTCACAGCTGATCTCAGTCAGTACACTAAGTCCCCTATAAATATTTATAACATCCCACTTTACCACAGGGTTAATTGTCTCTTTCTGATAACACTTGTCTTTGGACTGGGTTTTTTGCCTATACAAGAGGGAAGGGCATATTGGGATACCACTATTCTAACCCCCCCCCCCCCCCCCTCTTGTTTTATTTCTGTAACTATGTCTTTTTTTTTAAAATGTAACATGCTCAATGTTGTGATTTTGGTTTACATGATAATAAACACCATAAACCTTTAATTACTGTGTTGGCCGACCCATATACCCATATCTGTTATATGTAGTTTGTATTCACGTCTGTGCGTTTGTATCACCAAATTGGTGTGTGTACATGAGTGTTGAGTAAGTGGAAAAAATTGTTTAGCCAGGAGAGGAAGGAGTCTACAGATAAATAAAATTGTCGTAAGATAGGCGAATCGGTTGAATTACACGATTAAGAGACTGTCCTTCCTCTTTTCAGCACCTTTGTGAATCAACTATCTATTTCTTAACCTTTACTATCACAGAGCCTTCACTATCATCCTCCACTCAGACGGGACCACTATTTCTAAGACCTATCTCAAATAAAAAAGTTAAGACAACGAGTTATGTGGAGAAGTGCACTCATCACCAAAAGGAAGGGACGGAAACCACGTCTGCAGGACTCACCTAGATCAGTTAAGTCCTGATTAAAAGGCATCAGCAAAATGGACTTATCACTCCTCTATTAAGTCTCTATGAAGACGCTTTCATCTAAAATTTCACTAATCTTTTCATATTTATTTTAACCTGTTAAAGACTAATTCACTATTAAATTAGTTACATTTTATTTGAAAACTAAACAAACATAGTTGATTCAGTTATTACATGTATGAAATCAAACGTATGAGCAAGACTATTTAATATACATATATACATCTAGACATATATTTACCTCTAAACAGAGCTATACCATTATAAGAGGAAATTCGCTAATAAAATCAGCTGGGGGCTTGAACGGGCTAAAACCCATTGCTTAAATCCTTCACAAAAGGCGACAGATCAGATATAAGTTAACAATTGTTCAGCCCAATGCAACATTGTTCTTGACTTCTGAAAATATCTTGTGAAAGCTCACTTAGTGAAAGCACTACAGTGAAAACTAACTTTTGTTCTGTGATGGGGCCGGGAAGACACCCCTGAGGCCCCACCCCCACTTCAGTTCAAGGCATGTTTGTCGCCCATATATTTTCGGTCGGCCCACGTGACTGTCAGCTCACGTGACGGCGCGAGCCTGGGTTGTGAAAAGTCTGAAGTACAAGATATGTAATGAGGCCATAATAAAGCCTTAAAAATAGAGTTGTGGTGTAGAATTGTGTTTTTGCTCTAGAAATAGTGTATATTTCTGTGTTTTCATGCCTTCTAAAGCGATAATCGCGTGTGATATTTAAGTAGCCAAGATTAATACGCCCAGCGCGCAGTAAGTGAGTGATTAGCCTAGTGCCTATAAAAAGAAATAGCGAACCAGCAAGCGGCCCTTTTTAAGTATCAGCCCAGACAAGAGAGAGCAAAACGAGGCGCCCTGTGTACCCACACAGAAGAACCCAAAGACATGACACGTGAGTTAATTTAAATTAGAATTAGTTTTATATAATTCTGAAATAATATAGATGTGGCTATTTTAATGTTTAATGAGATAAAAAGATAAATAGATGGATATGTTCCCAAAGGAAATGTCTTTTTAGGGCATTATGATTTAGTCTCGAAATGATAGATAAGTGAAAATAATGTTTGATAGGTTTTATTAGGCATGCTAAGTCCAGATTGCGGCTGTAAGAGCGATTATTTCATTCACCAGAAAGGCAGATATAGTATGAAGCTATTTCACTGGAATTTAGATAAGATTAACAATAGCAAGATTGTAGCCACGTGGCGAGGACTGTATAAAAAGCGGCGAATAACACGCCCCGCGTGGTAAACCTATAATGTTACGCCATGTGACACGTTGTGTATTTAGTTCCAGTTTGGTTTAAGTCGAGAATAATTATATTTTATTCTTTATGTAAGAGCATTTAAGTGTATTTCACGATAGCCTACTTATCAATATCCTACTGTTTATCTTTGGTGGGTTATTTTGAAGTGAGAATATGTATTTAGATTTCTGGAGAGCGTGCGTAAGGCGTAAGGCACGTTGAGACAGGTGTTTCTCTGTTTGCTCCCGGCGGAGCATGGAAACACCAATGCAGCTGGTGTCCATTACAGGCCCACAATAAGCATTTTTATGCTATTGCTGTTGTTGTTTCGGTGACGGTAACGATGTGTTTCATGTGATGAGTTCTCAGTCTCATCAGGGGTCGTATACGACATGCTTGTTACCAGGCGCACCAGTCGCCACTTACGACATGTTCAGAGGGCAGTGACGAATATTGAGATGGAGCAGTTGCGGGGTGGTGGTTTATTCTCATTATTGAGAGTTTGTTGTACAGATAGTTGAATGTTATTTTATGTCCATTTTATGATTATTTAATTATGGTTATGTGAGGAATGGTTGTGAGAGCACGTGGGCTCACTTCAAGGTATATATTTCTCTTCTCCGCTCCTGAGGGAGCATGGGGCCAACAGTGTGGTTTGCCTCCATATTAAGTATTCATATGCTAGGGCAGTAGTGGTTTCGGTAGCAATCTGTGTTACACGGTGAGATTGCCAGCCTCATGCACAACACCATACTAGTCTCATTGGACGATATGCATGAGAGTGTGTGTGTGTGATAGCTGAGTGTTTGCTCTTGCAGTAGTGGTTTCGGTAGCAATCTGTGTTACATGGTGAGATTGCCAGCCCCACGCACAACACCTTACTAGTCGCATTGGATGACACGCATATGTGTGTGCGTGTGTGATAGTTGAGGGTGTCAGGTAGTACACGTGGAAGGACTGTTTGGCAGGTGAGAGTAAGATTATTTAACTACTATGATTTTAACTATTCGTCGCTTTGTTTGCTTCTTCAGATTAGCAATCAGGCACTGTTGGGTGTTTGGTTTAGTTTTGTTTTGTTATGTTCGCTAGTTTATTTGTTTAATGTTTGCTGAATCACTGAATGGGTTGTAAAAATAAATACAACCCCTGCCTCTAGAATCAAGAGTTTTATTGTTGTTCGGGTCGGTGCGAGTGTGAAAAGAGAGTGATCAACTATCACAATATAATCATCATCATCATCTCGCCCACCCTATCACAGTTCTAATAACATTTTCAAACTTTCTATGTGCTCAATAGACACAGTGTATGTCCATGAACCAAATTCTACTGCTTATTTTGTAAAAAAAAAAAAAATGTGATTACCATGGTAACCAAAAAAAACATCCGCCATATTGGATTTTCACCAATTTTCGAGAGCTAAAAACTTATATTTCCCATTGACCAAACTTTATCAAATTACACACACATGTTGTGACTGATAATTAAAACAATTTTACACATGCTTTTTTTAATAAGTTTAAAATTCTATCTTTAATGATTTTAAAAAAAATACACTAAATTTGAATGAAAACAATTTTTTAAAAATATATCAAAGCAAATTACCAAAATATCAAAAAAAAGCATGTGACAATTTAAAGTTATATATGTGTACTAATGCATGCCAAATTTCAGACTGATCTGTTAGACAGTTTGTTAGTAATAAAAATTTATTTAAATAAAATGTTAGTTTTGAGAAAAATGCATTTTACTCACCGATTGCCTTGTCTTGTCCAATATACTCCATTCTGGAGGGGGGGGCTGAATGTGTTTAAAATTCTCCAGCACTATATGCTGCACCTCCTTCAGCTTCCTGCAGCTCCTCCTCTCGCCTTTGCCTTGCCTAATTTTTCTTCTTTCCTTCTACCATGGTAACCAAAACAAAAACATCCGCCATATTGGATTTTTCACCATTTTTCTAGAGCAAAAATCTTATGTTTCCCATTGACCTAACTTTATCAAATTGCACACACATGTTGTGACTGACAATTAAAACAATTTTACACATGCTTATTTTGATAAGTTTAAAATTCTATTTTTAAAGATTTAAAAAAATACATTATGTTTGAATGAAAAAATATTTAAAAAAATATTTTTAAAAATTTATAAAAGAAAATTACTAAAATGCAGATGTGTTACTTTAAAGATATAGATGTGTACTGCATGCATGCCAAATTTGAGACTGCTCTGTTAGATAGTTTGTTAGTAATAAAATTTTTTGTTAATAAAATGTTAGTTTTAAGAAAAATGCATTTTACTCACCGAGTGCCTTATCTTGTCCCATATACTCCATTCTGGGGGGCTGAATGTGTTTAAAATTCTCCAGCACTATATGCTGCACCTCCTTCAGCTTCCTGCAGCTCCTCCTCTCGCCTTTGTCTTGCCTCTTGATTACTTTTTCTTCTTTTTACAAGTTTGTCAGCCTCATGTTTCTGGCTGTTGGCCAGACGTTTCCTCAATCGCACCTGTCCAAGGCGTTTTGAGTTTGTTCCAGATGCTTGACCATACGCACTCTTCTGTGGTTATGTCAACTTCTGGACCATACGGTTTGATGTCGCAGAGTCTGTTGTAGGCCTTGGAATCGCCATCTGATAGCAAAACAGTGTAGCGTAGCTTGTGATTTACCACTGAACGAAGCCAGAAAACCTCACAGGCTTTTACTTCCATCATTCCGGCTGACCCTTCGTAATTACAGCAGCAGTCCTTCTGATGCTCTGCTTTCCATTGTTCTAATTTGTTAGGCTGGTTTTTCAGTTGCTACTGTCTAGTATTCTCGCAGGTGTAACAGAAGGAAGACATAACGTGCATATCGATGACAATGCCAGTCAAGATGTTGATAACACTGCCAACACCTATCAGTGACTTATAACCTCTAGATAGCCAATGTTGCATCAAAGCTGACAGCGATGTCAATGACTTCTTTTTTTTATTAATGGTATGATGCTGACTTTTAGCATGTTCAGCCCAGACGATGCTGACGGCACGTTGAAATACTGTAGAGTTGTGCATGGTATTCAAATGATCAAAAATTTGATCTGCATATTTCTGTACGTAGGTTTAGCACAGACAGTGTTATGAGAATTACCATTCTAGCTCGCACTCAAGTTCATTTTTATATCAGATCGACTTGGGCCAGCGGTGTAAGGCACTATTGGATCCGCGATTTGAACTATAGGCCTATTGGATAGCCTACTGGTATGCAGACATAGTTGATGATAAGCCTACATCAGGTTGGTTATCATTCCCCGCTGATTCGGTTGTAACAGTGCTGGAAATTACACACTTTCGACGTGCTCTAATGGCAGAAAGTTGCTTTATTTTCTTACCTTTTCTTCCCATTCTGAAGTAATAGAATATAATTTAATGAGATTTAGACTGTAATCAAGAGAAACATTACTTTTACCATGTTCAATGAGTTATTTGTTTACGGTCGGAAGTACCTGTCGTTATGTTCCGGATATGCGCAGACAAAGCTACGTGCTGTTACGACCAATCAGAAAGATAAAAACCACACCCTCATGAATGGGACTTGACTGAGAGAATGGGGTCACTGCGTGACCTTTCCTTATAAGGAAGTTAGCGTAAAACGATGGAAAATTTTGAATGCCAAATCACGCAGAGGTATGTGAAATAAAGGTTTCGAATTTTCTACAGTCTGGGACATAAAAAAATTCCCTTTTCGGCGATACCAAATACTTCGCGATGCGCTCGGCGTAACTAAGGTATTATTGAGAGAGAAATCGTGCATTTTCGGCACAAATTTGAAAATCATAGCATGGGGGTAGTGCCGAAAATATGCTTTTTGACACATCTAATGCAATTTTTATGTCATAAAACCTTACTCAATCGATTCCTCGATGATTATTTAATAAAATAAGCTCAAAAGTAAAAAATCGATATTTTGTACGTAAAATCCAGTTTTCTCTGCCGTCCACCCCCTTAATGTAGAAGCGTCATTACCCTTCTATCTACATCTCTGCCAAGAGTAATCTTGTGCTAAGGTAGACACCGTCGGCGTCTGTGGCCTAATGGATATGAACGCAGTTTTATAATCCAGATATACCAGGTTCGAAACCTGCTGCAGGCGGTTTGGTAGCAGATCGCTTTGTGTGGATTTTTAACAATGGTATAAGCGCCGTACCGTTCAGAAAGCAATGGCAAACTACTGAATGAAAAAAATTGCCTAGAAAAATCACAAACAGCCAATAAAAGCTGGGGTTGATTGCCACGTCCTGTAAAGGATAAGCAACTAACAAGGTAGACACCTTTGACGACCCATTTAGATACTCTTGAGTTTTGGCCACTGTTGGACCACTACTGCAAAGCAGGGGAGGCAATCCGTGACAGTTCAGCATTTTCACTTTCCAGTGCTGCCACTCTCTCCATATACTCCTTTTCAGGTTGAACCTGAAGTTGTGGAATACCAGGAAACGAGAGAGCAGACCGACTGGCTAAAGAAGGTGCTGCAGACGAACAACCGGATGTACCAGTTACGTACCATCAGATGAAAAAGATGATCAAATCAATCAGAAAGCCACCAACACCAAAGCAGGATGACTACCAAGCTATGAACAGATCAGAACAAATTGTCATTCTGCGCCTCAGAACAGGACATAACCGACTCCGCAGCCACATGTATACAAAATTCAAGATTGGCAATTCAGCCATGAGTACATGTGGACAGGCACCCCAGACTGCGGAGCACGTACTTCAAGATTGCTCCGAATATGATATATTGAGGCAAACCCACTGGCCCAGAGAAACAACACTGGAAGCAAAACTATACGGACCTCTGTATGAACTACAAAAGACAGTGAAGTTTATACAAGAAACAACATTGCAGATATAGACAATATATTTCAAGCGAACGAAAGAAGAAGAAGTAGAAGAAGGTTGAACCCAAGAGTGTTCCTTACAAACATCTATTTTATTTTCCTCCTTAACAAGTGATTGTAAGCGTGAATTCGCTAATATAAGATCCCGAATTCTATTACCATGCTGTTGAAGTTTCTGCTCACTAAGTGAAACAGCTGATTTGTGTTTCTCAACTTCCAATTTGAGTTTCTTAATTTGACCTTCGAGAATTCTGTACAGAAACCTCTACACCTCACGGTAGAAGGGGAACGACTAAGTAAGTAGGTAAGAATTCTGTGTACGTTTGATTCCTTCTCATAAAAAGCTTTGGAATTATTTGTTCAAGAAATGTGCCGAACAACGAAGTTAATTTTGTATATTTATACTTAGTCGCATAAGAATCAGTACCCTTGTAATATATGTTCGAAGAAGAGAACAAGAAAGTATTCAGTGGGGTACTGGAAGATGAGACAGGTATGTATTTCAGAGCTGGCATTTGCTGATGATGTTGCCCTGATTGCTAAATCAGAGGCACATCTCATTTCCAACCTGCAAGTCTGGAAGGAAGAGCTGGAGAAGAGAGGGATGGTCATAAGCAGCTCTAAAACAAAATCCATGGTGATATCACGAGAAGAAAGAAGACATCAGATTAAGCTGGCAGAATAGGTCCTGGAGCAGGTCGACCACTTTAAATATCTCGGTGCTATTATAGACCGAAAAGGAGGCATCAGAGAAGAGTTGGCCACTCGAAAAGCAGCAGCTGGGAGAATTTTTCAGGCCATAAATTGAGGATTCCTCAGCAAGAGAGAGGTTGGTAAGAAAACGAAGATGGCTGTATACCGCTCCACCTATGTCCCAGTCTTGACATATGGATGCGAGTCATGGGCAATGACTACAACCCACAAAAGCCAGATCCAAACCTCAGAAATGAGGTATCTGAGGAAGGTGGTTGAAGTAACAAGAAGAGACATGGTCCGCAACCAGACGATATGTCAAGGCCTAAAATCCCATACCCTGCAGACCCAAGTAGAACAGTCCCAACTAAGATGGTTTGGCCATGTCTGCAGAATGGGAGAAGATCGGCTACCACGACAAGCATGGGAAACAAAGAGCCAGGGATCCAGGCCCCCAGGACGACCCAGAGTCCGCTGGGAGGACAACATTAGACAATCTTTGAAGGACCGAGGACTAGAATGGAACCAGGCCAGGAGGAAGACAGCCGATAGGATAGTCTGGCGCTCTCTCTTCCAAACCTCTACACCTCACGGTAGAAGGGGAACGACTAAGTAAGTAGTAGTAAGTAAGAAATGACTATACTCAGTCGTAATAGAAGTGACTATACTTAGTCGTAATATGCGAGAAATACCTCGTATATACAATACCTACCACAATAGAATCACATCATAGCTGTATAACCCATCATATACCAAAATTAATCTTGTCAAAATTTCACCAAATACCAGTACATGAGCAATGCATCAATGAAGAATCGAATAATACAATATGACCACAAATTAAGAACGGAAAGACATTAGTGGAAACAAATAAAAGAACGTACGGAAAGTGTAGGGTATAGAAAAATAATATCACTAAAGTAAAACAAGTGTTTCCACTAAAAGAAGACAGAACAAGACGCCATATACTCAGAACAAATATGATGTAAATATTAAAAAGATAGCTGTCACGGGTGTAGTGGTGTTTGATGGTATTGTATGATGTTGATATTACTAAATGTAATTGTATGAGGCCAGCTGTGAAGGCTCCTGAGATAAAATGTAGTTGAGAATTGTCAGAAGGCCTTTCTTGCTACCACTACGACCTCACACTTAATTTTTTTTTTTTAATGAATGTGGCTACGTAAAGTGTCTAGGGTTATGATATGTAGTGTGGTGTAATAGGTTATAGATATACCCACAGATATTTAACAAGACTAATAATATTAATAAATGTTAAAATACACTGAACTAACTCACGTGTGTAAAATTTTTTGATAGAATTATATTACATTTATTTTGTTCTGGATCAATTTTTTAGTTTGACCAGAACTTAAAAGGATTTAGAGATTATGAAAGAAATGCATAGAATATTATATCATAAATGCAATAGTGTACATATATATGTACTATACTAGTTAGTTTTATTAAAATGTTCTAGTAGTCATCTACTTGGGAGGATAGTTAATGTTTGTGCTGTTGGGGTGGCCTCATCACACCTGTCTATATTGACTACACAGTGTCCAGAAAATGGTGGGAATTTTTATGGGGGTATTAGTAACTACACAGCGTTGGTGAATGTCCAGCAGACCAGAGGCTCACTCATCTTGTAGTTGTAGCTCTGGTGCTGAAATCAGGTGGTCCCACCTCTCCGTGCTGGCGGGCAATAATGGTGGTCTCTGTCACAAGTACTGCACAGATACACTCGAGTAAAGTCACCAACTGAATAGACACTGCTTTGTTGACAACAGAAAACTCACAGCTCTGCAATCAAAGTATGGGCCATGTGTCAAAATCTATTCTCTACCCACGTCTGGACACAACACTGACACAACAACCACATCATACAGACAGGTCAGATCTCTCTGACCAAACAGCACATTTACCATGGTGGTTTTACATCAGATAGATCCTCCCAGACTATAGATTCTGAAAAATATTTATTAGTTTTCTGCCCTAAAAGAGGATAGGTAATATGTTTCATTATTCTCAACACCTGATCTGTCTTGCCTAACCCTTGCTGGAGTTTATGTATATTGTTGGTCCCTAGACCCTGACTTGGGCGGGGGGTCTAGAGCAAATCCCTACTTGTTTGTAAGGCTAGATTTCGATATGGCAGTATCAAATCACTCGAACATGAAACAATATTCAAAATATATAAGGAAATAATTTCAATCTTACCAGATTATGAATAAATAACACAGAATTGCTAGCAAAACTCAGCTGAGCTGCTGGCTATAGTATGGCGTCCCTAAATTTATTTCACTTTCTTTCATATGGAAATCACCACACTTTAAAATCTGTGTCTATCACTGAACAACTATTGAAGAATGGCCCCAAATGCTAATAATATGATTGTCTGTGGCCAATCACTGCCTAGGTTTATTTGAAATTCAAATTTCCTACCCTAAAGTCATTTCAGTCATGCTTCAGTCAAGTATGGATGTTTATCTGTTAGTCTGTCCGTCTCTACTTGTGTTTCTACAAAAATGTACTCGATTTTTGAACCAACCTTTCTCTCCCCTCCAAAATTTTGTCGTTAAAAGTTATATTTAGACACAGCACCTACCAATGTCCCTTCTCTTCCATACTAAGTAGATTTGAACACCTGCGTCTCGAGGTCGTGTTTTTTTTTTTGCAAATAGCGACACTTTTAGATTCAATACAGTCTGTCGCGGATGTGAACAACACTGTCTTTTGTCATTATCTTCAATATTATCTATCCGTCTGTAAAATTAAGACCATATTAGTTCACTGCTCAGAATGGGCCATCCGGCCAGCTAATTTTTATATTCCTAACATTAATATTAAGAAAAAAAGTACTTTTTAAATTTTGTAATATTTCGAACATCTGCGTTTAGCCGCTGAATTCAAATCAAGGGCTTGGTATCGCAAAAGCGTCCATTCCGTACCTCGTGTCAATTCCATGGTCAGCACTTTTTTCTTTCTGTTATGTAGCAGATATTTGATATTGCCAAAACATTTGACACTCCTTGTTGGTGATAATACATCACATTTGGTAGGCACAGCACATATTTGCTGAGATTATCGCAGGTAAAACCCATATTGGTCTGCTTAGTTTTCGCACAGAGTTGTGTGCTCAAGCGACACATAACGAGATTACTCGTCTGTGCAACATATTTTGGACAGACGCGAATGACATAATCGTTTCCTGTCCCACTTTCACGTAGACTTTACTTTATCTGAAAGTAATAAATTGTTACATCTGACACACATTGCCTTATGAGTTTACCGATGAGTTGGTGAGTTTTCTGCCAGGCAATCTGATGTTTTTTTAACCATATATGGGAGAGGTGACCTCAGCATCACGCGCAGAATTATTCCATGTCGGAATATTTTTAATTTCCCCACGGAACACGCATGTTTGAAAACGAATGGCGTTCTGAGAAGCCTCGTAACAAGCAAGTGCGGGGGAAGACAGTTAGAATTCAGAATTCCATTATCAGACCGGCCTTTATGGAAATCTTGACGGACTTAAAGAGCACAGAAGAACCATTTTAAAAAGGAACCGGAATCTGAGGAAACTGAAACACGGAATCATAGTGGGAATTACTGTTAAAAATAACGACCCCCAAGAACACGTGTAAGAGGCCGATTCAAGTGCCTTTATTCATCTGAGCAAAAGGTCTGTGAGCCAGGACTGGCGTAAGTTGTAAGTTGTCATTTTAAATTCTACATTTTTCATTACTAACATGTGTAATAATATGTATATATTACCATGTGAATATTAATGTGTGAAAATCGCTAGTGGGTGTCCAAGTAGTTTGAGGCTGTCAAACTCAGCTTATAGATTGATGCTATCATGAACCACCCCTGCAGGGGCTGGTGACTGCTTTATCGCTGGTTTATTATAGAGAACTAAACGCCTAAGTAGTTCAAAGTTCTATATGGAGCAGGGAGGGAAAGATGAAAGAAATGATGCACATTCTAAGTATACTATTTACATTTTCAAACCAGTGAAAATGTCTATGTAAACATATTCACTTTAAAATTAATGAAAGTTTCAAACTGTTCAACAAGTGTAGATATAAATGAAAACATATTCAATTTATTTTGTGAACACTTTTCAATTAGGGGAGATGTTAATGTAAACATATTCTATCTGAACTATTAACCTTTTCATTTAAATGTAAAATAAAGATAAAGCTATTCAATTTAGATGTAAAGGAAGTTTTCGATCGAAGGATTACGTTTAACTCTCATCGAGGATAAATTCTGAGGTAGATGGGATGGTGGAATAGATCCATACCTATGGGTTGGAAAACGCAATACTCAGGAGAGCGTTTTGTTTCTATTCTTTTACCATAGTTGTTGTTGGTGGTACCATTTGAGGATACTATCTCTGAAACAAGAAAGGAACAGTAGCCTGAGCTTTAAGACGAGGGACCAAACTTTGTAGACACTCTCTGACTCTTCTGGGAAAGTGCTAAGCTCTACATCCTTGACCAGCGACGAGCGTTATCAGTAATCAGTCTACCGAGAACCAAACAATCAGCGGGAGCAGAACCTACCAGTGGCAGATAAGTTAAACGTTCAAGCTGCCACATGAACTCCTTTTAAAACTTTTATCCCATTACAACAGTGATAACTTTCTGAAATAAAAAACATTATTCATTCTTTTAAACCCTTGTTAAAACTAAATAATTATTAAATGTGTTATTTGTAATTATACTAATTTAATTTCGATTTAATCCATTTTAAATGTACTGCATGTTTGTCTCAGACAATTTACTAAATCCACTCTAAACAGAGCTATACCTTAATAATAAGAATTCCACTTAGTAAATCAGGGTGGGGGCTTGACGAACTAAATCCGTCACAAAAGTTGTCGGCAGATCCTAGAGGACGTGCTCAGCCAATGCAGCATTGTTCTCGCTTTTCTGAATATCTTGTGAAAACTCCCTTGAGATGGAAGTGTCATTATTCTTCTATCTATATCTCTGCCAAGAGTAATCCTGTGCGAAGGTAGACACCTTTGAAGGCCCATATTAGATACTCTTTTGAGTTATGGCCACTGTTGGACCACTACTGCAAAGCAGGGGAGGCAATCCGTGACAATAGCAAGAGAAGACCAACGTAGCACAAACATAACTGTACCGAAATAAAGTGAAAAGACTGAGAAATACAATACAGTGAGATACTTGGCTGCACAACTAAACACTAAATAATATAATACACTCAACTGGAGCTTACAAAATCTCACAGCAGTAAATGCCGGCCTCCGAAAGAGAATATTATATAAAATACCTAATGAACGGCACTTAATGACTTCATCAGAGGATGAGACTCATCATCCTTAGGAGCATGGAGCCACGATTGTAGCTGGTCCTCCTTGCAGGAAACCTGCACAATGCATTCACATCCCCGGGCAGTGGTGATTTATGTGGCCATTTGTTTTACATGATGAGGTGGCCAGCCTCATGCACAACGTCATATTAGTCGCCTTGTACGACATGCCTGGGGGAGTAGTTGTATTTTTCTTTCTTTGTCTCTTCAGAGACCGCCGGGGACCTACACAGAAAAAAAAAATAGTAACAAGAGGTATCCTTGCCTCCCTCAGTTCTTATCTCAAATGGTTCTGTAGTTATTCTTTTTGAAGAATTCAACATTTCATTACGTCATATGTTTTCGTTGTAAAGTTAATGATCTTCAGAGATCTCCAAAATGCCTCTTCATTTCCCAAATTATAATGTTCAGCAAATAGCAGCTTATTTCACTAACTTTTACGTTGTGAGATATTCGGTTTCCTAAGTGGTAGTATGTTCAGTAGTCCAGGTCGGCAGCCAACCGTTTCAAATAGTACTTGAAGAGAATATCGCAGCACACGACAATGGTGTTATGTCTCATTGCACAACTATCTACGATCGTTCTGGGGTTTGATCACTCTACCTTCACCTTCATATTTGCATTTTTGAATTCTCTAGACACCAGTTTTCTTGTGGTGACATGCCATATTGGGCCACGGCTCAGTATATCTAATGTTAATAGTAACTGTCCTTGAAGGCATTCAGGTTTGATATACCCTCGTTTATTTTCCTGTCAATAAATGCAATATCACGTCTCCCATTTCAGAAAACGTCATTAACATACATTCCATATACGACCAGAACTACTTGATTTATCCAGTGTTTGTAGGTTCATGATAAACTGCCTCAAACTGTCTCAAATGGATTGGCCACCTCATTAAAATGCATTGAAACCAGCGACTGTCACATTCCTGAATAGCATATCTGGCTACAGGATGCCCTAGAGGAAGATGGGCAAGGTTAAAAAAACAAAACAATAAGAAACACTCCAAATTATAACCCATATGGGGTTGAACCGGGTATCCCAGGCACAAAACAAAACCCAGTGATTTTTGCAAGGCCCAAAATCAACAACAACAACAACAACAATAAGCAACAAATTATGACAAGGGCCAAACCAAATTTAGCATCAGAACAAAAACTGCGTCTTCCCCAGTGTCGTAGATTTGGATAGAGGAATTAAGACATAGATTGGTCCCTTCTGTATAGAGTAGAACAGGTGATAGCTCAGTGAGAGGTAATGTAAAGAAAATAGATTTTCACGAGTGAGATGGTGGAAACTAGTTAGAGTCTGTCCCTGAAATCGAGAAGCTTCTCTCGTTCAACCTATCTCTACAACAGAACTTAGTTTGTCAGACAGTCTACTAGAATATATATATATATATATATATATATATATATATATATATATATATATATATATATATATATATATATATATATATATATATATATATATATATATATATCACCACTCACATACACACACACATAAGTGACGACAGTTAGACGCACCGACGTGAAAACTACATCAATGGATTAGGGATCTTTTGGGACAAGCTGACCGACACACGTAATTAAAGTTTATATAAATTTTATTTATCATAAAGAAACTTTACAACAGCACTACTTTGAATATCAAATCAAATACAAATAAACATAGGTTAATGAATTAATTAAAGAGTTAGACTCATATGTGTAATCCTCACTCCCTCTGTTGAGACAGATCCCGTTAGAAGAGAAGTTATTAACCCCCAAAAGAGTCAAAAGGTGTTTACGCTATGGTCTAGAATTTCCCTCTACAGTAAAGAGCAGAGTTATACGTTAATCTATTCTGAAAAAAAGGAAAACAGTATTAGCAAAACTTTGCATCATCAAAATATTACAAAAGTGGGTATATGAATTTATACGATCAAAGAACCACTCATTCCTGCTTTCTTTCTATCCATACAACAGTCGCCACTGACATTTGTTCTTACCTACAAACTTGATTTTCACCTTCTGGCGCAAACTTTAGGACACACACATACAGCACACCCAGTGTTCTTTTGGCAAAGAGAACCCCAGCTCTACAGAGACAGGTTAAATCCAATTTTTCCGGGCAGCGTTCTCTTTACGACTATATTTTTTCCGGATTACTGTTTATGTCACTTCAAATCAGTTCAGGTAATATATGTCACAGTGCTCACAGTGTCAGAATCTTGAGGTTTCCAGTACTTAGGAAATGTCAGGTCGGCAACTTCTCTCAGTATAAAATTCTTGTCAATGTCAGAATTTCAGTGGCGAATGCGCAGTGGCTAAGCTCGGCGGCTTCGCGATGGTGTCTCAGTGTGTGCGACGGAACGAACGGAATAATTTATCTTCTCTTTGTTACTTTCACTATTGCCTCCATGGCTGGCGGAGTTGTGGATTAAAGTTGCTACCGTAAGTGAAATGGGTTCATTTTCGATACAAGACAACAGGAGGCTGAGACGCTTGGGAGTCATGACCCAAGTGGGCCCGCCCCCCTTAGAGCGTAAAGGAGTATACTGGGCCGAAAAACTTGTCCGATGGGGGACTTCTTCTGATGATCAGATTGCCTCCTGTTGTATCGCTCTGTAAAGAGTTTCCTATCATAGTTACATGGTCAAACCAGTGACGATCGGGAAAAGACCGATTGACTTCTGGAAAGACAGATGCCACTGGGAAAGACTAGAAACCGGCTGACCGGGTTAGCACCCCGTAAGCTGTATTCAATTGCTACAGGACCCAAAAATGATAGATGCCCCCAAGATTCACCGAAAAAGGGGGGGGGGAGAATGATGAATCCACAGGCGCCTCATTGGAATCGACCAGACCCGTTACACGGACTTCGAGCTCTGAACAACGGCTGGAATTTCCATGTGCCTGTGGTAGGGAGTTCTCTACTCAGAGAGGAATGAAAATCCACCGAACGAAAAAGGGGTGTGGGAGGTCATCTGGGGAAGATCAATAGCGCTCTGTCTCGACGGATAAGACGTTAGAAGAACGCAGCCAGGAGGCAATCCACAGTGCTGAGTACATTCAAGTTGATCTGCCTGATGATGATCTCACACACTTCTTGGACGGGAAGAGAGATGCAATCAAGTTTCCACCAGCCAGTGCAAAAGGGCTTTGGGAAACGCTGGACGAAGCCTTGGCAAAAGAGTTGGATAACAACCTGAAGCAGATAACTTTGGAGAAGAAGCTGGAAATCTTCGGCGACATAATATATCTGCACTGTCGCAAAGTGTTCGGAGTGAGGGAGGCAAGGGAAGATAATCCACCACGAAAAGTAGAAGACAAATTAAAATAGAAGAAATCAGGAAACTGAAGAAGCATGCTCGAAAACTTTTCAAGAATGCAGTTGCCACAGAGAAGGAAGGGTTACGACAGGTTTGGGAGCACCTGAAAGGCCAACATAATGCCCTTTGTAGAGCAGAAAGGTTGTGCAGGAAGAGAAGGAAGACTCGAAGGGATAGGGAAAGATTCTTCAGGGAGCTCTTCAAGCTTGACAAAGAACTGTTTGAGCAGCCACGGTCGGGTACGCTAAACATCAAGAAAGAAGACCTGGAAGAACACCTTAGAATGACATATTCAGATGGTCGCAGAGATGAGCCGCTCAGCAGCATGACAGGCCTTAAATGGCCGAGTAAGCCAGGAGCTGAATTTAACACCAAGCCCCCAACGGTGCAAGAGGTAGAAAGCATTGTCCAGAAAGCTCGGTGCAAGTCAGCTCCAGGTCCTAATGGTGTTCCATATGTGGTGTATGAGAGATGCCCTGAAGTGCTCAAACGACTGCTCCGTTTACTAAAGAATGCGTAGAAAACCCAGCTTGTATGTAAGCAAGGAATGGAGAAAGGCGAACGGAGTCTACATCCCGAAGGAGCAAAATTCCACAGACATCAGTCAGTTCAGGCCAGTCTCACTACTCAATGTGGAAGGGAAGATATTCTTCTCAGTGATGGCGAAAAGACTCACTACATACCTCCTGGCAAATGGGTACACTGACACTACCATTCAGAAAGGAGGTATCCCAGGTACACCAGGATGTCTAGAGCATGCCACAATGATCTGGGAAGCAATCCAAAAGGCAAAGTCTGACAAAACAAACCTCCGTGTAATCTGGTTGGATCTAGCGAATGCTTAAGGATCCGTTCCCCACCAGATGTTGTGGCAGGCCCTAGAAATGTATCATGTTCCACAAGAGATTGCAGCAATGCTGAAGCTGTATTTCGCAGGGTTTGCTGACAGATTTTCAACCAGAGAGTACACAACGAAGTGGATTGGCCTTGAAATTGGAATTGCGATGGGGTGTACCATCTCTCCGATACTATTCGTGATGGCTATGCAGGTAATCCTCAATGCGGCTGAAGGAATGGCTATAGGTCCAAAGCTCGGTGGAATGTGTCACATGCCACCGCTCAAAGCATTCATGGATGACACAACAATTCTGACGTCAGATGAACATCAGGCCCGGAGGATGTTAGAACGCCTGGATGAACTAGTCAGCTGGTGCAGAATGAGCTTCAAACCCAAGAAGTCGAGAAGCCTATCAGTCAGGAAAGGGAAGATAGCAGAGGACATATTCCTGGTTTCCAACCAAAGAATCCCTACTGGCATTGAGGAACCTGTTAAAAGTCTTGGCAGGGTGTACGACGCCTCATTAAAAGACTCGAAGGCAGTGCGACAGACAATAGAAATGGCAGACAGAGGACTACAGATCGTAGACCAAAGCAGACTCCTGGGAAAGTTCAAACTGTGGTGCCTCCAGTTCATGTTGATACCGAAGTTGCTGTGGCCACTGCTTATATATGAAATAAGCACAAGTACAGTGGAAGCTATAGAGCAGAAGGTCAACACGTTCATGAGAAAGTGGCTAGGGGTACCACCAGGTCTGTCAGATGTAGCACTGTACTGCAAAAAGTCAAAACTTATGCTTCCTTTCAAGTCAGTTGTTGAAGAGTACAAAGTTGGAAAGGCAAGGCCTGCAATGATGCTATGCGAGTCAGCTGATGACGTGGTTAAGTCCATTCAGCCCACACTGAAAACGGGAAGGAAGTGAAGAGTGGAAGAAGCTGTTGATGCTGCCCAAGAGTCACTCAAAATGAGGGAGGTAATCGGATACACACAAACGAATAGACGGGGATTTGGTCATGGAGACATCCGCTGGTGGTCCAAGGCATCAAGCAGGGAGCGCAGAGACATGGTAGTTCATGAGATACGAGGAGCTGAGAATGATAAGAGGTTGCAAAAAGCAGTGCAGCAGGTCCAACAAGGCCAATGGACTACATGGGAAGGAGCCCTGCAGAGGTCCTTGACATGGAATGATATATGACATATGGCACCTCTTAGGCTCAGCTTCGTTGTTAGATCAATGTATGACCTGCTGCCGTCGGCCACCAACCTTGTGAAATGGGGAAAGTCGGATGATGAGCAGTGCCCCCTGTGCCAGGGGAGGCAGACACTCGAACACGTGCTCTCAGTGTGTAAGGTGTCATTAGGGCAAGGGCGATACACTTGGCGCCATAACAAAGTGCTAAATGAGCTAGCTGCGACAATAGATCTGGCAAGGATGAAGGCGAATAGCAAACCCAGGCCGAGCACCGCAAATACATACTTTCTGAGGGCAGGAAAGTCAGCACACCCCAAACCGAGTAAACCTGGTAGCAGTTTACCATCTCTTCTTGATTGTGCAAACGACAGGGAGATGGCGGTAGACCTACCTGGACGAGGGGCATATCCAGAGAGTATCAGAAAATCGCGGAGACGGCCGGATATAGTGCTTCATTCTTCAGCAACGCTTCAGGTCATACTGATTGAACTGACCATGCCATTTGAATCCAGATTAGACGAGCAACATTCGTTCAAAGCGGCCAAGTATAGTGATCTGGCCGCGGATCTGAGACACGATGGGTTCACTGCAAGGGTCATGGCTGTTGAGGTGGGCGCAAGAGGGCTTGTGGCTGCATCAGTGTATGATCTATTGAAACTGTTGGGGCTGAAGGGACAGCCGAGAACAAGGGCACTGAAGAGGCTTAGTGAAACTGCCGAAAAGGCATCAGGCTGGCTGTGGAACAACCGCAATGGGCAATGGAAATCGTGACAATAAACGCTGCGGTACAGAAAACACCAGGAATTTTTCTAAGTCCACAATACGCTGAGTTGTTTGGTGTACTAGTGAACGGGCTGTGACTGAGGGGCAACAGGCGGTATATATTATAGGGGTGTCAATGTCAGAATTTCAGTGGCGAATGCGCAGTGGCTAGGCTCGGTGGCTTCGCGATGGTGTCTCAGTTTGTGCGACGGAACGAACGGAATAATTTGTCTTCTCTTTGTTACTTTCACAATTGCCTCCGCGGCTGGCGGAGTTGTGGATTAAAGTTGCTACCGTAAGTGAAATGGGTTCATTTTCGATACAAGACAACAGGAGGCTGAGACGCTTGAGAGTCATGACCCAAGTAGGCCCGCCCCCCTTAGAGTGTAAAGGAGTATACTGGGCCGAAACACTTGTCCGATGGGGGGACTTCTTCTGATGATCAGATTGCCTCCTGTTGTATCGCTCTGTAAAGAGTTTCCTATCATCTTGGTCACACCACAAATGATCAACCGCCGGAAATGTTAAGGTTTGTTAGGTCGCCACGATGTGGACTGAATGTAAATGAGATTGGAACAATAAATCTGGATCAAATGCCAGTTACCAAGTCACTCTTAATGTTCTTTGGGTTGGTATTCTGTCTCTTTCTGGGTGTAAACACAACCTCAGACAGGTTTACCTTGAGGAAAAAAAACCCAGTTACTAATATAAGAAATGTTCTTTAGTATGATTACTCTCAGGTTTATATGGAAGCCGCTGGTATATTTTGGGTTTGACCCAAATACTGTATAAAGGAAGAGAAAAATACAATGCTTAACCATAATATAGTATTCTCACTCCTGTCCTACCTCGCGTAAAATATAATATATTCATCTTTACCAGATGTAAACACCTACGGTGAATTCTACGTTCGGATTTTCAAATCAAAGATCTTTCACACATTATGAGCCGAAAACCAGAACCCTATTCATTCTTAGATCAGGCATCGCCAATTCGCTAATCAGTGTGAGTTTCCTTCGTCTCTCTGTTTGTCTGGCCATTTCTAGCGAGCAGTGTCTTTGATCTCGACGTTCTCACCGTGGTTTAATTAACTTACAGGCGAATGGACTCAGGAAAAGTTAATAGAAATTATCTCCCTTTGTTCCAAAATTATCTCCACCTTGATCGCTGTCTGATCCCATTACAACGATCTTCGATCGCTGGTGTAAAATAATACAGCTCACGTTAGCTAATCGGTCTCTGGTAAATTATCATCAAAGGGAATAGCGAACCGCAATAAAATATGCATGCTAATGAGAAAGAGGCACAGATATCTGAGCATATTATTTCGCATTCGCTGGTTGTTGCGTTCAATAATTTCGTGTTTTGATCAATAGCGGTCTTTCTTATAATCACGATTTAAATAAGCAGTCAGCACAGCGTTTGTAAGCAGCGGGCAAGTGGTTGTTGTTACTAGGCTTCTAACAAATAAGTAAGTTACATTTTTGCTTATGTCGTAACTTCGATGTACTTTCCGTCATTTAGTCTTGGTTTTTCTTATCTTACTTTAAAAAAATTTAAATAAGCAGTCAGCACAGCGTTTGTAAGCAGCGGGCAAGTGGTTGTTGTTACTAGGCTTCTAACAAATAAGTAAGTTACATTTTTGCTTATGTCGTAACTTCGACGTACTTTCCGTCATTTAGTCTTGGTTTTTCTTATCTTACTTTAAAAAAATTTAAATAAGCAGTCAGCACAGCGTTTGTAAGCAGCGGGCAAGTGGTAGTTGTTACTAGGCTTCTGACAAATAAGTAAGTTACATTTTTGCTTATGGTGTAACTTCAATGTGTGTTCTGTGGTCTATTGTTTCCTTAAATATCTTACTTTCTTATTTACAGCGGGATCGGCATTAGGTACATCCCGATTTACCGGAATACCACACGAATGTTTTAGTAAATCTCAAGATGACGGAGGGAGAAAAGAGAAATAATTTTAAAGTAAGGGAAATTTCGGATTTGCCCTTTCCCGCCGGCATTTAAAAAGCCCACACGATTAACAGTAATTTTTTTCCACGCGTTTTCAGTAAAATATTTCAAGATCTAACTTAGAAAAATTCACTTTAGTAGCCAACTGCGTGAGATAGGAATGCCAATTTTTTCTAAAGAAATTGACTGTTGATAAAATATTATTTCCCAACGCACTGTCCCCAGCTGATTTAATTCAGCGAAATGCCTCAACAATATCTAGGTAAAACAAGTTAAAGTTCTTATGGCTAATGCAATGGCTTACCAAATGACATCTGCTCATGCGCCCAACAATTTCTACGGAGACAACGTGGCAGGGATATTCATACCAACTTTTTGCTATGAGTATCAAACATGGACACAGCCTAAAGTGCATGAGAGGGATACATCGCAACATGGGAGATGAGACGTCCAAGAAAAGTTGCAAAGGTCACTCAGTATACGATACAGAAGAAGAAGGGGAAGGTAGTTCCATAGCATAAACTGCTGTAGGGGAGTAACTCAAGAACAGTCAGATACCCACTTACAGCTGGGTGACTGGAGCGTGGCGCTACCAGATACCGGTAACTGTGCCGCGAAAGGAAAACAGATGAAGAAGCGAAATCATTTTGAACGTGATGGGGAGCACAATCGTGTATCAACTATATAGAGAGACAGAAAATAAAACTGTTTAGACAACTCGTGTGAAATCAGCTGGTACCATGAGCCTTCACCAGCAGACTATCGTGCTATACTCTGAACAAGGGGACGCCTGAGAGGAATGTTGAAAGTAAGTGTTTTCTAAATCCTGAAGAAAAAAACAAGACTAAATACCTCGCACAGGAATGAAAACTGTTTCTCCATACGCCGCTTCATGGCATTTTTCTTTCTTTTCTTTGATCCTTAGCCGCCGACTGTCAAAGCAGTCATTGGCCATTACGCCTGGTGGCGTCTTGTAGGGCAGCAACAAACTGCTTCCACTTTGTTCGGTCGGCGGCCATCCTTCTTACCGTGCACCTTCTCTGGTTCATTCTTTGCATCTCGGCCTCTATAGTTGTTTTTGGTCGGCCTCTCTTTCGCTTTCCTTCGGGGGTCCATAGTATAGCTGTTCTTGTGATGGCATCTTTTCTGAGGACGTGGCCAACCCAACTCCAGCGTCTGTCAGCTTTGATGGTGTGCATGTCCTCTTGGAAGTAGTTCTTGGTTAGTGATCTTTTTTTTTTAAATCGTACGCCCGCTATTACTCGAGGCGAAATCTCCGGTTAGTATGTCTAACCTGAGACTGATTTTACGTGAGTATCCCTTTTCCCTGTATGCTGACTGGTGTCCTTTCGCCATTCAGGCAGATACTCGCCGTCTTCAGTGGTACCCATTAGAGCTGGGTCAGCTCAGGAGCCGTTCAGGTTATTCCAGTCCCTGGTCGACGATACTCCTTCAAATGTCTTCGCCAGGGCTCAAATTATTCCAGTCCAAGTCTCGGTCGACGACACTGCTTCAAATGTCCTCGCTCGGATTTGAACCTGGGATCTCCCGATCGCCAGCGCAGTGTGGTAACCAAAACACTAGCGCGGCTCCGTGTTAGTATTCGGCCAAAAGATTCCGAGAATTTTCCGAAAGGCAGAATGTGTGCAAAGAGAACAATTTCGACATTTCCTTCTCTGTTACTCTCCAGCATTCCGCACCATAGAGAAGCACAGAAAGTACACAGCTCTCGTATAATCTTAATTTGGTGTTTGTGCTGTACTGGGAAGACTTCCAGATGTTGTTGAGACTAGCAAAGGCTGCTTCATGGCACTACTGCACAGACAAAGCAAGTACTGAATCCGCATTACGCCCGGCGGTCTCTCCTGCTTAAAGACACAGCATAAAATAAAGGGGGAAAAAACGTAAATCTCTGAGACTTTAATCACCGCTGCAAGAGCACGTGATTGCTTGGTACAGATTTCCTGCAAGGGGACACAACGCAATGATGGCTGTACGCCTCCATAAGGACGCACAGGAAATGATGACAATACACATGATAATTGTTTAAATAGAGGTAAGAAATATAACCGTGGATATAGACAATTTTACCACAAAATTTATGAACGTGTATATAGACCCAAAAAAAACGTACATAAACACTGATAGACGTACGGAAGCACACGCGGACAATGATATGTGTGATACTCGTAAACACAATCATCTAGTGTCAGCAGAAACACGTCAGCTAACATTAAACACGCAAAAACAGACAGAAACATATCTAAGTACTCCTATATCATCATTTTTCTTCTCGCTCCACCGTAGAGAGCTGCTCAAAACAGTCACACCCTCTTGCATCTGTGGTTTCTGCATCACTATGTTTTACATGATGAGGTTACCAGCCACATGCATAACCTCATTTTAGTTCGCCTTGTACGACATGCTTGGGTAAGTGGTAGTCTTATTCTTTCTTTGTCTCACATGAGACCCCCCCCCCCCCCAGTGACGTCACTAGGGTTGGTGTCACCCAGTGCGGTAACTCATGGTGGTGTCACTCCCATTTGACAAAATCAGCGACTATAAAAACACCAGCAGCAACGAAAACAACAGCGCGTGCTTGTAGCGCGTGCGGACGAAACCACGTGATTCGAAGCGTCATTGTAATTGGGTAATAATGACAGCTCTGACCGAAGCGCAATTAGCATAGAGTTTTAGCCTTGTAGGTAAATTGATACAGTACATGTAAGCTGGGCTTACGAAAAGTGTTTTTGTGGTTATAACTAACTACAGGGATATTTTTATAAAAAAGAATACATTTCTGCTAAAACACTGCACACAAATTTTATAGACAGTCATTTTGGTGTCACCGAACAAACATAATAAGAAGGCTCCACAGTTTTTAACAAAGTACTTTCTCAGCAGAATCTTTTGAGGCGCATACTTGCAAGCCGTTATCTTGGTCTTGGAAAATAAGAACAGGAAATGCTACCGGCCGAAGGAGACTACGGGGCGACATATAAGGTTCTCGTACTTGGAGATCGTGACGTGGGAAAGACATCGCTTTTAAATTCTTTGACTGGGAAACAGTTTCAAGAAGCAATGCTGCCTACTATAGGTAACATGGTTAATCTGTGTCTGGTTGATAAGTTAGATAACATACTGGTACTCAGGGCCGTAGATAGGACTATTGGGGAGAAGAGGGGGGTGGTGGTGCAATAATTAATAAAAATGTTTAATATAAAAAAAATTAAATATACATGTTCTCGTTACCTGCAATTTGCTTTTTTTTTTTGATCTTCCTCTATTTATCTTATTCAGGGGTTTCCATGACAAGAACTGCCTTGTAAGGCTATCAACTGTTACCTCATGTGTGTATGTGTCATATCCATCACCAGGGTCTTTACCTCTCTTCTCGTTCCCTTGACTGATCCTTTCAGTCAATTCTACATTAGTAATCGTTTCGTACCATTTTATTCCCACTATTCTGGACAAGCAACCTAGTTAAGAATCACCCGTATGTTACTGGAACCCGAAAAGGGAACAGAGAATAGTAACACTGTAACCTACCATGCAATATCGTAAAAGGCGATTAAGGAGGGTTGGGCATGAGGCCAGCTACCCCATCCTTCAAAAATTTAAGTCACAACAAAAAAAACGTCAACAAAACAATATGGACAAGCCAAATAAAGACATTGACTTGACTTGTCTTTGATCCACTGTCACTGAGCGTCATCTCTTGGTGACTTAATAAAGACATAAAGCTGACGGCATAGTACAGGATTTGGCATAAGTTTATTGAAGGCCTATGCTCCTCGGGGAGCTGACAAATGATGAACTACTTATGAAAGACCGTTATTATCAATGTTTTCTTCTGCATTTTTTTAATTTTTTTTTTTTGCTAAATAAATGGCATTGCATTGCAACATGACAGCTGTTGTTCATTGCTGGAAGCATGTACGGTACTAATACAGTTCTTGCATGGTTGTCTATGAAGCAATTTGTTTTACATGACAGTATTATTAATCCCGTGCACTACTTGACTTCAATCACCTTTTTTATGTCATGTCTGAGGGAGCAGAGCGTCCACTATTTCTTTGTCTTCTCAGGAAAACCTTATATGGTGATAAACAGCTAATTAAACAAATATTAGCAACTGTCATAACAATATATGCTTATGATTATTACGTGTATTGATATTATAAGTATTGATGAGTGTCTCCTTTAAGTGGTTGGGTAAGAAAAGGTAGATAATGATGACGCAACGATTTTGAATATTATATTCAGGTGTGGAATTTGTAAAATCTTCTTCAGGTGTGGATTTTGTCATTTCTTTTCCAGGTATAGATTTTGTAAGGAAGACTTTTGAAGTTGACGGGGCCCTAATACAGCTGATTATCTGGTAATAATCTTTCGTTTTTAATTATCTCTCTTTTTATCTATCATTCTTGTTTTAAAATCACACATATAAAATATATCCCATTTCATTTGAAACTGTCTCTCCTTTTTACACACGCGCACACACACACACACACACAGATATATCATTGACAACAGATATATCATTGACAACAGATATATCATTGACAACAGATATATCATTTGACACATTTTGATTCAAACCTGCTGATCATTTTGCCATATATATATATATATATATATATATATATATATATATATATATATATATATATATATATATATATATATATATATATATATATATATATATATATATATATATATATACATACAATCACTGTGTCACCGGGACCCTAAATGGGAATGAAGAATAGTAACACTGCGAACTACAATGTGGGACCAAAGACGCAGCAACAATGATAAATGCAGTCAGCGACCCATAGCTTGACTTCTTGCGTCAGGGTCAGCGAACCAGAGCTGACCAAGACCCTACTCTACCCCCAAGTGGTAGTCCTGGAAACAGGCTGCATCACTACAGTCTGGCTGAGAGAGTAGGGATCGAAGTGGGAAGGCTAACCCGGTCCCAAAAAATGCCGTGCTGAAGTCGGATGTGTCGACCGAAAGGCGCAAAACGGACACAACGCAACCAACGTCCTATTCAGGACGAACGAAGAAGAAGAAGAACTACAATGTGTCTCATCAAAATCGACTAGAAGAGTTGAGATGAGGCCGATTACTGAAAACAGAAAAGAAAAAGTCCAGATGGAAAGAATACTTCCAAGAACGTGTCAACCCAGCTGGCAGTCAAAGAAGCTCTGTTTATACCTCAAAGTATGAAGAGTGCCAAGAACCTGATATAACGCTTTGTGAAATCGAAGAAGTAATAAAGAACAGTGTTCAAAAGAAATCACCAGGCATGGAAGGAATACCAGCAGAAGCAATTCAAGCCTGGGGTGAGACAGCAGTCAAATTGCTAAAATGAATTCTTACTGCAGCATGGCCAGAAAGAAGTCCTAGAAGACTGGACAACTGCCATAATAGTACCAGTCTGGAAAAAGAGGGGTAATAAAAGGGAGTGTAACATATACAGAGGTTATTCACTACTAGGCCATACAGGAAAATCATATACAAAAATACTTGAGCAAAGAATAAGACCCATCATCGAACCATTATTGTGTGGGGCTCAAATCAAATTCAGGAATGGAATGGGATGTATGCTTTGTTCACCTTAAGACAGTTAAACTGAAGAACAATGGATATAACAGTGATCAAATTATAGTACAGTATTTATAGATCGTCGGCGTCTGTGGCCTAATGGATATGAACGCAGTTTCATAATCCAGATATACCAGGTTCGAAACCTGCTGCGGGCGGTTTGGTAGCAGATCGCTTTGTGTGGATTTTTAACAATGGTATAAGCGCCGTACCGTTCAGAAAGCAATGGCAAACTACTGAATGAACAAATTGCCTAGAAAAATCACAAACAGCCAATAAACGCTGGGGTTGATTGCCACGTCCTGTAAAGGATAAGCAACTAACTTTTTTATTTATAGATCAGGAAAAGGCCCTCGACAGAGTGGATAGAAATAAACTTTCGTCAGTACTAACTAGAAGACTGCAGAATACAGGGGCGGCTATTAGATAACATTAGAGCTGTGTAGTAAGAACAACTGATGGACTACCTGAAGCATTTGATACAGCCACAGGACTTTGAGAAGGCTGCATACTATCACTGCTATTGTTCAACATATATATGGACAAGATAACATAAGAAGCAAACCTAGAAGCAAACCCAGAAGACAAAGAAAACACAGAAAGTAAAGAGTACAACCAACTGAATTAGTTACTTTTTGTAGATGACCAGAGTCTAATGTATTGAAGATGAAAACAAAGTGCAAAAAACGTACAGATGCACTTAATTCACCATGTGCAAGATACAACATGAAGATCAACACATCAAAGACAGAAACTTTGAAGATTAGCAGATCGCCAAGCCCACTTAAGATACATGTCAACAACATCAGGCTTAAGCAAGTTCCAGAGATAAAGAACATAGGAAGCATTTTTACTGAAGATGGACGACTTGACAGAGAGATTGAAATAATAATAATAATAATAAATTCTTTAAGCACCAAACACGGCGCATAAGGCAGAAACCAGTGCTCTCCAGGTTGTTCGTTGTGACGCCACTCCTCTTAGCTCTTGCACATTATTTAGGCCCAACGTTCTTCCTTCTCTTATTATTGTTCTTCTGAGTGTTTCTTTTGGTCTTCCTTTTTTCCTCTTACCCTCAGGAACCCAAGTGAGCGCCTGTAGTGGTATTCTGTTGTTTTGCATTCGTAGGACATGACCGATATATGACCATCGTCTTTTCCTTATATAGTCGGAGACATATTTCTGCCTAGAGTCTTCTCTTATTTGTCGATTAGTCTTGAATTCTTTCCAACTGATGTTCATGAGTTTTCTAAGACATTTGTTCTCGAATGTATTCAGCTTGTTCTCCAATGATTTTGTTATTTTCCAACTCTCACAGCCGTATGTTAAAACTGAGATAACATTTGAATTAAACAGACGAAGCTTGGTATGTATATTCAATGATCGTAATTTCCAAATGTTAGATAATCTATTGAAGGCGCTAGCTGCCAAAGCAATTCTATTATGGATTTCTCTTGTTGTGTCACCATCCTGAGTCATTTTACTGCCTAAATAATTGAAACTTTCAACTTTCTGTAGTTTTTCCCCGTTCAAGATGATATCAAAGGTCTCGTTAGAAAAGTTCATAGCTTTAGTTTTAGAGGCATTTATTTGGAGACCTATTTTAACCGAGAGATGACACAAATTATTTATTGCTTCTTGGGATTGTCTTGGTGTTGAACTTAAGAATGCTACATCATCTGCGAAATCCAGGTCCCCCAGGAATTTTCCATTTGTCCATTTTATACCCAATTGTTCATTGTGGGTATAGTTTCTCATAACCCAATCAATAGCTATTCCAAAAAAGTAGTGGTGACATAATACAGCCTTGTTTAACCCCTGTTTCTACTGTAAACCATTCTGTATTCCCTTTATTTGTTCTAACACAACATCTTGCATTGTCATATAGCGCTTTGATTATATTCACATATTTTGTTGGAAAACCATAGATTGTAAGTATCTTCCACAATGATGGGCGGTGTAGACTATCAAAGGCTTTTTGAAAATCGACGAAGGTGATAATAAGTGGCGATTGCCTTTCTACTGATTCTTCTATAATTGTTCTTAGTGTGAATATTTGATCAATACATGATCGTTTCGGCCTGAAACCCGCTTGTTCTTCTCTGATCTTTTCGTCAGCATGCAATTTAAGTCTTTCTAACATCATGCAACATAATAATTTTCCAGGTACTGATAATAGAGATATACCACGCCAGTTATTACAGTCTGATAGATCACCTTTCTTCGGTAACTTTACAATAATACTGTCTTTCCATTGTTGTGGTGGTTGTTCTTCTCTCCATACTTCATTTATAATATCTAAAATTCTCAAGAGGTTGTTGTCATTAACTGCTTTAATCATTTCCCCTGAAATTTCGTCAACTCCAGCAGCTTTAAAATTTTTTAATCTTTTAACGGCTTGTTTGATCTCGTCCAGCGTGAATTCATCGCAAGTTATTGGCAAGGTGGTTGTGAGTGTTTCATTATTAAAATCAGGTGTTACTGTTGGTGGTGGTCTGTTTAGCACCTCCATGAAGTGCTCAGCCCATCTCTTCATTTGTTCTTTTTCTGTTGGTATTGAATTCCCTAATTTACCTTTAACAGGTGTTTCCATAGCAGTAGGCTGGTGACATAGTTGTTTTGTAATTTGATAAAGGCACCTACTATTACCAGTTCTTGCAGCATTTTCAGCTTCTACGGCCAGTTCATTGATGAAATGTCTTTTATCTCTTCGAGTTTTTGTCTTCACTTCTTTATTTAACAAGTTATAAGATAGTTTGCAAGATTCAACTGCATTATGTGTACTTGCCGCTAGTAGTTTAAGTTTTGCTGTTTTCCTTTCTTGTATTTTATATCACCACCAAGACAATCGATACTAAATGGGAACAACTGAGAACAGCAATGACAGAAGCAGCAGTAGCGACCACCGGATACCTAGTACATAAAAAGAAAAAATGGATGAGAGAAGATTGAAATAAGATGTCAAAAATTCAGTGCAGTGACTTAGCAACTGTCACCAGTACTGAAGTATCAGAATATCAATATGCAAACTAAATGACAGCTAACCAATAGTATATTCTTACTAACTCTTTGCCATCCGTGTCAAACATGGGCCCTGGCCAAAGCCCAGGATGGGAAAATCATATCTTGTGAGGGGAGATGTATAAGAAAAGCCAATAATGTCTCAGCAGGAGAGAGACAGAATGAGAAATGATGATATCATAAAAATTGTAGGAACTACATCCTGCATCACGTACATACATACACACACACAGAAAATCAAGTAGTTTGTCCATCTTATGAGAATGGAGCCCAATAAATGACCACTACTCATCTACAACACTAGAAGATCTAGGTTCAGAACACCAGGAAGACCAAGAGGCAGGTTGATAGACAACATCACAGACACCCTACAACATCACAGACATCCTACAACAACATCACAGACATCCTACAACAACATCACAGACATCCTACAACATCACAGACATCCTACAACAACACAGACATCCTACAACATCACAGACATCCTACAACAACATCACAGACATCCTACAACAACACAGACATCCTACAACAACACATACATCCTACAACAACACAGACATCCTACAACACTACAGACATCCTACAACAACACAGACATCCTACAACATCACAGACATCATACAACATCACAGACATCCTACAACAACACAGACATCCTACAACATCACAGACATCCTACAACAACACAGACATCCTACAACATCACAGACATCCTACAGCATCACAGACATCCTACAACATCACAGACATCCTACAACATTACAGACATCCTACAACACAGACATCCTATAACAACACAGACATCCTACAACACCACATACATCCTACAACATCACAGACATCCTACAACAACACAGCAGCCAAGGCAATACACTTGGCTCGTGAACCAAAGCTTCAGCTCCACACTACGATTCACTACAATAGTGGAAGGCAAAAAATAAATACAGTCTTCTGAGTAGTTGAATAAGTAGCATGCCTCTAATTGGCAGTGAGACATGGACAGCTTATGCTGAGCAAGAAAAAAGGCTCAACACCTGTCAATTATGGTGTCTACACTTCATCCACGGTATTTTATGGAAGCACAGAGTGACAAATGTCAATGTGCTCTAGCCTTCAAAGCATTTCTCAGATTGGGAGAAGAAAATTTGTTATAACAAGCACAAGAGAAAAGAACATGTCAAAAAGAACACCAGACAAAATGCTGTTGAGGATTAATCAAGGGCACATCATCCCTAGAGTCAATAATGAATGGAGAAGGCTACCACTAATATGAATGGTTGTAATATTTTACCCCCCCCTTTTCCGAGCATCATTTCCTCCCTCAACCCTTCCTCTTCCAGGTGATGCCTCTGTCACTCCCCGTCTCTACCCTGCCTATGATATAGCCAGACATATATTTGTGCTTTAAACTCTGCAGGGACTCTACAGGACACGAGCAACTCAGGTCCATGACTAAACTACAGTACAAGGATGTGCAGGTTAGGGTTGTAGTGTGTAGCTCATGACGTTTTGAATGAAGTAGCAACCAGTGATGCTGCTGTTGATTTGAATGTTCTTTTCTTTCTTTGATCCTTAGCCGCCGACCGTCAAAGCAGTCAGTGGCCATTACGCCTGGTGGCGTCTTGTAGGGCAACAACAAATTGATTCCACTTTGCTCGGTTGGCGGCCATCCTTCGTACAGTGCCCCAACTCTGGTTCATTCTTTGCATCTCAGCCTCCACAGTCCTCCGCCAAGTTGTTTTTGGTCGGCCTCTCTTTCGTTTTCCTTCAGGGGTCCATAGCATAGCTGTTCTTGTGATGGCATCGGGGTCTCTTCTGAGGACATGGCCAACCCAGCTCCAGCGTCTGCCAGCTATGATGGTGTGCATGTCCTCTTGCTTGCTCCGAGTAAGCAGATCTTGGTTGGTGATGGTATTCGGCCAAAAGATTCGGAGAATTTTTCGTAGGCATGTTGTGTGAAAAGAGGACAATTTCGACATTTCCTTCTCTGTAACTCTCCAGCTCTCCGCGCCATAGAGAAGCACAGAAAGCACACAGCTCTGATATAATCCTAATTTTGTGCTTGTGCTGTACTGAGAGGACTTCCAGATGTTGTTTAGACTAAAAAAGGCTGTTCTTGCTTTGTTCATTCTGTTGTTGATGTCTTTGCTTGCTCCGCCGTCTGGTGTTACTATACATCCTATGAATGTTCTAGTCAGTAATAATATAAGAAACATAGCAGTTTGCCCTACCAAGCATGCCATAGAAGGTGACTAAGAATGGTTGGGCGTGGGATTGGGAACCCCATCCTGCAGACACTTTAAGCCAAACAAATTCAACAATAATATACAACAAGTCATTCAAAACAAGTTATTCAAACCTGGATGACCTAATAGTAGTATGTCACAAACTAAGTAATTGATTCAAAAGAGATGTAGTACAGTGGATACCATCTCATTGCAACACCCCGGCAATGAAGAGGCTGACAGATTGGCAAAGGAAGGTGGAAAGGTACCTCAGCCCGATGCAAGCGTAACTTTCGAGGAGGCAAAGAATTTTATCAGAAGCAGATACAGAAACAACTGGGATGTAGAGCATCCAGGTCATACACAAAATGATGCACACTACCAGCCCAACAGAAGAGAACAAGTGGTAATCTTCAGACTCTGCACTGGCCACAACAGATTGGGATACCACCTATTCAACAAGCTAAATAGGAATGTAGAACATCAAGTACAGATCATGCAAACATTTTTATAAGTGGCTGTAAAGGGAAAGCCCCATGTAGGTCACAAGGTCTCTTATGAGACAAAGAATAAGACTACTACTCCTTCAAGCAGGTCATACAAGACAACTAATATGTGGCAGGCAACCTCAACATGTACAACAAATTGTTACAGAAACAGCATTCCAAGAGTCATCATCATCATCACCCTTCAGCTCCCCAAGGAGCATATGCCTTCAACAAACTTATGTCTTCTTGTCACGTGACATCAGCTCAAGGTCATTCCATGACTTCTTCATGTCAGTCTCCAGTTCTCTTCTCCATGTGACCTTTGATCTCCTTCTACTTCTCTTAACCAGGGGATTCCAAGAACTGCCTGGTAATGCTATCAACAAGTTTCCTCAATGTGTATATTGCAAGAGTGTGTGAAAGCTTTGTGCAGGCTTTTGGCAAGGAGGCCAGCTACAGTGATGCCTCTATGCTCCAAAGGGAGCTCTGTTATTACCCCATGTGACAGACAACTTAGCCGTCCCTGAATTTGTTAGAATGATGGTAAGAACCCTCTCATAACATCGGTACCCCTGAAGTGTTGGATGATATGGTACGACCCTTTGTAACGACCCCTTCGTATAGCATCAGTGCCCCCGAATATTGTGGTAACTTTTCGTCAAACGGGATTTTTTTCACCTGGACTCATTAGCTATGCAACCGTTCCACACAGATGGTCAACACGTTTGCTGATTAATATGTGGACAGTTTATCTACCGTTCATTCTGGTCATCGCATTGATTTAAGGAGAGATTAAATCACGCCCACGGACATCTCTTGAGCAATCATATGCAGTATTTTCATTAATTTGACCCAGTGGGGGCGGTGCCAGAATCAAACAGATAGTAGCGGCACACGATCAAACAGACTGAGGGATCTCAGGAAAGACTATCGGCGCTATCAAAGGCAGTAGTGGTCCCTGAAACGAGCGACGCAAGTTTCCTGCCGGTATTTCGCATCTCGGTGTTAAACACGAAACCGATCGCAGTGGGAACGAACGGGAAAGCCAACGCGAAAGCAGCGAGCGAAGATACGTCAGATCAGGGGCGGCTTCTCTCTTTAGTCTGGCGGTCAGATCCCAAAAGTCTCCTGAGATCTAAAAAGGTATCAATTTTCTCATGTCCCACCAATCTTGCATTTCAGTTAGATATATACAGACCACGTAGAAAGCCATGTTATCATTCGGTCGCCAGAGATTTAAGATTCACTAGCTATAGTAGAAATTCTGCTAGATTTTCATCTGAATTGGTGGCTACATTGGAGTGATTTCTATTTCTGTGCACGGTATAATATATTTGTTAAAGTGACCAGTTGTCTAGTGCTTTCATTTTATTTCAATGGATTTTGTGTTTATTTAAATCTATTAATTTAAATTTAATGATATATCTATTATAATATTTCCAAAAATAATAGATGCTTTAATGTTAAAGTAACTTTTAAAGTCGCGAAGGAATGTATAATTAATAATTTAGTTAAGTCCTATATATAGAGATGTGTATTTTAACCATTAGACTCGTGACGTGTTTTCTTAATTACATAATTAAATACGCGAGTGTATATAATAGCCTTAACGGTAAATTTATCGCGCGTTAGAATATTATTTGATTTTTGAGGTATGATTATGTTGTCATGGGTTTTCTATCTTTTTCTATAGAATGATCACCTTTGCAATCCCAGCATAAAGAAATCATACAGAGAGTTTCAGACTCGGTTCTTAAACTTCCAGACATATTGATGAAACATTTTTTAAATTTAATCTTGTGGCGGTCCGATGCGACCTAGCTATCATAATTACATGAAAGAAAGCCTACCCAAGAACATTTTTTAAAAATCATCAAATTTAAATTACAATCTGTAAGATAAACTGGAAGATGAACAGTGCCAGTAGCGATATTTTATTTACTGCTCTACTGTGAGAGAATACCGATTTACCTGACTGTGACTGAGCCTAGTTTTTCCTCACTGGATTAAAAACTTTACCGGTCAGTTGCTATCATCACGCATTGAAGGAATTTTACCACCACTTCATTTTCACCCCTGTGTCGAACTGTGTCAGTGCCATCCCGTAGACTCCTTTTTATATAATAAAACACAAGAACTCTTAGGCTTCAAGTCCGGCGATAAGTGGGAATATTTGCTATCAGCAAACCTCGCAACATCTGGGGCAGGACATTGAAGTACTAGACAGTTTCATATGTCAAGAGTGTAATTGCTGTTTATATAATTCTATGGATTGTCTGATGCTGCAATCGGTAAGTGTGTGAGTATATGAGTGTGGATCCTCACGCGCGTGCATGAATGACAGGAGATTTTAATTTGTTTGAAAAAACCATTTGTTAATTTGCCTACCGGGTAATACATTTTCAGTATACCCTGCATTGTTCCTTTAATTGGGATATTTTGTTAACGCTGTTTACCCCCCTTTCATTTGCTTAGTAAAGGGAAGAACAATTGGGAATAACAGGATTTTTTCTACCACCCATACCTAAGATTTGTAACCCCTCTTTCAGAGTAATTAACTTCACTGTTAGGTTACATTACCTATGTTCCTGATAACTATCTATCTTTGGACTGGGTTTATCTTTGTCTAATACAAGCGGGAAGGGCTTAGTCGATACCAATCTTCTTCACCCCCTCCTCACCTTCTTATTTGCATTTTCTGTACTTATGATAATTTTATGTAACACTTGATATTTGTTTGTGATTTGATTTTTAAGGTTAATAAACATCATAAACTTATTTAGTACTGTGTTGGAATACCCAAAGCCCAACATTTTCCCTATTTGTTTAATATAGCTTGTATTCACGTGCGTCTGTGTGTTTGAAGCACCAAATCGGTGTGAGCGCAGATGTGTGTCTGGAAACTGGCAAATAATTGTTTGACCAGGAGAGTCTGAAGAGAAGATTGAGAGAAACGATTTGTCGTAAATAAGTCTGTCTTTACTCTCCCCAGCACTCTGTGAAGCAACTATTTACTCTCTACATTTTCTATCACTGAGCTTTTCACCACCATTCTCCATTCTAAACCGGACCACTATTTCTAAGACTCTTTCTCTCAAAATAAATTTACGACACCCCAAAGTATGAAGAGTGCCAAGAACCTGAGATAATGCTTTGTGAAATTGAAGAAGTTATAAAGAACAGTCTTCGATGATGATGTAAAGGAAAAATGAAGATATCCTGAAAATGAAAAGCATTCTTGAAAATAACAAAGGTCAGCTAACAAGACCAACAGCTGTAGGAAGTAAGACCTGAGATATATTGAGAGAAGAGATACAACAGCTGTAGGAAGTAAGACCTACTGAGACATAATGAGAGAAGAAATACAACAGCTGTATGACATAAGACCTACTGAGACATAATGAGAGAAGAAATACAACAGCTATAGGAAGTAAGACTTTCTGAGATATGAGAGAAGAAATACAACAGCTGTAGGAAGAACGACCTACTGAGATATAATGAGAGAGGAAATACAACAGATGTAGGATGTAAGACTTTCTGAGATACAGAGAAGAAATTCAACAGCTGTAGAAAGAAAGACCTACTGGGACATAATGAGAGAGGAAATACAACAGCTGTAGGAAGTAAGACCTACTGAGACATGAGAGAAGAAATACAACAGCTGTAGGAAGTAAGATCTACTGAGACATAATGAGATAAGAAATACAACAGCTGTAAGAAGTAAGACCTACTGAGACATAATGAGATAAGAAATACAACAGCTGTATGAAGTAAGACCTACTGAGACATAATGAGAGAAGAAATACAAAAGCTGTAGGAAGTAAGACTTACTGAGGCATAATGAGAGATAAAATACAACAGCTGTATGAAGTAAGACCCACTGAGACATAATGAGAGAAGAAATACAACAGCTGTAAGAAGAAAGACTTTCTGAGATATGAAATACAACAGCTGTAGAAAATAAGACTATCTGAGATATGAGAGAAGAAATACAAAAGCTGTAGGAAGTAAGACTTTCTGAGATATGAGAGAGGAAATGCAACAGCTGTAGAAAGAAAGACCTGCTGAAACACTGAGATATGAAATACAACAGCTGTAGGAACATGGAAATAAGACCTACTGAGACATAATGAGAGAGGAAAACAACATAAAGATGTCCGTATGTTTCCTCAATGTGTATGTTATCCATTGCTAGTGTTGTCTTACTTATATTATGAAGACAAAATATTTATGCCATTTAGACAAAATGTATTAGCATCAAATGCTTTGTCCACATATCTGGCAGGGGCTCATACTTGTCTATGATTCCACAAATGAAGCGTCCTTTGAAACTCTCAAGTACTGGATGAACAGTGTGCAATGTGTAAGTCCAATCTCATGAACAAATGTTACATTTTCAAACAAACCTGGACACACAGACAGGCAAGCACACACCCAGACATGCACACACAGCATCAATCAGACAGATATGCACACATACTTAGCCTGGCAGCGAAACAATCTACATACACAAATAGGAAGCTCAGAAAGAGAGACAAATAGACACATGTAACCTCACAAAGACAGATAGTCAGACAGACTTACACAAATAGATCGACATGCACAAATACAGAGACATAAATAGATATTACAGACATATGAGTGCATAGAGAGGCAGGTGGAGTTAGAGGCACAAACACAAAAGGAAGAATCTGACAAAAACACAGCTGGCAGCCATAAAGTCAGATACAAACACAGCTGGAGTAGTCAGAAAGACAGGCTTAAACACACCTGGGAGAGCCATAAAGGCTAACACAAACACAGTCAGAAAGACAGACACAAACACAACTGGGAAAGTTATAAAGACTGACCAAACACAGCTGGGAAAGTCATAAAGATGGACTAAATACAGCTCGGAAAGTAGTAAAGCAGACATAAATACAGCTAGGACAGCTAGAAAAACAAGCCTGATACAAATCATAGCTAAGGACAGCCAGGAAGACAGGCATAAACACAGCTAGGACAGCCAGAAAGACAGTCATAAACACAGCTAGGACAGCCAGAAAAACAGGCATAAACACAGCTAGGACAGCCAGAAAAACAGGCATAAACACAACTGTAAGTCAGAAAGATGGGCTCAAACACAGCTGGGGGAATCATAAATGCAGACACAAACACAACTGAAACAGTCAGAAAGACAGACCTAAACTCAACTGCTTGAGTCAAAATGACAGACATTAATTAACATAGCTGGGAGAGTCAGAAATACAGGCATTAACGTAGAGCAGGGACAGCCAGAAAGACAGGCACAAAGACAGATAGTAATATAGACTGACTAACATGAAGAAATACGCAATACCACAATTACATACTTAGCAGCAGATAGACGGAAATAAAAAGGACACAAGAAACATACAGAAATACAGACAGCTAGATGAATAGATGAATGGAAGGACTGACATACAGACTTTCTTTAGTGGGACACTCTAGCAAACTTCATTAATTTCTTAATGATACAATATTCTTATTTGTATAATTTATTTTATTTGCAAAATTAAACAGGACATACGCAAACCCAAGGGATATTATGAGCCTACTCCCATCATAGTTTGTGGAAACAAGTGTGACCTGATTACGAACAAGAAGGTCAGCAGTGCTGAAGGTCAAAAGGTAAATGCCGAGGTCATTTCCTACTCTTGTAAGATTGTCTGCAATTAGTTTTATATGGAGACATGGCTCATATCAGTAATTAAAGAAATGACAATATCAACTGGTATGTTAAATCTGTGATATCCAAAGGTAATCTCACCTCACAAATCTCTGGCTTACATGAGCTTTCTTGCACTTGAAAAAACACCTCTGCTTGGCGGCATTACAGACAAAGTTGGAAGAATGGAAAGTTATTTCAAAGTAAGAATACAAAAAGGCTAGAAGAACTTTCACTGTATTTGAAAATATATGGAGATCAAAAGAAATAAAGTTCAACTTATTAAAAAAATCAGAATCTTCAACTCGAATATCAAGCCAGTCCTTCTGTATGGCTGTGAAACATGGAGAACAGCCAAAAATAACCACCAAGAAGCATACATGCCACATGCTATGGTTTACCCATAATCTGTACAAGATGTTTGCGTTTTCAGATGTGTACACCCTGTACATAATTTCTGTACAGGTTTTCTAAACCATTCCCCTTATTACTGTGTCTCAGAGTTCTTTTATAAGGTCCCATTGAACACAGGATTTCCCAGTCTGTTAGTGATAATTAAGCACAGAAATAGACTAAACGATGACACCATCACATTATTTTTACAGTGTAAAATAAACTCAGACATTTATTGTTTGGGTTTTTAAATAAGTGAAGACCTGCTTTAAAAGGCAAAGTCTCCGTTTCTCATTTATAATGCAGCCCACTGTAATTGAAAATATGTTTACACGAATTAATCTTTTGATATGTTTTTTTCAGTCTTTGTACAGGGTTTTGGATTTTTTGTACAGGTTTTTCATCTCCGAGGTGTGGCATGTATGAAGAAGTTAGACTTTTTGTGATCGTATAGTGGAGGATGCAGGGATCATCGATAGTCAACATAACTTTAAAAAACTGCAACCATCTTTCTTTTGTTTTCAAAACAGTAGATTGATTTGATCAGTCCGAATCATTTATGTAAAAATGTTTATTAAGCAGAAGGTATCTTGAAATCAAATACTAATTGGAACATTTAAAATACTCTTCATGTCCAATCTATCATACTTCTGTCTATGTACTTCTCTGGTCTCCGCTTGGGCAGATGTTATTCTTTTCTCTTCAATGGTTGACCGGAAACTGACCCATGATTGGTCTTGGGGTTAACAGTCTGTTTAGATAATCTCAAAACTAACTAACTACAAAATCTTTTTACCAAATTTATTATCACCAAGTGACATTGACCAATCATATTTCCAGTTTAAGGACTTTCCGGTATATCTTGTATGAAAATCCACACAAAATTTAATGACATCATGGACTCATGAGTACCATGACAAATGATGTCATTGGTTTATGGCTAGTGTTTGTTTACTAACTAGTCTATACAAGTACTTAGTGTATCAGACTTGCTGAAGTACTTTATATCCTAAGGGCGGCGTAGTAAGCCATACGGTTACATTTTGTAAATAGGTGATTGCATAGAACAGAAGGCTTGAAATGGTATGACAAGATCACCATCATAGAACAGATGACAAGAACCAGAAAGATGCCAGTGGAACAAGAGAAGACCCATGTGATGATGAATAGGACATACACTGAGAAATACCTGCTGACAGCATTAGAAGGCAGTCCTAGTTCTGGATTCCCCAGGGTAAGAGAGGCAGAGGGAGATTTAAAAAAAGCACATGGAGAAGAGAGCTGGAGACAGAAATGAAAGGTATAAATAAGACCTTGAGGTGATGGCACATGACAGGGGGGAACCTGGCAGACATTTGTTGATGGCCATTGCTCCTGGGGGACTGAAGGGTAATGGTGATGCAAGTCTTCAGGGAGATCAATTATCTAATAAAATGTGCATAATCTGTAACCTTATTATAATCCTACTCCTTTACCTTATTATAATCCTAATCCTTTCCCATATTATAATCCTAGTACTTTACCATTTTATAATCCTAGTCCTTTACCATTTTATAATCCAAGTCCTTTACCTTATTATAATCCTAGTACTTCACCTTATTTATAATCCTAGCTCTTAACCATATCATAATCTTAGCACTTTACCTTATTATAATCCTAGTACTTCACCTTATTATAATCCTAGTTCTTCACCTTATTATAATCCTAGTTCTTTACCATATTATAATCTTAGTACTTTACCTTATTATAATCTTAGTACTTTACCTTATTATAATCTTAGTACTTTACCTAATTATAATCCTAATATCTCACCATATTATAATCTTTGTCCTTTACCATATTATAATCCTAGTCTTTTACCATATTATAACCCTACTATAAAATCCTAGCATTTGATCACCTCAAAGAAATGAGAGAAATCCAAATGAAGTTTTGTCAAACTTTAATGTCATCATGAACAGTTTAGTTCAATGTTGAAATGTCAACTCTAATGACAAAATTAGTGTGTATGATGCAGAATCTCATTTTTAATGGGGGTAAGAAGTGACTAGAGCGTCTGACTGACAGAGTCGTTAGAGTGCTGGTCCTTGGTGGCAAAGGTGCCGGGGTCGAATCATGGTACTGACATACTCCAGTCTACCCAGCTGTAAATGGGTACCTGATTTTGAGGAAGGGAACTGGTCACCCCACCTCTCGATGATGGACCTAGGATGGTGAAGTCTCTAACACTTCACTCCCCTGTGGCAGTATCTGTTACGGGACTACCTTGACCTTGTGTTTAAAGAAGTGACTCTTGATTCTAAATCAGCAGCTGGCAGGATTTCAGTTTCATTTGACAGATCTTAGAACCTGTGGCTCAGTTGCTGCATTGATCTTACTTGGTTCACTTTAGTTTTCAGACAAGGAAATGGCCTTTGGGTTTTATGAAACCAGTGCAAAGACAGGGGAGAATGTCCACACCATGTTCCAGAGTCTGGCTTACCACATAACGGATATTTGTAACCCAACATTGGTGAGTTCAACTGGGTCTGATAAATTTATAGAATTAGGACAACAAATAATTGGAGCAATGGTTTAAAAAAAAAAAAAAGTAGTTAAATTATAAAGGCTGCAAGTTCATAAATTAGAAAGACTGCAAGCTCATAAATTAGATAGACTGCAAGCTCATAAATTAGAAGGGCAACTATAGCTAATAAGAGCAATGCCTTACAAGCTTGGGAATTAGGAGAAGGTATTGTTATTGTAAACACTGGATATTAGGCATGTTATAACAGGTAGGTAAAGGATCCCGTTACACGCCCATAGTGGCATATTGGGAATATGGTGTTAGGCCCATATTTTCTTGACCATCGGCACACATCATGCCGGCCACCTTAACCTTCCCAGAGTTGTTCTGGTACCCAATTCATGAGGCTGGGTCAACCACGGAGCCGTTTGCGGTCTTAAAATAATCCCACCTCAACTGGGGATCGAACCATGGACCACCGAGCTAGGGAGCCAGTGCACTAACCACTGTGCTCCCATGTTATAACAGGTGTTTATGGTCAATGATGTGGAAAGATGCTGGCAGTTACTTACTTATTTACTTAGTCGTTACACTTCTACCATCAGGTGTAGAGGTTTGGAAGAGAGAGCACCATACTATCTTATCGGCTGTCTTCCTCCTGGCCTGGTTCCATTCTAGTCCTTGATTCTTCAGAGACTGTCTAATTGTTGTCCTCCCAGCTGACTCTGGGTCGTCTTGGAGGCCTGGCTTTTAGTTTCCCATACTTGTCGTGGTAGCCGACCTTCTCCCATTCTGCAGACATGGATAAACTATCTTAGTTGGGACTGTTTTACTTGGGTCTGCAGGGGTTGGGTTTTGAGGCCATGACGTATCATTCGGTTGCGGACCATGTCTCTTCTTGCTACTTCAACCACCTTTCTCAAATAAGTGTACCTCATTGTTAGTTTCAACTGTTTATATTCCTACCATGATGCTCATGTTATTAGAAAAGTTTCAGACCATTCAGAAGCTAACATCACTTGATGTACATAGGACTGTAGAAATGAGATGAAAAGTATGAAAATGCTTCATTTTTTTTTTTTTAAAAGGGGCGGGGGGGGGGGGGGGGAGGAGATTGGAATATTTACAAGATCACAATGTTTGAAATATATCAGACATGCTAAACCAGACTTTCTGACAGCATATTCAAAATGAACTCACAGTGATGTGTCTTGAATACTTCTACAGATGAAGTCTTATCACCCATACTCCATGAGACCAATTTCAAAACCAGAGTTGGCCTTCCCGCGGGCTAAAAGGTTGAAAGAGTTCAAGGGCAAGAAGAAAGTCAAAGGCAAAACACCAACAAACAGCGCTGAAATGTCTTTAAAAGTGGGAAAGATGACCATGGATTATGGGAAATATAGAAACAATGCTTGTAATGTTTATGGTGTCACAAACAGTCCCTGTAAGCAGAAAGGAAGTATAAAAAGTGGAGACGGAGACAAGAGTTTAAAAAGAAAGGCAAATGTCTTTAACTGGTGTGTGCATGTGTGTTTTGGAAGAAGAGAAATGAGCAGGACGAACAATGATAAGCAATAATTTTATTTTAAAAATAAAATAAATAAAGAGACAGGTTGTTGTTGTTGTTGTTTAACTAGAGCTGCTGGGCTCATTGCTATTTCGCAGCCAATGCCAAGCTGAAGAATTTGCATGTGTTCTGTAGCTGTTGAGGTGCTGTTGAGTTGTGCTGTTTGTGTTTGTGACTGTTGGGGAGCCCGGCAACAGCTTTCTTCTTTCGTTATAAACCTAGTACTATAAGGAGACAGGTATGATCTTTTAACCAAAAGTGACTGTTTTTACACAGAAACTTACTTACTTACTTAGTCGTTCCCCTTCTACCGTGAGGTGTAGAGGTTTGGAAGAGAGAGCGCCAGACTATCCTATCGCTGTCTTCCTCCTGGCCTGGTTCTATTCTAGTCCTCGGTCCTTCAGAGATTGTCTAATATTGTTTTCCGAGCAGACTCTGGGTCGTCTTCGAGGTCTGGCTCTTAGCCTCCAATACCTGCCGTGGCAGCCGATCTTCTCCCATTCTGCAGACATGGCCAAACCATCTTAGTTAGAACTGTTCTACTTGGGTCTGCAGGAGTTGGGTTTTAGGTTTTGACGTATCGTCTCGTTGCGGTTGATGTCTCTTCTTGTTACTTCAACCACCTTTCTCAGATACCTCATTTCTGAGGTTTGGATCTAACTTTTGTGGCTTGTAGTCATTGCCATAACTCGCATCCATATTTCACACAGAAACAATGTTTTATATTCTGATTGCATACTTTTTTGAATAAAAAAGACCATCAAGAAAAGTCTGAAAATTGTAGGAGTGTTAGTATATTCATGAGTTTAGTGAACAAACACAGTAGCATTTCTAAACACTCAACTGACTGTACAGAATGGAGTTTCTAAATTCTAAACACTGAAGACAGCCTGAGAAATTTTCATTGCATGATCAATATTCTCAGCCACTGAAAATTTTGTTTCATGCTTTTTAAAGAATTCATATTTCACACTGTAATTTCAAGATCAACATTAAACACGTAGTACAAATGACACCATATTCTGAACAATATAATTTGTATTCTTGAAAGCTTAAACAAAATTCTGATACCTGCCGTATTTGGCGGCCTATAAGATGCACTTTTTTCTCCTAACAATTTGTCTCAAAAGACAGTGTGTGTCTTATATACCAAAAGCTGAAATTTCAAATGGAATTTTGTTAAGCCAGACTCTGCCAATCTTTGTTTATATAAATACTTTGCACAATTCTTTCCCGTGGGTTGTACAATGATTGTGAGAACCTATTTGCACAAGCTTTCTCCGTTGTGAGTTGCATAGTTTCTTGTTTGCCTTACTACCACTTTATGAGAGAGTGTTTGTTTTTACTAAAATGTACTTGAAATATAAGAAACTGTGCGTAATGAATTTGTTAGTAACAAGATGTTTGATCCAGTATGTATTATGTGGATGCGCAGCATTGCATTTTAAGTTGAAATCAAACAAATATGAAAATTGAGGAACGTAGAATTTTGATAATTTACAATCTCATGGTAGAAGAGGAACGACTAAGTAAGTAAGTAAGTACATCACCAGAACCTAAATATGCAAACATCAGTTGTCAGAACACATTCTAAACATGTGTATTGGGACTTTGAAACCTGTATTTTCTTAAGAAATTGTGCTTTTCCTATTATTAGACCCTGAATTTCTCAGAACTTTGTTGTTTTGCTAATTTTCTTATAACAAGCATATTTATTTGTCACTCTACATGAGTTTTGGCACAGAAACTTTCTACTGCATGATAAAACTTTTAGAATATTAAATTTCTGATAGCTGATCAAAATGTTGATTTACTCAATATAATGTTGCAAAATGTGTTACTATTTTTAGAAGCTAATTTTAAAGTTCTATAAGACAATATTTATTACAATCATAAAAAATCGAATCTGTACACAATTTTAGAATATAGTGATCAGCTTCCATTTCAAGTTTGATGCTAGTAACTTCAACAATATAACAAAAAAACTCTCAGTGAAATATAGCATTAAAATCCAGTATGGCCACAGTTTTGATGACAGCCGGTAGCAATCCGCCATTAAATGTCTGGTTACACATTACTGTTGTTGTCGTAAGTTAAGCCGTTGTATTTTTATTAAAATCCTGCAATTATTTATGAAAATAGCAAGTCACTGCAGCTCTTCCCTGTGTACTAAGCTATCACATTCTATGTACATTACCATTACCTTAATTTACTTCTTTCTGGCATTTGCTATGTCAAATGTTGTCAGTTTACATTCCTATGTCTCTTTCCTATGTCTCTCATTCCTGTGCGTCTCATTCCCATGTGACATTACTATGTGTCTCATTTCCATGTGACATTCCTATGTGTCTCATTTCCATGTGACATTCCCATGTGTCTCATTCCTATGTGACATCCCTATGTGTCTCATTCCCATGTGACATTCCTATGTGTTTCATTCCCATGTGACATTCCTATGGGGCCAATATTTTTTTTTTTTTTTTTTCGTACGCCCGCTTTACTCGAGGCGAAATCGCAGGTTAGTATGTCTAACCTGAGACTGATTTTACGTGAGTATCCCTTTTTTCTTGTACAGAGACAGGTGTCCCTCGCCATTCAGGCAGATACTCGCCGATTTCGGAGGTACCCATTAGAGCTGGGTCGGCTCAGGAGCCGCCAGTCCCTGGTCGACGACACTGCTTCAAATGTTCACGCCAGGGCTCAAGTTAATCCAGTCCAAATCCCGGTCAATGAAAAACTTCAAATGTCCTCGCCCGGGTTTGATTCTGGGTCACCCGGTCGCCAGCGCAGTGTGGTAACCACTATGCTAGCGCGGCTCCCTGACATTCATATGTGTCTCATTCCTTACCTAGCATCAGCTCCTCTTTCTCCAACTTGCTATTATTCATGTCTGTACATGTTTTTTTTCAATGCTCTAAGGCTGGAAGTTCTGTTGCAGAAAACTTGGGGTGATAGTTGACTGGAGTATATTTGAAGAATGTAACACAGCTTTTCTATTTTCTGTCTCTCTGTTTTCTTTTGATGCAGGGTGTTGTTCCCATCTACAATGTATTTGTTACGTATGCTTTAATTACTGAATGACTAATTCAATTAAAAGTTAGCTCACAGTTATCAACAACCCTTTAGCCCTGGCAAAATTTAAAAATTAAGGAATCTACCCACCACAAAAACATTTATAGAATGTGTGATTCCTGTATACACACACTGGGATCCTTGCTGGTGATATGCAGTTTGTGCACTGTGCTGAGACCTTCCTTGAGTTATCTAAGGGAGGTGGCCAGAGCACTGATGGAGTTGTCCATATGCAATGAAGATGGTCCTTAAAACCAAACCAAACAACCCCCTTCCCATCTGTTGAAAAAAGGCCCAAAAAGTACTGTAGAACCAAAATAGAAGACGGACCAATTACAATACAATTTGTAAAAGATGAGAAATTAACATGGTGTCATCTAATCAATTGACTGTATAAAATATGATATCTCCAATCCATACAACTGTTTTATAAACCATTTTAAAGGAAAAAGGTCAAGGCAACCCCCATAGCAGATACTGCCAAAGGGGAGTGAAGTGTTAGAGACCTAGGTCTCTGCATTATGAGGTGGGGTGACCAGTTCCCTTCCTTGCTGATTTTGCCTTCTCTTAACTCAGGAGCAGAGTCAGGTACCCATTTTTACAGCTGGGTAGAGTGAAGTATGATATGACCTGATTGCAACCCCAGTCCTTTTGCCTTTAGAAGCTATTGCTTTAACCACTAGGACACTCAAACTATTATTGCAAAGTCCAAGTTAAAATACTGTTGCAAAATACAGCATCTACAGTATCATAATGTCAATATAAGATGCAACAATTAAAGTCTTGGAATGCTCCAGCGTACAAGAGTGTAAGATAATCATGCAGAAATTAAAGTCTTGGAATGCTCCAGTGTACAAGAGAGTAAGATAATCATGCAGCAATTAAAGTCTTAGAATGCTCCAGTGTACAAGAGAGTAAGATAATCATGCAGAAATTAAAGTCTTAGAATGCTCCAGTGTACAAGAGAGTAAGATAATCATGCAGCAATTAAAGTCTTAGAATGCTCCAGTGTACAAGAGAGTAAGATAATCATGCAGAAATTAAAGTCTTGGAATGCTCCAGTGTACAAGAGAGTAAGATAATCATGCAGCAATTAAAGTCTTAGAATGCTCCAGTGTGCAAGAGAGTAAGATAATCATGCAACAATTAAAGTCTTAGAATGCTCCAGTGTACAAGAGAGTAAGATAATCATGCAACAATTAAAGTCTTAGAATGCTCCAGTGTACAAGAGAGTAAGATAATCATGCAACAATTAAAGTCTTGCAATGCTCCAGTGTACAAGAGAGTAAGATAATCATGCAACAATTAAAGTCTTAGAATGCTCCAGTGTACAAGAGAGTAAGATAATCATGCAACAATTAAAGTCTTAGAATGCTCCAGTGTACAAGAGAGTAAGATAATCATGCAGAAATTAAAGTCTTGGAATGCTCCAGTGTACAAGAGAGTAAGATAATCATGCAACAATTAAAGTCTTAGAATGCTCCAGTGTACAAGAGAGTAAGATAATCATGCAGAAATTAAAGTCTTGGAATGCTCCAGTGTACAAGAGAGTAAGATAATCATGCAGCAATTAAAGTCTTAGAATGCTCCAGTGTACAAGAGAGTAAGATAATCATGCAACAATTAAAGTCTTAGAATGCTCCAGTGTACAAGAGAGTAAGATAATCATGCAACAATTAAAGTCTTAGAATGCTCCAGTGTACAAGAGAGTAAGATAATCATGCAACAATTAAAGTCTTAGAATGCTCCAGTGTACAAGAGAGTAAGATAATCATGCAACAATTAAAGTCTTAGAATGCTCCAGTGTACAAGAGAGTAAGATAATCATGCAACAATTAAAGTCTTAGAATGCTCCAGTGTACAAGAGAGTAAGATAATCATGCAACAATTAAAGTCTTGGAATGCTCCAGTGTACAAGAGAGTAAGATAATCATGCAACAATTAAAGTCTTAGAATGCTCCAGTGTACAAGAGAGTAAGATAATCAAGCAGCAATGTACAAATAAAATTATTGTATGTCTTTTAAAGCAAAAAACTACAGTAGCAAAAACAGAATGCACTTTAATGCAAGTGGATACACTTTTAGTTTACCACAAAAAATCGAGGAAGTTGAGGGAAACTGCGGTAAGACATGGAGTACAATGGGTGGGTTTGAAAAAAAATCAAAAAAAGGTGATTCGTCTTACGAGGACAAAAGACAAAGAAAGTAGTCTACGTTACGGCCACAAGGCCTTCGTCAGGAAAAGAAAGAAAGTGAAGGCTAGAAAGGAGACATAAGAACTTAAAGAAATATAAAAATAAATAAAAATAAAACCTAGGTACTTCCCTGAAGGCGAAGCATGGCTGAAAAGGAAGTTTACCACATCAAGTTTTGTGCAAAGATCCATAACGAAATGTGTGCTACTTTAGGTATTTTTTTCATTTCTATAGTGCTATGAAAAATTTGAATGTTTTTAAGTTTTAGACAGCGAGGAAGAGGTGAATATGAGGAAATAAATGAAAACATAAATACACAACGGATAAATGAAAGTACAGTAGAACTCCATTTATCCGAACCCCATGGGACCGAGCATCGTTCGGATAATCAAATGTTCGGATAATTGGATTACATAATGTATCGAGTACATGTACACATATTTCTAAAAATAATTAACCATCACAAGGAAAATACACTATAAAACATATTTACTTGTACTGTAATAATAATACCCACACTGTATTAGATCACTGTATCACCAAAATCTTTTATTACACTGCAGTGCATGTACTACTTGTATTAATTATTTTTGTTAAGAAAGAGAAATGTTTTCAAAATAACATTACAAACGATTCAAAACCAGGCGCAACTTACGTATACATGTACTTGCACAGATGTAGCCCACTATTTAAAATAATGAGGAATCCTCTTTTGCTCCAAACTGGATAGTCTCCTTTTGGCTGCTAAGTCCCGCATTCTCTTCAACAGCAGAAGCTGTGTAGGACAGCTGTCATCTTCTTGCTCGTACCAAGCCATCGCTGTTTCTAGTGCTATAAAGGCCTCTTCAGGACTTGGTCGACGTTTTGGTTTTTCTTCATAATCTACAAGTACATCGTGTACTTCTGAGGAGTCTTCATCATCGGTCACTACATGTATTTGGTTTTCTTCTTGCACAAAAGACAAAATTTCTTCGTCATTCAAAAACTGAAAACCAGAATCATTATCATCTTCTAGCCACATGTGTGCATCATCTTTGTCACAGTCCGAAAATCCGGGCATTGCTTGAAACAGTTCCACAACTTCATTTATACAATCATCATTTGTGTCCACTGCAGTAGTTTTCATTTCCTCCTTTTTTTCCCAAGCAATCTACTCCAAGCCTTGTTGAGATTATCTTGTGACAGTGTGGTCCAAGCATCAGCTAACATATAGCAGCAGTCTTTGAGATTAAGCTTTTTGGAAAACGCCACCACACTTTCTTCATCTTCAGCCAACAATAAACGACGCAGGACTTCCTTCTTGTACATCTTTTTAAGCTTTGCTATAACACCCTGATCCATTGGTTGAATCAGTGCTGTTACATTGGGAGGCAGAAAAATTACTTTAAAATTTGCATCAACTGCATTCAATGTATCCGTCTCTGGATGAGATGGTGCATTGTCCAGTAGAAGAATTACTTTTCCAGTTTTCTTTTCTTGTTCTCTCAACCTCTTCACATTTGGGATGAACTGATTTGTATACCAATCAAGAAATATTTCACTATTCATCCAAGCACTCTTCTGTGCTTTGTAACACAATGGGAGACATGTCACATTCTTTAAACAACGTGGTTTTTTGGCTTTGCCGATCATTAGCACCGGTAAACGATGACTTCCACTGGCATTCGCGGCTACCAAAATTGTTACTCTCTCTTTGCACTTTTTAAACCCAGGGGCAGCTGCTTCGCGCTGAGATGCAAGTGATTTTTGAGGCAATGATTTCCAGTATAAGCCAGTCTCATCGGCATTATACACATCATCGAGTGAATAACCTTCTTCTTCCAAAAAAGCCAAGAAAGTTTCTTTAAAATTTTTAGCGGCAGTTGCATCGCTAGATAAAGATTCCCCTTGAATCTCCAATTCTCGTATGCCATGACGAGATTTAAAGTTTCTTAACCATCCCTGGCTAGCCTTAAAGTCAGTAGGACCGTCAAGTTGATTGTTGAACTGAAGTGCCTTTTCACACAACAGAGAACCAGAGATAGGTTCCCCTTTGCTTCTTCTTTGCACAAACCATATATACAAAGCCTCTTCCAAGTTCACATCTTTCGCATTTCTCATGGTTTTACGTTTCTTCGACCCATTTTCACTATCAAATTTCGATGCAAAACTCATAATTTTATCCTTGTTACTTTTGATGTCAGAGACGGTAGCTTTCCCAACATTGAAAATCCTCGCAAGTGAAGACACAGTTTCACCTTGTCCTAGTCTCTTGATAATTTCTGTTTTCGTTTCAATTGACAAAACATTGCGGTTCCTTTTATATGCTTTAGGCCTACTGGGAGGTGCCATATCGCACAGAGAAATACTTGTACACCAAAATTATTCTGCTGTAGTAGCAGACACAATTATTTTAAGTTGAACTGTCTGTTTAGCCAGTGTTCTACCTAGAACGCACACGTACTTTGGATTGGTAAACCAGATATTAACTGACTTTATGATCTAACTGACTTCCTGTACGTAAGCGACCGACCATTAGCCATCCCATTCTCTACAAATTGTTCGCACACATTTGAAGTTTGCCGCATCAAAAGATTCAGAATTTTAGTCTAACGTGACTGTGGCATCTGATTTTTTTTTTTTTTCTGGAAAAAGTGTTCGGATAATTGGATGTTCGGATAATTGGGGTTCGGATAAATGGAGTTCTACTGTATTAACAAAAGGGCTTTGTTCAAAAACTATTTTGTTCAGACAGATTATACAGTTCACAAGTGATGAGGAATTAACTCTACTTTTTGGCGGAGAAACTGTAAGAAATATTGTGGTTAAAATATGGGAATGAGGAAAAACTCATTTCAGATGATGTATGGACTCCTGAAAGTGACATTAAAAGCAATTTTGGCCATAACACTAATTATCACTCACTTGTTGATCAAAATAACACATTAAAAAAAAAAATAACTCACTTCGTGGTCATCACACAAAACATCTCATATTTGTTGTTGAAAATAAATGCAACATATCATTAACTGGTGGACATAACATAAATCATAAATTTGTTGGTGTGCAAAACATAAAGCATCACTCACTTGTTGAAGGACATAATTTAACTCATTCACTTGTTAGTGGACATAACATTATTCACTTGTTGGTGAACATAACCCAAAACTTTACTCACTTGTTGGTGAACATAACATAAAACTTTACTCACTTGTTGGTGAGCATAACCCAAAACTTTACTCACTTGTTGATGAAAATAACCCAAAACTTTACTCACTTGTTGGTGAACATAATCCAAAACTTTACTCACTTGTTGGTGAACATAACCCAAAACTTTACTCACTTGCTGGTGAACATAACCCAGAACTTTACTCACTTGTTGATGAACATAACCCAAAACTTTACTCACTTGTTGATGAACATAACCCAAAACTTTACTCACTTGTTGATGAACATAACCTAAAACTTTACTCACTTGTTGATGAACATAACCTAAAACTTTACTCACTTGATGGTGAACATAGCCTAAAACTTTACTCACTTGTTGGTGAACATAATCCAAAACTTTACTCACTTGTTGGTGAACATAACACAAAACTTTACTCACTTGTTGGTGAAAATAACCTAAAACTTTACTCACTTGATCATGGACAAATAATAAAACATCACTCACTTCTTGGTGGGCATCACATACAATGTCACACATTTGTTGGTAGACACAAACACAAAATATCACTTGTTGGTGGACATAACACAAACCATCACTCACTTGTTGGTGGACATAACACAAAACATCACTCACTTGCTGGTGGACATAACACAAAACATCACTCACTTGCTGGTGGACATAACACAAACCATCACTCACTTGTTGGTGGACATAACACAAACCATCACTCACTTGCTGGTGGACATAACACAAACCATCACTCACTTGCTGGTGGACATAACATAAACCATCACTCACTTGTTGGTGTACATAAACCATCACTCACTTGTTGGTTGACATAACACAAACCATCACTCACTTGGTGGACATAACACAAACCATCACTCACTTGTTGGTGGACATACATATAAATAATTTCCAACCAATGATGAAGTGGTGAACAAATGCTTAGATAAGCCTAGTGAATGTGTGGCAAAGTAATGTGTCCCATGATTTTATTACTGGTTTCACTTGTTCTCTTGTTTCAATGAATTTATTTACTCACATAAGAGGTCTTTTGACCTTTGTTTTTTAATTGAAACACTCTTATAATATAACAAGAATGGTCTGGTATAGTATTGTCACACTGACTATCACATATTCATAAGTATACTATAAAGTGTAAGAAATAAAGAAAACTCGTCAATGCCCTGTGTGTGGCCCTTCTAGGTGTGAGCCCCATTCCAGAGGAATCAACCTAAAGCAGTCCCTGCACAGGTCGGTACTGAAAGATAACTGTTCCATTTTAGTTATTGGTTTGGTTTGGTTTTAAGGACTATCTTCATTGCACACAGACTACTCCATCAGTGCTCCGATCTCCTCCCTTAGATCACACAAGGAGGATCTCAGCACAGTTCACAAACTTCATAGCACCGGCAAGAATCCCAATGTGTATAGGAATCACATTCTATAAATATTTTTGTGGTGCATAGGTTTCTAATTTTTTAAATTTTGCCAGGGCAGCAGACTGATAGGCCTACTCTTTACAATTTCCAACTGCCGTGGGATTTTTTAACGTGTGCAACTTGCACACAGGATCTCCTAATTTTTTCACCTTATCCGAGAAGGCTAGGCATCCGATCTCACTACCCAGGAGTCCGGGAGGGGGGGGGGGGGGTGGGGGGGGGGGGGGGGGGGGGGGGGGGGGGGGGGGGGGGGGGGGGGGGCGGGGGGGGGGGGGGGGGGGGGGGGGGGGGGGGGGGGGGGGGGGGGGGGGGAAAGTATGACATCATTAGGACCATTGGTTCTGAAAAAAAAAAAATTTCCATAAATTATATTCCCTCAACTGCGAATCGAACCTGGTACCTCCAGAACTCGAGGCAGACGCCATACCTCTTAGCCACCTACGACCCCCACCACCCTATTTGTTATTATAAAGTATGATGTGATAAACACTATCTGCTAAGACATTGACGTTTGCCTCTACAAAAGTCAGTTATACAGCGAACATTACAAAACAATAAAAAAACAATGTTTATAATCATAGCAAGAATAACGTTTTAACAAACAATACTAATGAATCATAAACACCATATTTTATGTTTCAATAACAAAACTGTGTGCAATCAGTTTCAACAGGTATTGAGTAATCAAAGTTCAAAAGCTGATCGCTTGGAACCCTTCAGCTGGAAGCTAGAGGTGTAACTATCGCTCAGGTGGCCCTGGCACATCTCAGGAGCCCCAGTACCAAAAGATCCCTGGTAAGTAGTGGTCGGAAGGATATTTACAAATGTATGCATATATTTGCATATATCTTGAGATGACACTGACGCTAGTGATGCTGTATCGCTATCAGCTGTTCTCCTACCTCTCATGCCCTTGCCGTGATGAGAACGTACTGGCCAATGAGAAGGTTCATTTAAAAACTCGAGTAGAGGACGTCAGAAATTACTTTATTTTTTTTATATTAAGTAAAAAAAACATTTTTAATACTCCTTTTTACTGATAATAATTATTAAGAAAGTAATTTTAACACTAACTACCGAATTGAAAAACACACTGTGGCCGAATTAAATTGTTTCCCCATTTTCATCCAGTAGGTGTTTGCACAAAGTAAGCTGTAGTTTTCGTAATTGTTTACATATTTTTATGAATTACACGTCATTTTAAAGATAAATGAATGTACTATTACAATAAGTACCATTTGTAACTCTAATAGAGGTTGTTGCTATTTAACGGCCCTCCGATGGCCGCGGACTTGCAATATTTTCACAATCTCTATCAAAATCACTATTTCAATGTGCACACCGTTTTTACTCTTGTCCTCGTCGCTAGATCTATCAGTCAATTGTTGAAACAAGTTTCTAGCCTATTCAGCCATTAGACGAGATGTACAAGCATTTTTTGTGGTCCTATCACTAGTTGCCACGGTAAACAGTTTTACACAATTTGGTAACTAACCCAAAACGCTAAAAAATATGAACATAGTATCAATTTTCCAATGTTCTACAACAATCATGCTTTGGGAATTTGTTTTCCGACTTAAAATCTTGAACCAGATCAGAAAGTGTTTCAGTACATTTTTCATTCGTTTTATTACTAAAATTAGATTGACGCTCTGAGCGGCTCGCGGTCCAAATGATAGGATTTCAAAAGCCGGTCCTACCGGCTCGCGGTAGTTAATGTGTTAATTTTTGAAACACATTTTTCATATATGAATTATGATTGCCGAGCCCATAATATAAGTAAGGCTTCAGTTAATCTGTGACCTGTGAATATTTGAATTTTAGTTTTGCAGCTCCTGGAACCAGAACGCACTTGACGCCAGATACTGTTGCCACTATACTCAAATGCCTTCTACATAAAGTCATAATCATCCAAGTTTCTTGTAATAAGAACATTAAAAGCACTTAAACAACTCAATGTGCCAGAAAAGAAGAAGAGAGGGACAGAAAGGCACAATTTCCAGATTGTCTATTTCTTCTGTCTCTTTTCGGCTGTTGGGAATGTTGAGTCGTCTTAGAGTTTGTAATTTTACTTGATGGTATCTCCTACCATTCACAAACCCAGGGTTTAAGTTTCTTTCTTGGAACAAGGCTCAGAATCTCAATTTCCGTGGTTAGACGGGGACATGAAAAACTCCAGTAGACTTTCTACGAAGCTCTGTGATAAGAAAGAGAAAAAGAAAGATTTGATTAGAAAAACATTGTGATGATTGAGATATGAGTATATTTCTTCTGATGCTGATTAAGGTAGTAATAATGGTCTAAGATGCACCAAGGAATCAAATCTTTAGCACAATGATCTTTCTTCTATTTTCCTTCATGCATCATTACATCAAGCTTTAAAAAACTGATGCCCACTTACATCAAAGCTTGAGATACTTATGCACCCAAGAAGTCTTAGTGCCCCACACGCATGGCCGGATTATCTATTAGGCTAAGTAGGCTGAAGCCTAAGGGCTCGGAGCTCTTATAGGCCAGTTACATAAGGTAAATAAATTTTTTAATGCACAGATTTTTCAATAAAATGCGTTTACCGTGTTTACCTTAATAATAATAAAAATAATACTAATAAACATTAATAAAAAATAATTACTAATAAAAGAGGTAAGCAATGCTAACAAACTAACTTACCAGTCTATTAATAATACTTGTATATACCATCACCATGCTAACAAACTAACATACCAGTCTATTAATAATACTAGTATATACCATCACCATGCTAACAAACTAACATACCAGTCTATTAATAATACTAGTATATACCATCACCATGCTAACAAACTAACATACCAATCTATTAATAATACTAGTATATACCATCACCATGCTAACAAACTAACATACCAATCTATTAATAATACTAGTATATACCATCACCATGCTAACAAACTAACATACCAGTCTATTAATAATACTAGTATATACCATCACCATGCTAACAAACTAACATACCAGTCTATTAATAATACTAGTATATACCATCACCATGCTAACAAACTAACATACCAGTCTATTAATAATACTAGTATATACCATCACCATGCTAACAAACTAACATACCAATCTATTAATAATACTAGTATATACCATCACCATGCTAACAAACTAACATACCAATCTATTAATAATACTAGTATATACCATCACCATGCTAACAAACTAACATACCAGTCTATTAATAATACAGTGCAGACCTGATAAGGAGAACTCACCAGGGACCCAAGAAATAGTTCTTCTTATCAGAAATTCCTCTTATCAGATAAGAGTTCAAGCATATGGTAATGCATTTGCAACGTACAATGCAATAATGAATTAGCGTTGAATACGACAGATGTATGACACAGAAAATATGTAAATCACCAAAAGTGTTAATGTACAACGTTGGCACAGATATCTAGATAATAACAGCACTTTTTACACTTTGAAAAGAAAAAGCTGCAATTTTCCTCTGTATCTTAGTACCCGTACTTGAATGAATAAAAATGTCTTTCCATGACATCCTTAAATTCAAAGAAATTATAAATTAAATCATCTTGGCATCCAGCCTGCATTATATACATGTTAGTTTTATCCATGCAATTTGAAACTTCCAACTGTGAAATAGTTTGTACCGTTAACCCACAGTCATCATTATCTCTAGAATTTGTAAACTCTTAAATGATAAAGCACTCTTAAATGAAAAAGTCTGTAATTTTCCTCTGTGCCTTGGTACCTGAGTTAATAAAATGTCTTTCCATGGCCTCTTTAAATCCAAAGAAATGAGAAATTAAATCATCTTGGCATCCAGCCTGCATTATATGCATGTTAATTTTATCCATACAATTTGAAACTTCCATTTGTGAAACAGTTTGCACTGGCAACCCACAGTCATCATCATCATCTCCATCTAGGTCAGGACTGGAAAGGACAGAAGATGAAACTGTTGGCATACACATCCCTAGAATATCAGCACTGGCAAGGCTAGCACTACATGTAGTAACAATATCATTGTCAATGTTGACAAAATCTTCTGCTGAAATGTTCAGTTCCTGATATAGTCGATGAAGCAAAGGTTCCACAGAAGTTTCAATTATAATACTGCCATTACAAGTATTTGATACAACCGTGTTTTCATCATCTGTATCATCTCCAACTTTAAAGCCTGCTTTTCGAAAACAGTTTGCAATAGTCACAGGCAACACTTTACCCCATGCAGATTTCAACATAACAATAGCGTTCAGAAGGGTTATCTTGAAGTCTTCAGCAACCAAGTCTGCATCAATGTGACCTACAAGTTTGGACAACATTGCTGACCTATAATGAACCTTCAGATTTTGAATAATACCTTGGTCACAAGGCTGAAGTTTGGATGTCGCATTTGGTGGTAAAAATAAAAGTTCTGTTGCTTTTAGATTTTGAACATTTAGGTGGGCTGAACAGTTGTCAAACACCAAAAGAACTTTGCGATGTTGACGTTCCATAGAATGATCAAATGCATGTAGCCACTTGGTGAAAATGTCTGATGTCATCCAGGCTTTTGAATTAGCTGCATAATCAACACACAATTTTTTCAAACCTTTAAAACAGCGTGGATTTTTGAATTTACCGATTACAAGTAATGGCAATTTTTCTGAACCATCCATATTTGTACACACAACAGCTGTGATTCTTTCTTTCGATTTTTTCCCCCCATGACACTTTTCATTTCTGAAGGAAAAAGTCTTGTCAGGCAGCAATCTCCAAAACAATCCAGTTTCATCAGCATTAAACACATCAGCGGAATTATACCTACTCATGGCTGGTTTTAGCACCTCCTCCATCCATGACTCGGTAGTCGTTTCATTAACAGAATGCCTTTCCCCACACAAAGCTTTGTAAGTAATGTTGTGCCGTTTTTTAAAACGACCCAACCAGCCAGGACTACATTTCCAGCCAGTCTGACCTTCCAGAAGTGCTAACTCTTCTGCCTTTGCAGTTAATATAGGTCCATTTACAGGAACATTTGCTGATCTCGCCATGGTGAACCATTTTAGGAGTGCCATGTCAACAACATCACACGCCGCTTTTCAGTTCTTCATTCTGTGACAATGAACTTGTCCACCATAAAACATTTTTCTGTACCGATCCTTATTTTTTATGATTCCTGAAAGCGTTGATTTTGGAATGTCGAATTCCTTTGCTATTTCCATTTTCTTTTGCCACTATTTTCCACTTCTTGTAATAGCTCAATCTTTCTTTTCAAAGATATGGATTTTAACTTTCCAGCCATTTTTAGAGGGGAAATAACTCAAATTCTAACATGACGAAGCGCGCAATTTCCGAAAATAGCCGAAAAGTTGTACAAATGTCCAGGTACTGTATTTGAAAAAAGTTCGTCTTAAGCAGATCAAATTATATAGTCAGGCCACGTTTAATCGTTCGGCATATCCGAAAATTCGTGATAAACGGATTCCGCTTAACCGGACATTTTTTACAAAGACAAAGAAGAAAAATTGCCGGGGATAAACAAATTGTTCTTCACAACAGAAATTCGCCACATCCGAGATCGCCTTAAGCGGTCTGCACTGTACTAGTATATACCATCACCATGCTAACAAACTAACATACCAGTCTATTAATAATACTAGTATACACCATCATCATGCTAACAAACTAACATACCAGTCTATTAATAATACTAGTATATACCATCATCATGCTAACTAACTTACCAGTCTATTAATAATACTAGTATATACCATCACCATGCTAACAAACTAACATACCAGTCTATTAATAATACTAGTATATACCATCACCATGCTAACAAACTAACATACCAGTCTATTAATAATACTAGTATATACCATCATCATGCTAACAAACTAACATACCAGTCTATTAATCATCATCATGTGACGTATTCTTTCCAGAACGTTGTCTCCATTACAGCTGCTCTGAACGCATCACGATTCTGGGCAAGTCGACCTGCATCAGCCAAAGACAAGTTCAGACTCTCTGTGATGTCCTGGGTCCACCGTCGTCTAGGTCGACCCCTTCCCCTTTTTCCAGGGACCATGCCTTCCATCACTATTTTTTCCAGACTATTATGTCTTTTTATATGCCCGAAAAATTTCAGCTTCCTTATTGCGATGGTATTTAAAAGCCAATGTTCCTGTATGTTTAGTGAGTGCAGTACTTCTCTGTTGGTCTTTTTTTCTGTCCAAATTATTCTCAACATCCTTCTGTAGCATTTCATTTTGAATGATGTAATCTTTTTTGCAACTGTTTTATTGAGTGTCCAAGTCTTGCAGCCGTATGTTGCTATTGGGAATATACATGCTCTGATCAGTTGTAACTTTGTTTCTTTGCTTGTGCCTTGCCATAGGTTTTTCATCTGTATTAGTTTATGTGAAGCAATTGCAAGTCTTCTGTTAATTTCTACTGCACAGTCGCCAGAGCTGTTGATGATTGATCCTAAGTATTCGAATTCATTAACACTTTCCAGTTCTTCGTTATCAATTTCAATTTCTGGTTTGGTCTTTCCTTTGTCTGTTGTCAATACTTTGGTCTTCTTGGTGTTTAGGTATAGATTCTGGGCCTCGCTGTGTTTTTTGGTGGACAGAATTAATTGTTCAAGTCCTTCTGGGTTGGTCGATAGGAGGACTGTGTCGTCAGCATATCTGATTTCTGGGATCTGGTACCCACCGATGTTAAATGAGTCAAACTCTGTGTGTTCTTGGTCATCTCTTACGTTTCTCATGATATTCTCGGCATAAATGTTAAACAGGTAAGGGGAAAGGGTACAGCCTTGTCTTACTCCTTTCTGTACTTCAAACCATTCAGTCTATTAATAATACTAGTATATACTATCACCATGCTAACAAACTAACATATCAGTCTATTAATAATACTAGTATATACTATCACCATGCTAACAAACTAACATATCAGTCTATTAATAATACTAGTATATACTATCACCATGCTAACAGACTAACATATCAGTCTATTAATAATACTAGTATATACTATCACCATGCTAACAAACTAACATATCAGTCTATTAATAATACTAGTATATACTATCACCATGCTAACAAACTAACATACCAGTCTATTAATAATACTAGTATATACCATCACCATGCTAACAAACTAACATACCAGTCTATTAATAATACTAGTATATACCATCACCATGCTTAAGGGTTTGAAAACAAATAAATTAAAATTATTGTCTATTAGTCAGATGAGAGGGGGCCAAAACACCAAAAATCCTCGAGGCCCTACTTGGTTTAATCCGGCCCTGCCCACATGCCAACACTTAATTTACATTATTTTTTTCATTGTAATAATAATTTAGGGAGAAAATACTCTCAGAATACATGTTATAGGAGCCGCGGTAGCATAGTGGTTAGTGCACTGGCTTCCTAGCGCAGTGGTCTATGGTTCAATCCCCAGATGAGGTGGGATTTTTTGAGGCCAAAAACGGCTCCTGGGTCAACCCAGCCCCAAATGGGTACCAGAGCAACTCTGGGAAGGTTAAGGCGGCCGGCATGATGCTGACCACATCACCCCTAGTGTGCCGATGGTCAAGAACATATGGGCCTAACACCATATTCCCAATATACCTCAATAGGCGTGTAACGGGATCCTTTACCTTTTATACATGTTATAATTGTCCACAGCTTGTGACAAATTTAGAGGAGAACTTTTAGCCTTGATAACAAAGAAACATAAGACAAGAAAACTTGGAACATAAGCACACTTTGTTAAGACATGCATGGAGAGTGATCTAACTTTTCAACTTCTGATGGGTTGTAACTAGAATACATCTCTCCGAAGACTGTGAGTATCTGCCTGAATGGCAAGAGGACACCTGTCAGCATACAGGGAAAATAGGATACTCACGTAAAGATCAGTCTCAGGTTAGACTTACTAACCGGAGATTTCGCCTCGAGTAATAGCGGGCGTACGTTAAAAAAACACGATTTAAAAAAAACAAAAAACTAGAATACATAGCGTCTACCATGAGCACATAAGATGAAAGAAACACAAAATACAAGTGAATGAATTGTAAAGCAGTATATGTTCTTAAGAAGTTGCCATTACTATCCTTAATGTCAAGCACACATGTATAAATGTTTACCATTACTATCCTCATTGTATAGCAGTATAACTAAGAATTTACAATTACTGTGCAGTATAAGGAAGAATTTACCATTATTATCCTTAATGTAAAGCAGTCTAAGTAAGAATCTACCATTATTATTTTTAATGTAAAGCAATTTAAGTCAGAATTTCATACATGCCAAGTAGTATAGGTTACCCATAATCTGTTCAAGTAATTCTTGTTTTCAGATTTGTAATACCCGTACATAATTTATGTACAGGTTTTTTGCCTGATCATTAAATATATATTGAACATCTTAGCCGATATTTGCGTCATTAGATTCGGCAAGATGATAGGCCATGTGAATAAAAAATTCAACCAATGAAATCAAGCTGCCTATTTTTCGATTGATGCGGGATTTGCGAGAGTTCGCGTGGCATTCATTCATCTTACTTACTTAGTCGTTCCCCTTCTACCATGAGGTGTAGAGGTTTGAAAGAGAGAGCGCCAGACTATCCTATCGACTGTCTTCCTCCCGGCCTGGTTCCATTCTAGTCTTTGGTCCTTCAAAGATTGTCTAATGTTGTCCTCCCAGCAGACTCTGGGTCGTCCTGGAGGTCTGGATCCCTGGCTCTTAGTTTCCCACGCTTGTCATGGTAGCCAATCTTCTCCCATTCTGCAGACATGGCCAAACCATCTTACTTGGGACTGTTCTTCTTGGGTCTGCAGGGGGTGAGATTTTAGGCCTCAACGTATCGTCTGGTTGCGGACAATGTCTCTTCTTGTTACTTCAACCACCTGCCTCAGATACCTCATTTCTGAGGTTTGGATCTGGCTTTTGTGGGTTGTAGTCATTGCTCACATCCATACGTCAAGACTGGGACATAGGCGGAGGGGTATACAGCCATCTTCGTTTTCTTACCAACCTCTCTCTTGCTGAGGAATCCTTGATTTATGGCCTGAAAAAGTCTCCCAGCTGCTGCTTTTCGAGTGGCCAACTCTTCTTTGATGCCTTCCTTCTGGTCTATAACAGCTCTGAGGTATTTAAAGTGATTGACCTGCTCCAGGACCTGTTCTCCCAGCTTAATCTGATGCCTTCTTTCTTCTCGTGATATCACCATGGATTTTGTTTTAGAGCTACTTATGACCATCCCTCTCTTCTCCAACTCCTCATTCCAGACTTGCAGGTTGGATTGGAGATGGAGATGTGCCTCTGATTTAGCAATCAGGGAAACATCATCAGCAAATGCCAGCTCTGAAATACAGACCTGTCTCATCTTCCAGTACCCCACTGAATACTTCCTTGTTCTCTCCTTACATGCCTTGATGACATCGTCCATGAGGAGTATGAAAAGATAAGGTGACAGGATATCACCATGTATTACACCAGTGGTGGTCCTGAACTCTTCTGACTTATGGTTTGCTGTCCTCACATAATTTCTGCAAGACTTGTAGAAGCTCTGTATAGCATGAATCAGAGGTGCTGGAATGTTTTTCCTTGCCAAACAGTCCCAAAGTTTGCTCCAGGGGACCCTGTCAAACACCTTTTCCAGATCTATGAAATTCTGCACTAAAGCTGACAGCAGGTTAACTGATTATTTTAATGTGTACGTCATATTGAGCATAATTTATTATTTACGGCTGCTTATATGCAAAATAAATGTGGATTCCACAAGATATTACTTGATTTCACTAAAACTTGAAGAATCATCTTAAGAAATTGCACATTTGAATAATAATATAATAAGAATTATGAAACTGAAATCAAAATCACGAAAGCAAGGCAAATTTGTATCTTAACCTGATCAGAGCACCGGGAAACGTTTATTTGGAGTTACTTCTCTTCTAAGTTTTAATTTCATTGTGATTTTTCTTTGGCAGTTTGGTTTGGTTTGGTTTTAAGGACTATCTTCATTGCACACGGACAACTCCATCAGTGCTCCGATCTCCTCCCTTAGATCACACAAGTGCATGAACCGCATAGCACCTGCTAGAATCCCAATGTGTGTATATAGGAATCTCACATTCTATAAATGTTTTTGTAGTGGGTAGGTTTCTAATTTTTTAATTTTGCCAGGGCAGCGGCCTTATGGAGTACGCTTTATGATTTCCAACTGCAGAGGGATTTTTAACGTGCGCAACTTGCACACGGGACCTCCTATTTTGTCGTCCTTATCCAAGAAGGCTAGCCATCCGATCTCACTACCCAGGAGACCAGGGAGGAGTATGACATCATTACGACCACTGGTTCTGAAAAAAAAAATTTCCATAAATTATATTCCCTCAACTGAGAATCGAACCCGGTGCCTTTAGAATTCAAGGCAGACCTCTAGCCACTCCAAACATATTTGTTGGTAGATTTATCATTATTATGATTATCAAGTGAGTTATTTTTATTAAATAATTAATAACTATCAATGTTTGTTGTAGTGACGACTGACATTAAAAGACATATGGGTATTTAAAACTGCCAATTAGTCTAAAATGGCTTTTTTTAATTTTTGAACTTAGGTAGAGAATAAACTGCGCTAGCGCAAGTTTATATTTTAATTGCAAATTGTGAGCTTTTTCTGTTTTAAAAAAAAACTAATATGATCATGTGATTTTATTATTTTAAAAATTACATCAGATATTCATTGAAATAATTTGAAACTGCCCTGGAAACCTTCCCATTTCATATCATATAACAGGATAACATAGTTTAGTTCAGTTTTTCTCTTTGCAATAATAATGATAACGAAGTAGTAAAATTAGTTGTTAGAACAGTGGGGCGTCTTCTTCGATGTCATCTCGGGTTAAGATTAAGGTTTGGGTTCAGGGTTAGGTTTTGGACTTCTAACCCATACCCCTTATTACTGTGTCTCAGAATTCTTTTATAAGGTCCTATCGAACACAAGAATTTCCAGTCTGCTAGTCGTAGTTAAGCGCAGAAATAGACTAAATGATGACACAATCACATCATTTTTATAGTGGCAAATGAACTCAGATACTTCTTTGAGTTTTAAAACAAGTGAAGACTTGTTTAAAAGGCAAAGGCTGCTTGTCTCAATTACAATGCAGCCCACTGCAATAGAAAATGTTCGTACACGAATTAACTCTTTTGACATGTTTTTTTGGTCTTTGTACAGGTTTATATTTTTTTGTACAGGTTTTTCATCTCCGAGGGGTGGCATGTATGGAATTTACCTTTACTATCTTTCATGTAAAGCAGTATAAGTAAGAATTTAACATTACTATCCATAATGTAAAGCAGTATAAGTAAGAATTTAACATTACTATCCATAATGTAAAGCAGTATAAGTGAGAATTTAACATTACTATCCATAATGTAAAGCAGTATAAGTGAGAATTTAACATTACTATCCATAATGTAAAGCAGTATAAGTAAGAATTTAACATTACTATCCATAATGTAAAGCAGTATAAGTAAGAATTTAACATTACTATCCATAATGTAAAGCAGTATAAGTAAGAATTTAACATTACTATCCATAATGTAAAGCAGTATAAGTGAGAATTTAACATTACTATCCATAATGTAAAGCAGTATAAGTGAGAATTTAACATTACTATCCATAATGTAAAGCAGTATAAGTAAAAGTATTTAACATTACTATCCATAATGTAAAGCAGTATAAGTAAGAATTTAACATTACTATCCATAATGTTAAGCAGTATAAGTGAGAATTTAACATTACTATCCATAATGTAAAGCAGTATAAGTAAGAATTTAACATTACTATCCATAATGTAAAGCAGTATAAGTAAGAATTTAACATTACTATCCATAATGTAAAGCAGTATAAGTAAGAATTTAACATTACTATCCATAATGTTAAGCAGTATAAGTGAGAATTTACCATTACTATCTTTCATGTAAAGCAGTATAAGTAAGAATTTAACATTACTAACCATAATGTAAAGCAGTATAAGTAAGAATTTAACATTACTATCCATAATGTAAAGCAGTATAAGTAACAATTTAACATTACTATCCATAATGTAAAGCAGTATAAGTAAGAATTTAACATTACTATCCATAATGTTAAGCAGTATAAGTGAGAATTTAACATTACTATCCATAATGTTAAGCAGTATAAGTGAGAATTTACCATTACTATCCTTATAATTAGAGGCAACTGATGGGGGCCTCACAACCTCTCTGTCCTTCAGCTCATCTCCCTGAGTTGGAGTGATTGGTGGCAGTGGGTGTGGGGATTGAAGGGAAGCTGGAATTTCTTTATCAATCTGTGATACTCCCACTGTTTTCCTTGAGCCTGCGCAGGGAAACACATTTTGTATGCTAACTAGAGCAAAAGGAAAACATAGCACGCCAAAAAAGAATGACTGTGGTTTTCAAATTTAGTTCATGGCTGCATAGTTATTTAAATTTAGGGGTCACGTACATATCACGTCATGCAATTTTGGCTATTTCTTACCCCCCCCCCCCCCCCGTTATATGCCATCACAAAAACCCAGATCCCCCTTACGTGTTGTTACAAATCTCTCCCCCCCTTATTGTCTGTCTATTTTCTTTAATACTGAAAAGAAACAATGTAATAAAATGTAAATTAGTTAACTAGTCATCATCATCATAACCTTTCAACTCCTTAAGGAGCACATGCTTTATGCCAAGTCTTCCTGTCCTGTGCCATCATATCTTCTTCATTAACTTCAAGTCTGTCTCCAGTTCTCTTCTCTGTGTATTCCTTATTCCTCTGCTTCTCTTACCCTGGGGATTCCAGAACAAGGACGGCCTGGTAAAGCTATGAGCAGGTGTGCTCAGTGTGCGTCCCTTCCATCTTCAACGTCTTCTTCTTATGTCTTCTTCTTCTGGCACTTGCCTGGTTCGTGTCATCAGTTCCACATTAGTGATCTTGTCATAACACTACCCCTTCTATTTTAGACAAGCGACCATTTAAGAGAGCGTCCGTGGTTAGAGTGCAGACCTCTAGCGGCAAAGGTAGCAGGTTGGAAACACGGTGGTGTCTACCCAGTTGTAAATGGATACCTGACTCTGCTCTTGGTATACGAAAGGTAAAGGCTGGCTTACGAAGGGATAAACTGGCATGTAGCATAATTTGTCCTAGAATTTTCAAACTGGGAGCAAGTTGTAAGTGAGTTGTGTTGCTTTGGCCAGCATCATACCATGTTTCTAAGGATCCCTTTAAAATTGTATAGCCCCTTCCTCCAATAAAGTAACTGATTCATATTTTTCCTTGTGCAGGATATTAGGATATAGAAAGGCTAAAAAATACGTTCCTTTTTTTTTTTAAGAGACAAAGTCCACAGCTCCTTTCTTCCAAAGGATAGGAAAGGTTACATTTTAAAAGAACAACGAACAGATAACCAAAAGAAAGTTGAAAATGACTGGTCAAAAAGCTCTAGTCTATAAATGTCACTAGGAACAAAGACAAAATAAAATTAGAAACAATCAAAGATATTGAAAAAGATTTGTTAAGGATAGAACTTCTGGGCAGCTACAGTTATTGGCTTGTCTTCAAATTGACGCATCTATCTTCTTTCTTCTTGTATGTTGTACGTATTGGTGTCCATGCACGTATATATACATATACACTCACAAAACATCTCAAATAAGGTAACTTATTGGTAAGATCTGACATTTAAAAAAATAATCTAAAAGCAAGATAGATAGATCTAAATGGAAACTAAGTCATCAAGACAATATGAAAATGGCTTCTTCTTGATGCAAAGCACTGAGACTTCCTACTAATCTTCATAGTTTTATTCTGAACTTCCGTACATTTGAGAAAGCCTCTTTGCACGCCAGCATTATTGGTTTTGTCGATAAAGGACAGGGATGGTAGGTTAAGTAAATGCAGATCTAAAAACAAGAGGTGATAAACATACAATGAATTACATTTAAATAATTAAACCCTGCTGGGCTCAATCTCTGTTATAAAAAAAAAAACATGCCATCCACAAACCTGAAGTCGGCCTGCCTGCTCCCACAGAGGCAGTTGGCCGTTGGACAGTGACATAGGACCTGAGTGTATTCTGGTTAGAGTTGATTAATCTGTCATCAGTTGGTTGAAAGGGCAGCTTTGAACTGTGACAAAAGTAGAAAGTGAAAACAGAAATAAATAAGAGTTTCCTTAAACATCATCATCTTCAACACCTACGCATCAAATCTTCCTGTCCTGTGCTATCTTTTCAACATATGTGTAATCCATAGGAAAGATGATGTGCAATCCATAGGAAATCACATAAGGTCACTCACAAATACACTAGGCCTATGTATAAACATTACTTTATCATGACATATTATATGAACTTATTACAGTCTGATTACATGCTCCTGTATCCATAACTTCATTTTCGACATCAGACCTTCCATTATCACTCAATATCAGGCTGTTGTTGAAAATCTGAGTCGTCTTCGCTATCCTGTGAATAAATACTACAATCTGAATTATTATCACTAACTAGAATTTCTTCAAATAACTTTCTAGCTTGTTCTGAAGATTCAGAGGTCTACCAGAAGCAGTGGCCGTGGCCATTTGATCTTATAAAATATGCGCTTAAAAAATCTTAAATTAATATCAAACCACAAAGACACATTCTCTCTTAAACACACGAGGTATTTACTAGACAGGTCTTCCTGTTGGAAATGACGTTTTGGGTTGTTAAAATTGGAAACAGCTCTAGAAAAAAAGATACAAAATACGATATAACGTTGATCGGGACTTAAAGAGTTAATTCTCACTTTCTTTCCCTTCTGTTTTTCGTTTGTCTGTCCCTGACGAAGGCCTTGTGGCCGCAATGTAGGTTTTTTCTTGTCCTTTCTCCCAATAAGATGTATCACTATTTGTGTTTTTTCCTTCTACAGTTTTGATAACAAGTTATAAACATACACAGTTTTGATAACAAGCTATAAACTCACATAGTTTTGATAACAAGTTATAAACTCGCACAGTTTTGATAACAAGTTATAAACTCGCACAGTTTTGATAACAAGTTATAAACTTACACAGCTTTGATAACAAGTTATAAACTTACACAGTTTTGATAACAAGTTATAAACTTACACAGTTTGGATAACAAGTTATAAACTTACACAGTTTTGATAAGTTATAAACTAATACAATGTTTATAACAAGCATTAATCTCATACAGTTTTGATAACAAGCTATAAAGTCATACAGTTCTGATAAGCTATAAACTTCATACAATTTTTATAACAAGTTATCAAGTCAGACAGTTTTGATAACAAGTTATTGCAATTTTTATAACAACTCACAGAATTTTTATAACAAGCTATAAATGTATACAGTTTTGATATAAGCTATAAACTCATAGAATTTTTATCACACGTTATAAACTCACACAGTTTTGATAACAAGCTACAAACTAATACAATTTTTATAACAAGCTACAAACTAATACAATTTTTATAACAAGCTATAAACACATACAGTTTTGATAAGCTATAAACTCGTAATTTTTAAAACAAGCTATAAACTCACACAGTTTTGCATTTTAATTTACAGGTTAACTTTTATTTTCTGTTTTGTGCTATGGTGTATCCATATTGATTTATGTATTCATTTATGTGAAAATAATAACAAGTTCCTCCAATAATAAGCTCATTTACCACAGAAGTGCATAAAATGTCTCAATTTTCATTCATTTTCCCCATTCCATGTTTTCCCATAATCTTTTAAGACCTTTTTTGATGTCTGATTTCACCTTTGCATTTAGATCATTTATCAAGATTGTAATGTCTATTAAAGTTCTTCTTTCACAGATACTTCTCGGTTATTAGTTGATGCATAACACTGGATGATGTTACTCTTCATTTTCCATAATCTTCCTTGATACAAGGTCCTATTCTATCTTGGATGGTTATACTTCCTAAATCCCCATCCTTCAATTAGTTGATCATTCTTAAGTCAATCAATCACCCTCCATCATTCTTAACTCAATCAATCATTCTGCATCACTGATCATTCAATCAATGATTCTCAATCATCGTTCAATCAGTCAATCATTCTTTCTCATACTTTTAATTAGTCATTCTCCATCATCCTTGATAGAAGACCCTCATCTGTCTTGAATGGCTCAGCTGAGTTACATGCTCTGAATAACTTGCTCATTTTGTTCAGTTTCATTGATTTAGGTTTAAACAAGATAGGGTAGCAAGCCACTACTTATTTGCTTTCTACATCATGCCTGGTACAGTGTTAATTTCTCTGCTCCCCCTTTAGATCTTACAACACATGGTCAGTTGCTAATTACACTGTTTTTGTTTTCACACACCAACAGCTAATTTTTGTGCTGATTATGCTATCTTTATTCAACAACAAGAACATACTATTTTAACACATTCTACTGTGAGCCGGTGGAACCGGCTTATGAAATCTATCATTTGGACCGTGAGCCGCTCAAAGCATCGATCTATGTTTAGTAATAAAACGAATAAAAAAATATACTGAAACACTTTCTGATCTGGTTCGAGATTTTAAGTTGTCACCGGAAAACAAATTCCCACTGTATGGTTGTTGTAGAACACTGGAAAATTGATATTATGTTAATATTTTTCAGCGTTTTGGGTTAGTTACCAAATCGTGTAAAACTGTTTACCGTGGCAACTAGTGATAGGACCATAAAAAATGCTCATGCATCTCCAATAATGGCTGAACAAGCTAGAAATTTGTTTCAACAATTGACTGATAGATCTAGCGACGAGGACAGTGAAAACGGTGTGCACATTGATTGAAATAGTGATTTTGATAGTAGTGGAGTGCAAGCAGTGATGATAGTGAAAATATTGCAAGTCCTCGGCCATCGGTGGGCCGAAAATAGATAAGACCTTGATTACAGTTACAAATGGTGCAGGAAATAATGTAACTAAATAACGAAAACATCGGCAGCAAGTTAGTGAGGGCGAAACATCAAATAGTTTTTGTTTCGTCTCAACTCGTGAACCAGGTCTGCATGCAAATTTTGAGATTTTATGGAAGTGGTGTGTAAGCTACCAATAGATTAAATATTAGTCAGTATGTCTGTCCTTGGGCTTGTTATTCTTGTAATTGGATAAACTACGCGATAATCACCTCCAGAAAGGCATTAACTGCCTTAGAAACAAGCAACATGTTGGTAAGTTGATAATTTAAAAAATAATTGAAACTTTGTTTGTCTTTCAATCAATTAATATTATTAATAATATTTACCATACCTGTAAACATAATTTTTTCAGCTTGTTGTAATAGTACATTCATTTATCTTTAAAATGACGTATAATTCATAAAAATCTGTAAGCAATTACGAAAACTACAGCTTAATTTGTGCATACACCTACAGGGTGAAAATGGGAACAAAATTTAATTATGCCACAGCGTGTTTTCCAATTCGGTAGTTAATGTGTTAAGTTATATTGCTAGTTGAAAAGACTGCATAGTTACAGATATTCAAATATGGGTTCTTGCCCCAAACAGATGAAGCAAAGAAAAGATGTTGAAATTATGTACAGCATGGACTAAATAGGTCATCCAATAACATCACAAGGCAGTCCTTGTTTGGAACACCCAGGGTAGAAAAAAATAAAGGTACATGCTCAAAAGGTGAAAAAGGGACTGAATAAGTCACCTAATAACAACACAAGGTAGTCATTGTTTGGAACACCCAGGGTAGAAAAAAAATAAAGAAAGGTGCATGCTTCAAAGGTGGAAAAGGAGAAGAACTGATTTTTACATTATATTTTTTCAATAAAATAAAATTACTCTAGTAATGTTATATTGCTGATTATAATGATTCACAGTGTGAATAATACTGATTATTATATCTTAAACTGTATCAAATTCTATCATACTCCATTAAAGTTATAACAAGGAGGGCGAAAAATACAAATTTCACTGAATGATAAAGGAATCGCTGTTGCCAAATTTTAGCATATCAAATAACTATAGATAATGACCCAATCAATACCTTATGTTATTCTGACCAATCAGCATTCTGTTGATATCTAGCTCTAGAATTCTGGGAGTATTCAGTAAATTTGGTTGTTGATCTCCGTATGGCTGAGATGTCTGTACCTGGAAATTCAAACCACTATTTTGGTAAATTTCTAAGTTAAAGTATAATAATTAAAAAAAAACATGCTTCATCCGATCTTCATCACTAAAATCTATGATGACATTATTATCGCTTCCTTGATTATTATTATTGCTATTTATAATAGTGTGATGACTATAACCTCATCATTCAACAGTACAAATGCACAAACAAGATTAAAAGCCTCTATGGATTGATAGATGTGGACAGTGCTTGCAACTTAAGACTCTAGTGTTGCCAATGAACAAAATGGTAGGTTGCACAATAAAACTACTAATAAATGAAACATAGAGGGGATAACATTGTGTTGTGGATGCATAAGTTACCGTCTTCCTTGTATTATTCTAGAATGTAAAATATGCCTCACATTCCATGTGGTTCCAGGCAACTCTGAATTGAGTGCCATGCTACTGCCCAAGACCTTGACCTCTCCATTATCTTGCTCTGTTTTCATTTCTGTCGGACAAACTTGAGTAGTGATGGCAGGCTGAAAAATGTAATGGAAACCTATTATGTCAGGTATGATCATGAGTCACTGCTCTGATGTGTTTCAAAAGGTCTATATTTGAAGACCTCATTGGAAAATCTGAAACGCCACATTTAGTTAGTGCCCTAAGCACATTAAACATATCCTAAAGAAGGTGTAGAAAATAAAATTGTTTTTTGACTACACACTCGTCTCCAAGAAAATGAAGCATACAAACAAGCAATCCTTATTTATATGATGGCATTTCAAAGTTTAAAATTCAATTTTCTCACATTTCATTTTTTGTGATGCATCAGATTTTTCCAATGAGGTCTTCATTTGTATTGCACATAACTTTCAAGAGTAACCCCATTAAAAAATATTTTAACATGTTGTCATCAGTTTCTTCAGGCTACCAATGCATTAAGTCTCTTTATTGAAAATACAGTCTTTCTCCATTTCTCTCTGTCGAAGAATATCTCTTTATTATTGGGGTATCTTTTGATCTCACAGCTCCCCTGACAGTGAGTTTACTGTTTACATCTCTCATCCTTCCCCAAATAGAGTGATACCTAATTAAGATGTTACTACAGGTCTGTATCTTTTTATCCGGACAGCCGAAAATATTCTGAAAATGAAAAGTTTCTTTGGGTGACTTTGGGCCATTTTTCAATCAAAACTGGGCGACTTTGGGCAAAGTTGGGTGATGTTTTAAAACATTTTGGTCTTCTTTGGTCAATTTTTGAACACATTCTTGGGCAACTTTAGGCTTCTTCTTCTTCTTTCGTTCACTTGAAATATATTGTCTATATCTGCAATGTTGTTTCTTGTATAAACTTCACTGTCTTTTGTAGTTCATACAGACGTCGGTATAGTTTTGCTTCCAGTGTTGTTTCTCTGGGCCAGTGGGTTTGCCTCAATATATCATATTCGGGGCAATCTTGAAGTACGTGCTCCGCAGTCTGGGGTGCCTGTCCACATGTACGCATGGCTGAATTGCCAATCTTGAATTTTGTATACATGTGGCTTGCGGAGTTGGTTGTGTCCTGTTCTGAGGCGCAGAATGACAATTTGTTCTGATCCGTTCATAGCTTGGTAGTCATCCTGTGTTGGTGGCTTTCTGATTGATTTGATCATCTTTTTCATCTGATGGTACGTAACTGGTACATCCGGTTGTTCGTCTGCAGCACCTTCTTTAGCCAGTCGGTCCGCTCTCTTGTTTCCTGGTACTCCACAATGAGACGGTATCCATTGCATGGCGACCCGGCGCTGGTTGCACAGTTCAGAAAGTAGGGCTTGTATACTGGGCAATTTTCTGGACTGAAGTGCTTGGAGTGCTGATCTTGCATCTGTCAGGAATACTACAGTTTGTGGACTGAGATTGGTGTTCAACAGTTTCTCAGTTGCCATCTTGATTGCCTGGATTTCTGCATCATAGTTGTTACAGAATTTCCCCGTTGGTACTCTGACCGTATCCCTAGTGTTGTTTGGGTATTCTATGTACACTCCTGCTCCTCCATTCTTTACTGCATTCTGTGCTGACCCATCCGTGTATACTTGGATCCAGAGGTCCTGTGGGTTTTCATCATCCAGGAAACTGAGAGTGACTGTCCTACATTGCACGCTGTTCTGTTCATCCCTGTCGAATATTCCTTTCAACTTTGGACTATTTTGGATGCGATCTGGACTACATTTGGAAACCAAAATAATCTGGTTTCTGGAACAAATCTGTCCCCAAGGATTAAGGATAAAAGGATACAGACTTGTACAGGGATTTTATATCCAGTTAGTTCCCCTTACATATACATAGAAAGTATAATGGAAATGATTCCAACATATTCTTGCAGCAAATTTTGAAAGCACAGCTTTACACACAAACACTTTACAGCCCACTCTTACATTATCAAAAGTTGGGGCTGCATAACATAACACGCAGACATTTGACCATGTGGGTCATAGCAAGGTGGCATTGTGTCATACAAAAATCACAAAACAGAAAACTATACAGTTGATTTTTAAACTTGAGAGTTTTATCAAGTGAGAAAGCAATTGTGATACATTTTCTGGGAGGCACATCATACCTCCCCTGTATCTCCTTTGAGGAGGTACACACTACAGATTTAAGACCTCTTGCTCTATTCCCTTTCAGATCCACTTCTATGCTGCCTTTCCAGACTTTTCTTATGTGACCTCTTGGTCTTGTGATGTTAGTTGTCTCCATGTAGACTTTTTTAGCTTCTACCTGATTAGCGAATCCCAATCAACTCGGTCTGGTTGAACTTCCAGTCTTGTAAGGGCCAGAAAAGATTTGACCACAAAACATATCAACCCCATGCATTTTCTGGGGGTTTCTGAGGTAACATATATGAAGTAGAACCACTGTAACCTTAAACCACTATTGTGACATTTCTGAATGGAGATGGCAAACTCAACAGACAAAACTAATTGCTACAGAGACGTGATTAGGCATATGAAATCCTTCAGCTCCAGCTTCCTGTAAGGAGGCCCTCTGGTATTGGTCCCATGCCCTTTTGTCAGCATAAAGCAAGATTGATAGTGATGATGAATGACAAAATGTGTCTAAAGAAGAGGCAATGGATGAGGATTAAAAGAAAATAATCCAAAAACAAAAGTGACATGCCATAAATAGACGGTACTCACTGCCTGAAACTGCTGCTGAGGTAACTCCCCACCATGTTTCATTACACGGTAGTTTGAGTTTGGGGTGGGAGCTGGAACAAATGAGCTTGGTGCATCTGTGTATGGTGCCATTCTGCGATGCCGATGATTAACTGGCCGACTGAGTTTGCAAATATGATCTGGCTTAATGTCTCTGTTGTTAAAAATGTTGATAATTAATAATAAAAATTTTGATTTTTTTAGTAATAATGATGGAGGCATATAATGTATTACTGTTCTAGCAACTTTTTAGGCTATATGGTCTAAAGTGGTCTTCTCTATCCGATAACTGTCCTCACGTAAGTCCCCACTTCTACTGTCCTGTCTCCATGGCTCATCATCATGCGCTTGCAGTTTCCTTCTTTCAGTTTTCCTTGGGAGATTATCTTAGTGATTGTTTTGGTGAAGTTTCCCTGAGAGTAAGCACCAGTCATCTACACTTTCTTCTGATATGTTTCAGTATTTCTTGGCTGGCTCATATGAAAAAATTATTGCATTACGCAAAATAAAAACAATTTTTTTTATATGGGGATACTGGAAAAGTGGATGTACTGATATATATCTGCACTGTAGGGTATCACAGGTAACCTTACAATTGGAGAAGATACCTGAAGAAGAAAAGAAACATATAAAAGAAGAAAAGAAACATATAAAAGAAGAGAAGAAACATAAAAACTCACCTGCCATGATAGGAGTACATGGGTTTGATAAGGAACACTCCAGACTCCTGCTCAATCGTGTCCAGCGTGTCCATGAGTAGATTTGCCAGCTTCAACCTCTCCATTCCCATTCCACTCATCCTCTCTGCCCACTGCCGAGTTCTCTGGAGGAAAGATGCCTCTTACATTATGATGTCCACAAATAACAAAGTCAGATCTAGTTTCTAGAAAGTCTGACTGCAACAAATCACCAGCATTTTCTGTCCTGTGCCTTGATGATGCATGCTGATTGACTATATCCTGTCCTGATCTTGATATTTCTTTATCACAGACATCACTGCCATTCTCTTGCTCCTTTGTTTTTTCTTCTTCTTCTTCGTACACTCTCAGACGTCCACTTGAATGTTCTCAAAGAAAGCAGTAGTCAGTTTGTTTTAAACCATTTTCTTCATTAGGGGCTTTAGAACTGTGCCTGTTTTTTCTTTTTTCAATATGTCCAATATATTTTGATTCTATTATTCTTTTTTTCCCCCAGGTGCCCTTTCTTCTTTCCTTTCATATGTTTTATTTTACCATTCAGTGGAACATGTAGGTCTTCTGTTCATTCTTCCAATTTCTTCATAGTTCAAGTTAAAGCACCTTGCAATAATGTAAAGCATACATAATATATAATGACTCTTAATGTTAGATGTATTTTTTGTTTATTTAACTGATAAGCATACAAAAAAAGTATATGTGACTGCTTCTCTATATAAAAGGAGTGTTTGTGTACATGTATGTACCTGTAAAAACTGATGGGGAAAACATGGAAATAGAACAGGCTGGACTGGACGGGGCTTAGACATTAAAAGTTAAAACAAACAAAAAATAATAAAAACTTTACACCTCAAAAATCTTTTAATTTATGTGACAAAAATAAAGAGACGTATACCTTGTATATAGAGATTTGTCATCCTCAGACCAAATCTGACTTTATGCTCCCTACCCCATCTTCAAAAGCAAATTTTTTTCTAATTTTAATTAATTTTCCTACTAATTTAGTGTCTTTGTTTAGGGGCGCATCACAAAGATCAGGTCTGTTTAAATGCCATCTTGGCAGTGGGGGGTTGCCAGGGATGGAACTCAAACATTTTCTGTCTCTTGTGCAGTTATGGCTGTTTCATGTCCGTCTCTTGATGTTACCATAATAGTATAATAATAGTAAAAGTATTCTTGCCCTTTGCCAAAAATGTCAACCAGACCACAGGTCTTTTATATTTGGACTTGTGCCCTAATATAACCAATGGACATTGTGTCTAGGTTGAACAGATCACGCCTTGCCAAAACGAGGCAAAACTCCTATTTAAAAAAAAAAAAATTGCCCTTTGCCTTCAACATTTCTTCCGTTTATGGTTTAAAAAAAAGTATTATGTTTCTTTATATGTACAACATATTTTATTTGCCAAATTTTGACCTCTTGCATTAATTTTCTTTCCATTCATTTTCAATGACTTGTTTGTTTCCCCAAGGAAAAAATCTTATTCTTATCCACAGCAGTGAAGAGAATATATAACATCTAAGGACTTTACTTCTTTTTGTGTTTGTTATTATGTGTTTGTTATTATGTCTATCTCACACATTGATACACTTAGTAAACAAGTAGGGAAGGCACTAGAGGCCACAAAGATGTGGTTTTACAGAAGAATGTTAAAATTACCATGGACAGCCAAAAAGAGTAATGAGGATGTCCTGAAAGAGGCCAATGCGCAAAGGAAACTTATTTCACAAGTTAGAAAGAAGCAATCCACTATTTTTGGGCATGTTATGAGAAGATGAAAGCAGGAATATATCGTAACAACAGGTAAGATTGAAGGAAAAGGAGATAGGGGAAGACAAATAGAGCAAATACTGAACAGTTTGACATCGTGGCATGGAAAGAAGTCAACAGCAGAACTGATAAATTGTACTGGAGACAGGAAGTTGTGGAGAGACATGATCTACGCCACTAGGCATGGTACTTGAAGAAGGTAGTCACATTAAATGTACATTAGATCATTCAGGTTTTCTTATTCACTTCTGTTTTATATCTGCCAAAGATGTGAGAAAGCCTTGCGTAGTCACCGTGGTCTCTTAGGAAACAAAGAAATAATAAGAGTACCGCTTCTTCCCCCCCCCCCCCCCCAGATGTCATAAGAGGCAACTAATACGAGGTTGTGTGTATGGGGCTGGTAACCTCATCATGAAAAACAAATTGCTACGTATTCAGTTCACACAGCACTTAACTCTCCGCCAAGTATCTACCAAAGATGGCATCACTCTGCCCATCATATTTAATTGTAATTACAGCATTACAAATATTAAATTTACCTGATTCTGTAGATTCTCCATCTTGTCAAATGCATGAAGGACCTCTTGAGTTAGTTTTGAACCATTCTTAACTTTTTCTACCATTTGTGCAAAAAAAAAAAAAAAATTTAGTAGTCATAAAAAACTTGTATCAGAGATAGTCAACAAAGTCTTTTTAAAACATTCTTCTTAACAGCTGTAATTAGGATGCTGAAAATGTCACAAAACAGAATGATGCTTACTACCAGCTCCACAGAAGAGAACAAGTGGTAATCTTCAGACTCCGCACTGGCCACAACAGATTGAGATACCATCTATTCAACAAGCTAAAGATAGGAACTACCGATCAGTGTAACTGTGGCACTGATAAAATGACTGCTGAACATCTGTTTCAAAGTTGCCCCTTATATGCGGTACAGAGAAAACATATATGGCCGACGCCAGCTCCTTTCGTGGAAAAGCTTTACGGGGATTCAAATAGCCTCAAACTGACTACTGCTTTCTTTGAGAACATTCAAGTGGACGTCTGAGAGTGTACGAAGAAGATTTCAAAAAAAAGGAATGGCACCAGCCTGTAATCAAATTTGTAATAAAACACTTTGTGTAGCTCCCAGGTGTCTCTAAGGAGACAAAGAAAGAACGGGACTACTGTTCCCTGAGACATGTCATAAGAGATGACTATTGTAAGATAGTGCATGGAGCTGGAAACACTATCATGTATAACAAATTGCAACAGAAACCACCCCTGCAAGAGTGCGGGCCAACTACAGTGGGGGCTCCATGCTCCATAAGCAGCGAAAAAGATAATAATGAAGGTGATGATAAGCTTACTTACTTAGTCATTCCCCTTCTACCGTGAGGTGTAGAGGTTTGGAAGAGAGAGCGCCAGACTATCCTATCGGCTGTCTTCCTCCTGGCCTGGTTCCATTCTAGTCCTCGGTCCTTCAAAGATTGTCTAATGTTGTCCTCCCAGCGGACTCTGGGTCGTCCTGGAGGTCTGGATCCCTGGCTCTTAGTTTCCCATGCTTGTCATGGTAGCCAATCTTCTCCCATTCTGCAGACATGGCCAAACCATATTAGTTGGGACTGTTCTACTTGGGTCTGCAGGGGGTGGGATTTTAGGCCTTGACGTATCGTCTGGTTGCGGACCATGTCTCTTCTTGTTACTTCAACCACCTTCCTCAGATACCTCATTTCTGAGGTTTGGATCTGGCTTTTGTGGGTTATAGTCATTGCCCATGACTCGCATTCATATGTCAAGAGTGGGACATAGGTTTAGCGGTATACAGCCAATGATGATAAGCAATGATAATAAATATTATTATGAGTGCACATATTTAAATATCCTGCTATATTTTATTATGAGTGCACATATTTAAATAGCCTGCTATATTTTATTATGAGTGCACATATTTAAATAACCTGCTATATTTTATTATGAGTGCACATATTTAAATAACATGCTATATTTTATTATGAGTGCACATATTTAAATAGCCTGCTATATTTTATTATGAGTGCACATATTTAAATAACCTGCTATATTTTATTATGAGTGCACATATTTAAATAACCTGCTATATTTTATTATGAGTGCACATATTTAAATAGCCTGCTATATTTTATTATGAGTGCACATATTTAAATAGCCTGCTATATTTTATTATGAGTGCACATATTTAAATAACCTGCTATATTTTATTATGAGTGCACATATTTAAATAATCTGCTATATTTTATTATGAGTGCACATATTTAAATAGCCTGCTATATTTTATTATGAGTGCCCATATTTAAATAGCCTGCTATATTTTATTATGAGTGCACATATTTATATAACCTGCTATATTTTATTATGAGTGCACATATTTAAATAACCTGCTATATTTTATTATGAGTGCACATATTTAAATAACATGCTATATTTTATTATGAGTGCACATATTTAAATAGCCTGCTATATTTTATTATGAGTGCACATATTTAAATAACCTGCTATATTTTATTATGAGTGCACATATTTAAATAACCTGCTATAGTTTCATACAGTGAAAATATTCTTAATCTGTACAAATCTGTATTGATGCAACATGATCCACAACTGCAGAATATGCACATAAATCATGAACACACTGTGTCATGACGATAAACATCAAAAGTAATAAATGTGTTTAAGTCAGAAATTACAAAACATTTTGATGACAGTTTAACCACATGGGAATCACAGATTCTGCAGAAGACAAATTATTAGTGCAGTCAAGCAGAGAACTAAGAAAGTCAATGCAGGTATGAAAAGACTATGACAAAATGTGAATATCCAAGATTTATATCTGAAAAAAAAAAAAATCATGTGATATTAATCCTTCATTAGAATTTTTACTTCAGCACAGTAGAAAGAGAGAAGCTGGTTTGGTTTGGTTTCAAAGACTATCTTTATTGCACACGGACAACTCCATCAGTGCTCCAATCTCCTCCCTTAGATCACACATGGAGGATCTCAGCACAGTGCATGAACTCTGTAGCACCAGCAAGAATTCCAATGTGCATATATAGGAATCACACATTCTAGGAATATTTTTGTGGTGGGTAGGTTTCTAATTTTTAAATTTTGCCAGGGCAGCGGCTGTATGGCACTCTTTACGATTTCCAACTGCCAAGGAATTTTTAATGTGCGCAACCTGCACACGGGACCTCCTATTTTTTTCACCCTTATCTGAGAAGGCTAGGCATCCGATCTCACTACCCAGGAGACCAGTATGACATCATTAGGACCCGCTGGTTCTGAAAAATAAATTTCCATAAATTATATTCCCTCTACTGGGAATCAAACCCGGTACCTCTAGAATTTGAGGAGGACGTCATACCTCTTAGCCATTCCAACCCCTGAAGCTGGTTAACAACATGGAAAAGGCCTGGGAGAAATTAGGACAGACACAACAAGAAATGCAATAATTCTAGAGTAAAAACATAACTAATGGATATCAGCCATTAGATCAAATGAAGGAGATGGACCCAAATCATACACTTTACATGAAAGGATGAGCACCAGACTGGGCTCAACATGGGCACAGTAGATATGGTACAAAACATAAGTACAGTAATGAATCCTTCTTGAGTAAACTTGAAGAAGAAATAGATAGAAGAAATAGAGAGAGGCCCAGGACCTGATTGGAAGGCAAAATTTTGTTCTGCACCCTCAGCTGTGCTGAGGAAAGATCAAAATGATGACAATGGTAATATTAATGTTATGGCTCAGAATTTGAGGACACTAATAAAGAAGCAGGTAATAACAAAACTAGAAACAAGTAAAATGTTGTTCTGCAAGTGGCTGCTCAATATTCCACAAGTAGCAACGGTTTACTAAAACAAATTCTTCTGTTGTTTTGCATTCGTAGGACATGACCGATATATGACCAACCATCGTCTTTTCTTTATATAGTTGGAGACATATTTCTGCCTAGAATCTTCTCTTATTTGTCGATTAGTCTTGAATTCTTTCCAACTGATGTTCATGAGTTTTCTAAGACATTTGTTCTCGAATGTATTCAGCTTGTTCTCCAATGATTTTGTTATTTTCCAACTCTCACAGCCGTATGTTAACACTGAGATAACATTTGAATTAAACAGACGAAGCATGGTATGTATATTCAATGATCGTAATTTCCAAATGTTAGATAATCTATTGAAGGCGCTAGCTGCCAAAGCAATTCTAGTATGAATTTCTCTTGTTGTGTCACTATCCTGAGTCATTTTACTGCCTAAATAATTGAAACTTTCAACTTTCTGTAGTTTTTCCCCGTTCAGGATGATATTAAAGGTCTCGTTAGAAAAGTTCATAACTTTAGTTTTAGAGGCACTTATTTGGAGACCTATTTTAACCGAAAGATGACACAAATTATTTACTGCTTCTTGGGATTGTCTGGGTGTTGAACTTAAGAATGCTAAATCATCTGCGAAATCTAGGTCCCCCAGGAATTTTCCATTTGTCCATTTTATACCTAATTGTTCATTGTGGGTATAGTTTCTCATAACCCAATCAATAGCTATTCCAAAAAGTAGTGGTGACATAATACAGCCTTGTTTCACCCCTGTTTCTACTGTAAACCATTCTGTATTCCCTTTATTTGTTCTAACACAACATCTTGCATTGTCATATAGCGCTTTGATTATATTCACATATTTTGTTGGAAAACCATAGATTGTAAGTATCTTCCACAATGATGGGCGGTGTAGACTATCAAAGGCTTTTTGAAAATCGACGAAGGTGATAATAAGTGGCGATTGCATTTCCATTGATTCTTCTATAATTGTTCTTAGTGTGAATATTTGATCAATATATGATCGTTTCGGCCTGAAACCTGCTTGTTCTTCTCTGATCTTTTCGTCAGCATGCAATTTAAGTCTTTTTAACATCATGCAACATAATAATTTTCCAGGTACTGATAATAGAGATATACCACGCCAGTTATTACAGTCTGATAGATCACCTTTCTTCGGTAACTTTACAATAATACTGTCTTTCCATTGTTGTGGTGGTTGTTCTTCTCTCCATACTTCATTTATAATGAATGATTAGGAACATATTTAATCTGCCATTTTGCTTAAAGCACCCGTGTGTTACCAGGGCCCAAGGGGGATCAAAGAATAGTAACACTGTACCCTACCAGGCATGTCGTAAAAAGCGATTAAGGAGGGTTGGGCATGGGGCTGGTTACCCCATCCCATAAAAAACTTTTAACCACAAAAACTTCAACAAACACTATGGATAAGTCAAATATGGAATATAAATCAACTCAGCCGCCCAAGACAGAAGAAGGTCTACTGGAAAGGAACAAACGAACGAACGAACGAACTTTATTTTCAAAGGGTTAAGAATTGGGCACGCAGGCCCGTCTGACATTCTGCCCTTCCTCTCTCTCTCATCATATATACTATATCCTTTCATCCTCACATTTACTTTAAGCATAATTAAGGCATTTATCATTATAAAAGTAATATTACATTTGCAATAATCATCATAATTAAAGTACGTTTTTAACATTAAAAAAGAATAATAATCATAATAATGAATGTAAAAATAAAATAAATAAAAATAAAAATAAACATTAATACATAGATTAGATAGATAGATAGATAGATAGATAGATAGATAGATAGATAGATAGATAGATAGATAGATAGATAGATAGATAGATAGATAGATAGATAGATAGATAGATAGATAGATAGATAGATAGATAGATAGATAGATAGATAGATAGATAGATAGATAGATAGATAGATAGATAGATAGATAGATAGATAGATAGATAGATAGATAGATAGATAGATAGATAGATAGTTTATGGTGGGATATAATAAGAACTCGTGACATTTTGGGAATCCGCTGCTGAATGACCTGGGACTTAGTGTGTTGTCAGCACATGCGGAAAATGTTCCCACAGGTGAGCAGCTTTGAGTCCCAAACAGATACTGCCACAGGGAGTGAATTGTTTACGCCTCCACTATACGAGATCCAGCGTTATGACCTATGCTCCTTAGGGAGGTAAAGGGTATTGACTGATAGATAAGAATCGTGCATATAGGCCCGTCTTACATTTTGCCCTTCCTCTTATTCATCTTTTATTGCTAGTTATTCAGACATTCTCCATACTTAAGGTGTTAGTTTAATGGCGATGCAACATTATAAGTAGTATAAAAGCATACATTTACAGTATTTGATTACAATTAAGAAGTAAGATATATTAAAATGAAAAACTAGATCATTAGACCCTCCATACAGTATATTAGATAATAATTCGAAATATAATCCCTTAGGGCGGCATATAATTGGCACTCATAATGTATTTGAACAGTCTACGATTATATGAGTAGGGACTGTGCATGTTTTTAAGATCATGTGGAAGATTGTTCCAAAGATGAGCAGCTGAGTAAGCCAAGCTCTTCTTGAACAAATCTAGCCTGGGCTTGGGTATCTGTAACTGGTTTAAGTGGTTACTACGCTTTTCATTGAATTTTAAAAGAGGCCACAGATACGTTGGAGCATTCTGTGACAAGATTTTGTGAGCGAATTTAGCTTTGTTAAATAGGAAGCGCTTTCTAAGGGGTAATATTTTAAGATAGTTATATAAATCTGTACAATGTGTTTGGTGTTTATCAGCAACTAGGCGCACTGCACGTTTTTGAAGTGAATGAAGCCTTTTTGTGTTGGATATGGAACAACCATCCCAGATTGTGGAACAATAGTCTAGGTATGTTTGTATGTGAGTTGTGTAGAACATTTTCCTTGCCCCCTCATCCAGGAAGTGTTTGATTTTGGCTAATTGGTAAACTTTTTGTGCCGTTAGCTTTGTGAGTGCACTTACATGTGAGTTCCAACTTAGGTGCTGGTCAACAGTTAGACCTAGAGTTTTATGTTCATTTACGTTTTCAATTAGTGATGTTCCAATGTAGAGCTGAAGTGTTGTTTTCTGCGAGTTTTGTAGTTTTTGTCTGGTTGATATTTCGTTTTACTAATATTTATTTGCATTCGATTCTCGTTGCTCCACTTAATAATATTATGTGTATCAGTTTGTAAAGATAGTTCTAGTGTGGCGCAACTTTTGTCACTAGTGTAAACAGTACAGTCATCGGCAAACAGGTCACAGGATGAGTGTTTGATGTACAGAGGAAGATCATTAATGTATACGGCAAAGAGAAGAGGGCCGAGGATAGAACCCTGAGGAACACTGATATCGACAACAGTTGGGTTGGACAAAGAATTATTGTAAGACACCACTTGTTGTCTGTCTGTCAGGAATGATTTAATTAACTTCACCAGCTTAAGATTTACTTTCATTGTTTCTAATTTTCTGATTAAAATAGAGTGATCTATCATATCGAATGCTTTTTTAAAGTCTACAAAGATTGCTCCACATAAGTTATCGTGCATGGTGCATGAAGCATCCCAGAGAAAGCTGAAAGGAGTCTGGGTTGTCGACTAACCTTTTTTTGTCTAGGAAAATCTCCAGGATTGGCACCTGAAAGGTTCGCACTCCAAGAGAGGCAGCGGTAGACCAAAAAACACACGGAGAAGAGAGCGAGATACAGAAGTTAAAATGATGAGGAAAACATGGAAAGAACTTGAGCAGATGGCACGTGACAGAAGGACTTGGCATGCGTTTGTTGAAGGCCTATGCTCCCTGGGGATCTAAAGGGTATTGATTTTGCTTACAGGAAAATGGACATGAAGAGTGTGTAACAAGGGCAAGTAACTCTAATGATAACACAGAACAAGGGCAAGTAACTCTGACAATAACACAGTAACCACTTTAGCAACATTTACACAATACTGTGCCATCGAAATACATATGAGCACAATCTTTAACAAAGATTTGTATTAGGATTGTGATGATGATGAGTGTAATTTGGAATCGTGGGTTTCAATCTCTGAAATATGCAGACAGTCTTACTTCTTATCTTTGTTATTTGTATTTTAACTGTTAACTATATACTTGTCTGAGCATCTCTTATCCCTGTTTACTTTGCTCGCTGAAAATATCTAAAAATACCTTCTTACAAATAAAAAGTGACTGAACTTACTGGAATGCTACATTTTTCACCATCAGCTAAAGACAAAACAATTTTACTCGCTGCTTAAAAGTGTAACAAAAGCTGGTGTTCTGTACTAATTCAGCCAGACCAGAAAAGGTACGAAAGACTAAAAATAAAAAATAGAAAAGAAAAAGATGTGTCACCTGTTAAATGAAATGTCAGTTGATAAAAGATTAAAAGACCTTGTATGAAATGGAGAAACCAGGGACATAGCCAGATAAGCTATAGTAAAAAAAAACATACATACACAGAGAAACAAAGTTTAAGTAATATTTTCGACACTTACTAATGTTGAATATCCCATTCAACCACCAGCATAAGATTATAATCTCAACATAAAAGAGAACATGTGAAGATAAATACGGATTGGGGATGAGACTAGATACAGAAAAAGATTGATCAAGGAAGTGACAAACATTTTTTAAAAATATGGGAGTTTAGCAGTTTGCACTGTATGAACAGGGTTTGAAACCAATAATTAATTCCATTTGTGACACTTAACAGCATAAGCAATATCTAGCCCGGTATCTTTGCCTTTAGAAGCAAGCTTTCTAAAACTGCCAATTGACATTTATTACAAGAGTAAATGTTTCTTTAATACATTAACTACCGCGAGCCGGTGGGACTGGCTTTTGAAATCCTATCATTTGAACCGCGAGCCGCTCAGAGCGTCAATCTAATTTTAGTAATAAAACAAATGAAAAATGTACTGAAACACTTTCTGATCTGGTTCGAGATTTTAAGTTGCCACCGGAAAACAAATTCCCAAAGCATGGTTGTTGTAGAATACTGGAAAATTGATATTATGTTCAAATTTTTCAGCGTTTTGGGTTAGTTACCAAATCGTGTAAAACTGTTTACCGTGGCAACTAGTGTTAGGACCACAAAAAATGCATGTACATCTCGTCTAACTGCTGAATAGGCTAGAAACTTGTTTCAACAATTGACTGATAGTTCTAGCGACGAGGACAAGAGTGAAAACGGTGTGCACATTGATTGAAATAGTGATTTTGATAGAGAGTTATAAGCAGTTATAATTGTGAAAATATTGCAAGTCCTCGGCCATCGGACAGGCGTTAAATATCAACAACCAATATTAGAGTTACAAATGGTGCTTATTGTAATAGTACATTCATTTATGTTTAAAATGACGTGTAATTCATAAAAATATGTAAACAATTACGAAAACTACAGCTTACTTTGTGCAAACACCTACAGGATGAAAATGGGAAAAAAATTTTATTCGGCCACGGTGTGTTTTTCAATTCGGTAGTTAATGTGTTAACAGTGTTAAGTTTTCTCACTATGAGACTTCCATTTTAGGTTAAGCTAAATTCACTGTATGACTCAAAGAAAAATTATCACTGTACTCAGAAAATTTAACTGACGGTCAGAAGCAAATACACAAGGTACCTTCAATTTCCTTCATTCGTGTGTGGTGTACATATTTTTTTACAAGATTTGACAATCGCTTGGCTGGAAGACTAACATATTCATCCATTTTGGACACAGCCTCCTGTAATAGTGAAAAAAAAAAATAAAAGTTTCATTTCATCAAGGCTCCAAAACATCTGCATATTCATTCATCATCATCACTTTCCTCTGAGCTTCTGGCGGAGCATGCAGTCACAACTTCAGCTGGTCCTCTTGCAGGAAGCCTGCACCAAACAGTCACATGATCTTGCAGCAGTGGTTTCTATGGCAATTTGTTTTATATGATGAAGTTGCCAGCCTCATTTAGAACTTGTATTAATGGCCTGATGGTGCAGTAGTCCTCTTCTTTGTCTCTTCAGAAACCCCTGGGACTTCATGGGGCACTAAATGGGTAATCAGTTACACGCAGACTAAAAGACGAGGATTAGACCATGGCGACATCTGCTGGTGGTCCAAAGCATCAAACAAGGAACACAAAGATATGGTAATTTGGGAAATCCGTGAAGCTGAGAATAAAAAGAGGATGCAAAAAGCTATGCAGCAAGCCCAATAAGGCTAATGGACTGTATGGGAATGAGCTCTGCAGAGGTCCTTGACATGGAATGATGTATGGCATATGGTATCTCTTAAAATCAGCTTCATTATCAGATCAGTGTGTGATCTGTCATCGCCTGCAAGCCTTGTGAGATGGAGAACATCTGATAGTGCTATGTGCCCCCTGTGCCAAGAGAAGCAGACACTGAAACCTGTGCTCTCAGCTTGCAAGGTGTCGTTAGGGTAGGGTGATACACATGGCACCACAACAGGTACTAAATGATCTAGCTGCTACAACAGTTCTGGCAAGTTTGAAGGTAAACAGTAAAATCAGACTGAGTACCACAAATACATACTTTCTGAGAGCAGGACAGTCAGCACATACCAAACCAAATATCAGTTTATCATCTATTCTTGACTGTGAAAATAACTGGGAGATGGCAGTAGATCTACCTGGACAAGGGACATACCCTGAAATCATTAGGAAATCGAGAAAATGGCCAGATTTAGTGCTACACTCCTAATCGTTAGCACCAGATTATAGTGACTGAGCTGACAGTGCCATTTGAATCCAGATTAGATAAGCAGCACTCGTACAAATTTACCAAATATAATGATCTGGACACGGGCTTGAGACATGAGGGGTTCACAGCAAAAGTCATAGCTGCAGAGGTAGGTGCAAGAGGTCTAGTGGCTGCCTCAGTGTATGATCTGCTGAAACTATTGGTTGTGAAAGGAAAGTCAAGAACGAGGGCACTTAAGAATGGAACTCAAGACAGTAATTTATATTGTTATGGTTGAACAGAATCGACAAAATTGCACTCTGGCCAAACCCTTAGAAGCTCAGTCTCCCTCAGTATATGTCGAAGAGTGTGAATGCTAACTGTTCCTGTAGCTCGCTGGTTGTATACACGACGGATGCATCCTCTCATACGTCCATCTCTGCTAGCCTGACGTTTGATGCCAAATTCCAACAGTCTTAACCTTGATGATTCATCTATTGCAGTGTCATTCTCTAACAGGCGATCATTAATTGTTCTCAATATCTCTCCCTTTTCCATATCCAGTGTCCCCACTGTGGGTTTTCTTGATGCTAGTCTGTCAGCTCTCTCATTACCACATACCCCTGCATGACTAGGACAGTAGATCCACATTAGCTTTTGTAGACTCGAAACTTCTATGAATATTTATATACAAGGTATTGGTTACTTTCAAAAATGCCTCAAGCAGGCAGCATGGAATAAACCTGGAGCAAAGTTGGAAGTCACAACCAAGGTGGAGTGGGGTTAGTTTCTTGTGCAGGTGGGAAAAAAACATGAGGCTGACACTTGGGAGTCATGACCGAAGTGGGTTCGCTTCCCCCTCCCCCAGAGTTGTAAAGGAGATAGAAGGGTTGAAACGGGACCTAAGATGCGTCAACAGTGAGGAATGCAGTTAGCGACCCATAGCTAGACTGCTTGCGTCAGGGTCAGCGAACCAGAGCTGACCAAGACCCTACTCCACCTCCAAATGGTGGTCCTGGAAACAGGCTGCATCACTGCAGTCTGGCTGAGTGAGTAGGGATCGAAAAGGGAAGGCTAGCCTGGTCCCAAAAATGCTGTGCTGAAGTCGGATGTGTCGGCTGAAAGGTGCAAATATCGCAGCTTTGCTGTAAATGGACACAACGCAACCAACATCCTTTTCAGGACGAACAAAGAAGAAGAAGAAGGGTTGCAACACTTGTCCAAAGTGGGAACTACTTCTGATGATCAGACTACCTTCTGTTGTGACTCTCTGTATAGAGTTTCCCCATCATTATTTATCTATCTCCAACACAAACCTTACATTTCTCAAAATCTAACTTCTCCATTCACAAACATATTCATTCCCCACGAACACAAAACTTGTATTTCTCAGGACTTTACTTCATCCACAAACATATATTCATTCACCACAAACACAAAGCTTGTATTTCTCATGACTTTACTTCATCCACAAACATATATTCATTACCTCAAACACAAAACTTCTATTTCTCAGGACTTTACTTCATAAACAGACATATATTCATTCCCCTTGAACACAAAGCTTGTATTTCTCAAGATTTTACTTCATCCACAAACATATATTCATTCAGCACAAACACAAAACTTGTATTTCTCAGGACTTTACTTCATAAACATACATATATTCATTCAGCACAAACACAAAACTTGTATTTCTCAGGACTTTACTTCATCGACAGACATCTCATTCATCCACCTACAACACAAACCTTATATTTCTCAGGATCTAACTTTTCCTCCATCACAGCCTTTTTCATTATTTTAGCATTCCTCTCAGAGTCCAAGCGTGTGAACATGACGGATGTTTCTGGAGAGGGTGATGTCTCCTGAACCTGAAAGGAGGAAAATAAGAGCACCAAACCTATATGAACTTACTGCTGGGAAAATATTATCTCCCTTTTGATCATTTATTCTTTCTCATTTCTATTCTTTCATTAATATTTCCAATGATCATCAATTTTTCTATACATAATTTCTCCCCTTGTCATTTCACATTTATTTCATTCTTAATTTGCTTCCCTCTTATTCTTCTTCTTGGATTCTTAGCCCTTGACTGACAAAGCAGTCAGTGGCCATTACACCTACTGGAATCTTGTACGGCAGCAACAAAATGTTCCCATTTTGCTCAGTCTGTAGCCATTCTTCATGCCATGCCCCACCTCTGGTTCATGCTTTGCATTTCAGCCTCCACTGTTCTCCACCAGGTTGTCTTTGGTCTGCCTCTCTTTTGCCATCCTTCTGGGGTCCATAGCATAGCTGTTCTGGTGATGGTGTCAGGGTCCCTTCTGAGGACATACCCAACATCTGCCTGCAAGGATGGTGTGCATGCCTTTTTGACTGCACCTTATAAGCAGGTCCTGGTTGGAGATGGTATTCTGCCAAACAATTTAAAGTCCCTCTTATTAGCCCAACTTATGTCTCTCTCCATCTGCTACGTCCTCCTTGTTATTGTTCATATTTTTACTATTTGGTTCATCCTTTTTGTTCTCCCAATAATTACAAAAGTTAGTCAGTCAATTACATTTTTAAAAGAATAATCATACTGTAGATATGAACTCAATTAAGACAAAAGATTCAGAGGACAAGACGTTACAGGATACGGAGCTACGAATGCCATTTTCATACTAAGAACAATAACTGTACAGTCAAGAAAATAGATATAAACCTGCACTTGTGTTTTATCAAGTAAACGAGGGCACTGACATAGCCTAGACATGATAAAAATACTTGCAAGTCTTCAGAAACATTGAAAAGACCCAACACCTGTTGGAAATATGTACAGAAACATTGAAAAGACCCAACACCTGTTGGAAATATGTACATAAACATTGAAAAGACCCAACACCTGTTGGAAATATGTACAGAAACATTGAAAAGACCCAACACCTGTTGGAAATATGTACAGAAACATTGAAAAGACCCAACACCTGTTGGAAATATGTACATAAACATTGAAAAGACCCAACACCTGTTGGAAATATGTACAGAAACATTGAAAAGACCCAACACCTGTTGGAAATATGTACAGAAACATTGAAAAGACCCAACACCTGTTGGAAATATGTATATAAACATTGAAAAGACCCAACACCTGTTGGAAATATGTACAGAAACATTGAAAAGACCCAAACACCTGTTGGAAATATGTACAGAAACATTGAAAAGACCCAACACCTGTTGGAAATATGTACAGAAACATTGAAAAGACCCAACACCTGTTGGAAATATGTACATAAACATTGAAAAGACCCAACACCTGTTGGAAATATGTACAGAAACATTGAAAAGACCCAACACCTGTTGGAAATATGTACAGAAACATTGAAAAGACCCAACACCTGTTGGAAATATGTATATAAACATTGAAAAGACCCAACACCTGTTGGAAATATGTACAGAAACATTGAAAAGACCCAACACCTGTTGGAAATATGTACAGAAACATTGAAAAGACCCAACACCTGTTGGAAATATGTACAGAAAAAAAAAAAGACAGCAACAATAAGAATGTTTAATAAAATAGGAAAGTAAACATTAAAAAAACATTGTGACTCTGGGGACTGTATTCTCATGTTGTTAATGGTTTATTCAGTGCCACATGGGAGCCTTTTTCAAGCTTTCCTTAGTGTATGGAAACATTCTATGATCTCCAGCAAATGAAAATCATAAAACTTACATTTGAATTTATTTTGACCTCTGACCACACAATGGAGAATTGCAAGTGGCAGCATTTTTCCTCAACTCAATGGCTGCACAAATTTTAAATTATGATTCCATTTTTTTATAGGATGATAATATATAGAGTTATTATGGTGTTTTTATTATAATAATATGAAAATATTGGCACTGGTTAGTGAGAAATTGCAACAGAACTATCCCCTGTTGGTTCCAAATGTCCAGATTGACATAAACCTGCCAAGACCATAGGGGCTAGCTTAGGTGCAGCAGTTAAAGTGTTCTGTGTGTTCTGAGGCAAAAATGTGAGATTTCCCCTTGACTTTCTTATTCTTCACAGTTAAAACATCATCAGAGCTATTGATAATACTGGCAGGAATAAAAGATGGAAGATAGAGCATCACTTATTTAAGACAATATTATCAGATACTAAAGCAGAAGGTGAGGAGAGGATGTTGGTTTTCAGTGAGACATGCATTGTGGGGCATTTCTTATTCTGGAGTCCCCAGGGTGGAAGAGAAGAGACCAAGGACACATGGAGAGGGCAGCCGGTGACAGACATGAAGGGGATGGGGGTGGCAAAAGCAGATGGCACAGGGCAGCCTGGATGAGATTTTCAGGGGGGCCTGTGCTACTTAAAACTGAAAGTTAATGATGATGAATATCAGATGTGCAGAGGACACAATTTCAACAGCAGAAGTTGAAAGGGACCTCTAGCATCTACTAGACAAAGTTACAGTCAACTGCACCAACTGTGGTTTATATAGCAAGAAGATAGAAACAGTGGTTGTATCAAGCACAGAAACAATCTAGAAATGTAAAATATTCACAGAAAAGAAGGCTCCAAAACACAAGAAACAGTTTAAATACCTTTGATCTGTTTTAACTTCAGATGCCAGATTCTTACCTGAAATCAAGGCAAGAATTTTACAAGCAAAGTTAGCTTTTCACACAACTAAACTATTATTACCAATAAAGAAAGTTACTGACAGTGAGGAAGAGAGTTTGACAAAATCACAGGGCCTACATTCCCTTACACATGTGGATTCTGAATGATAAACACATTTAAAATAAAGGCAACAGAGATATGGCTCTTAAGAAGATGTAAACTGACCCTTGAGCAGCCACAAAACCAAATAGGTAGTTCTCGGTGAAACAGAATAAAAGTAATCAATCAACAAGATAAGGCACAAAGAAAGCTCTTGTGGCATGTCAAGAGAAGGGCAAAAAACCACAAACTTGGTAAAAACAGGTCAATTCAACTAAAGAAGAAGAGGAAAACAGACTGACAGAGAGGGACCTCAATAAAATTACCAAACAGTACGGGAGTAATATGAAAATAAAACTGGTTTAAGACACCAAAGATCATAGGAAATGCAGAGACATAATCATCATAAATAAATGGTACAACACTTGATGGTAATGACAAGATAACAAGTTAATACATACAGACTTTCCTTTGTCATTTGATAATGATGCCTTTGGTAAAATGCCAGTTTTACCAACGGAAGACAATTCTTGCTGAAGTTCATTTATTGTGTCCTGCATTTCCTTCATGACAACTGTGTTTCGTCTGAAAATAGAATTAGCAGCACAATGGTTCTTTTATCTACAACTGAGCCACAATGAAGAATGTAGATACAAACAATGATGCTGTTAAACAAATAGACATTGGTAGGTGTAGCTTCTCTATTGATAGACTGATGTAAGAAATAATATGAGAAAGATTTTTTTAATCATATGAATGCAAATTATGTAAGTGATACATAATGGGATATCATCTATTGGGATATCATCTATTCAACAAGCTAAAGATAGGAACTACCGATGTTTGTAACTGTGGCACCAATAAAATGACTGCTGAACGTCTGCTTCAAAGTTGCCCAACATATGAGCAACAGAGAAAGCACATATGACTGTCACCAGTACCATTCATGGAAAAAACTCTATGGAGAAACAAATGGCCTCAAGCTGACTAGTGCTTTCTTTCACACAATGAGGATCTCGGCACAGTGCACAAACTCCGTAATAAAACGCATATGTATATAAATGGCAACCCTTGGCAGGTATATTTGTTTTATGAAAAGTTAAATATAAATATGTGGTTGAAAGCTTGTCTTCTTAAAATTAACAATAATTTTACATGAGATGATTTTGCTTTCAGTGCAAGTGTTTACCAGGCAGATTCAAACATGCTTGATGAGTGTGAACAATGATTGGTCTAAAAATGGCATTGGCAACGAAGGCGTTATTTAAAGGTAAAACAAACAGACCAGCAAGAAGGTTCAAGATAAACAATAACAAGACCAATAAAGCTGTTTGTGGAGAAACAATAACAACAAGATTTATAAGGATGTCCTGGAGTAATACAAACAAGACCAAGACTAATGGATTAATTGTCTCAAGATAAAAAGTAACAAAATCAACAAGGATATCCAAGAGAGAAAAAACAAAACAATAAAACCAACAAGCATGTCAAATAGAAAACAAAACAAGTCCAACAAAGTTATCCAAGAGAAAAAAAAAACAGCAAGGATATCCACAAAGAAAAAAAGATAAGTCCAACAAGGATATCAATGAGAAAGCAAAACAAGGATGTACCAAAGAAATAACAGCAATGATCTCCAAGAGAAGCAAAAACAAGACAATCAGCATGGATATCCAAAACACAGGAGGACAGACAGCACAAAAATGGACCTGACAGAGACCATCAATGATTTTGCAGGGGAAAAAAAAAAAAGAAAGCAACTGTGTTTACAGAAGGCAGCTTTAAGGGCTGGGGATACTGAAGAAGAAGCAAAAATGTCTGGTTGAAAAAACTTACCTGTCTTTTTTCTGATTACAATTTATGAAGATTTTAATTATTTCATATGCAAATTACAACTAAGGGAAATAATAATGAGTGTTTTATTAACACTGCTTTATTGACACAGAATTTTATTGTTATTGTTAATCAGAATCGACATCATTGCACTCCAGGCAAACCCATAGGTGCTCAGTCTCCCGCAGCAAATGTCGAAAGGTATGAATGCTAATTGTTCCTGTTGCGCACTGGTTGTATACATGGCGGATGCATCCTCTCATACCTCCATCCCTGCTGGTCTTACGTTTGATGCCAAATTCCAGCAGTCTTAGCCTTGATGATTCATCGATTGCAGTGTCATTCTCTAATAGACGAACATGAATCGCGCTCAGTATTTCTTCCTTATCACATTAATTTGCGATCACAGTATCCAACAAATTCCAAGTGCTACAACAGCTGGAAGATGTAGAGAATACAGAAGACTATTGGCAGCAGGTCAAAACGGTATGGAAGGAGACATGTGAAGAAATACTGGGGAAAAGGGAAAGACAACAAAAAGCATGGATAACAACAGAAACCATCAATAAGATAAAAGATAGAAAAAACAAGAAAGCAGAGTTAAACACAAGCAAAACCAGAAGTTCCAAAGCCAAGGCTCAAGAAGTGTACACAGAAGCAAACAAAGAAGTAAAAAGAAGTATCAAAAGAGACAAGAGGAAGTATATTGAGGAGTTGGCAAGAGAGGCAGAAGATGCTGCAGCCAAAGGAAATATGAGAGAACTGTATAGCAGCACAAAGAAGTTAACAGGGAAATACAAGCAAACAAGTTGTCTCATAAAAGACAAGAATGGGAAACTGCTCAGCAATATACAAGAGCAAATGAAGAGGTGGACAGAATATTTTGGGGACCTTCTCAATAGACCAGCTCCACAAAACCCGCTGGACATCCAGCCAGCAGAAGAAGAGCTACAAATTAACGGTGAAAGACCAACGAAGGAAGAAATAAAGAAAAAGCCATAAAGCTTCTAAGAGATGGAAAAGCGTCTGGACCTGATGGCATTCCAGCAGAGGCCATCAAAGCAGATATCGACACGGCTACAGAGATGTTATATAAATTACTTGGTAAAGTCTGGGAAAAGGAAGAGATACCAGCAGAATGGAAGGAAGGATATCTGGTTAAGTTGCCTAAGAAGGGAAATTTACAAGAGTGCACAAATTATAGAGGAATAATGTTACTATCAGTGCCAGGAAAAGTATTAAACAGGATTATCCTTGAGAGATTAAAAGAGTCGATAGACAAGAAATTGAGAGATGAACAAGCAGGTTTTCGACAAAACAGATCATGTACAGACCAGATAGCCACTTTGAGAATAATAGTTGAACAAAGTCTGGAATGGAATTCACCACTATACATCGGATTTGTGGACTGTGAAAAGGCATTTGACAGTGTAGACAGAGAATCACTTTGGAAATTGATGAGGCATTATGGAGTTCCCCTGAAGATCATTAATTTAATAAAGAAAACATATGAAGACATGACATGCAGAGTTCTTCATGAAGGACAGCTTACAGAACCATTTGGGATAAGAACAGGAGTGCGACAGGGATGCCTCTTGTCTCCATTTCTTTTCTTGCTGACAATAGATTGGGTTATGAGATCATCGACAACACACAACAGAAATGGAATCCAGTGGACTCTGACTAAGCAGTTGGATGATCTGGATTTTGCTGATGACTTGGCTCTTCTGTCCCATAACCGTAATCAGATGCAGGACAAATTGAAAACACTCGATGAGAGGTCACAGCAATTGGGTCTGAAAATACACAGGGAAAAGACAAAAATAATGTGAATAAATGCAGGTAATGATAATAGGGTTGAACCTGAAGAAACACCAATACAAGATGTAGAATCATATACGTATCTTGGCAGTAATATAGACAAAGTTGGAGGGACAGACAGCAATATCAAAATAAGAATACAAAAGGCAAGAGGAGCTTTCATTGCATTGGGAAATATATGGAGATCAAGAGAAATAGGATCCAACACGAAAATAAGAATCTTCAACTCAAATGTGAAGTCAGTCCTATTGTATGGCTCTGAGACATGGAGAACAACAAAGACAACAACCAAAAAGCTACAGACTTTCATAAATGGGTGCTTGCGTAGAATAGAGGGATTAAAATGGTATGACAAGGTTACCAACGTAGAACTGATGACAAGAACTAGACAAGTGCCAGTGGAACAAGAGATGAGAAGAAGACGATGGCGATGGATAGGACACACACTGAGGAAACCTGTTGATAGCATTACAAGGCAGTCCTTGTTCTGGAACCCGCAGGGCAAGAGAGGCAGAGGAAGACCAAGAAGTACATGGAGAAGAGAGTTGGAAACAGAGGTGAAAATGATGAGGAGAACATGGAAAGAACTTGAGATGATGGCACATGACAGGAGGACTTGGCATGTGTTTGTTGAAGGCCTATGCTCCTTTGGGAGTGGAGGGTTATGAATGAATGACATTAACTACCGATTTGAAAAACACACCGTGGCCGAATAAAATTTTTTTCCCATTTTCATCCTGTAGGTGTTTGCACAAAGTAAGCTGTAGTTTTCGTAATTGTTTACATATTTTTATGAATTACACGTCATTTTAAACATAAATGAATGTACTATTACAATAAGCACCATTTGTAACTCTAATATTGGTTGTTGCTATTTAATGGCTGTCCGATGGCCGTGGACTTGCAATATTTTCACAATTATAACTGCTTGCGCCCCAACTCTATCAAAATCACTATTTCAATCAGTGTGAACACTGTTTTCACTCTTGTCCTTGTCGCTAGATCTATCAATCAATTGTTGAAACAAGTTTCTAGCCTATTCAGCCGTTAGACGAGATGTACACACATTTTTTGTGGTCCTATCACTAGTTGCCATGGTAAACTGTTTTACACAATTTGGTAACTAACCCAAAACGCTGAAAAATATGAACATAATATCAATTTTCCAGTGTTCTACAACAACCATGCTTTGGGAATTTGTTTTCCAGTGGCAACTTAAAATCTCGAACCAGATCAGAAAGTGTTTCAGTACATTTTTCATTCGTTTTATTACTAAAATTAGATCGACGCTCTGAGCGACTCGCGGTCCAAATGATAGGATTTCAAAAGCCAGTCCCACCAGCTCACGGTAGTTAATGTGTTAAGGCTATCTAAGACTTTATTAACAAAGGCAGTTATTGTATCAGGCTCACAATCCATGCTTCGAAAGGTCCAAAATGGTTGGCTTTGACAAGAATGGAAAACCTCCATAGAAGCATCGAATCTTCAAGAACTGATATGGATCTACTGTCCTGGTCATGCCGGGGTACTTGGCAATGAAAGAGCTGACAGACTAGCTTCAAAAGCACCCACAAATGGTGCATTGGCCATGGACACAGAATTTTACATTGTATTTATAATTTATAAGACTAATGTTACGTTGATAATGATCTTTATAACACTTCATATTGAAGCAGCTTCTCCATAGAACTTGATGATAATTGTAAATGTCTAAAAGATCAACCAATGACAAAACCTGGTCAATGGAGTTTTCAAGTTAATATGACTAAGCACAATTTTAGAATGAAATACAAGAACAAATGGGAAGAGAAATATAATCTGAAACAAGAAATTTCACATGGTAGGCAGTACTACCTTCTAACAAGAACGTGAGAATGCAAGTAACAAAGGAAGATTATAAGTAAACAACAAGAAGAAAATCATAAAAATATAAGATAATTACAAGAAAAAAAAAGAATGAATGAATGATAATGGCAGAGAAAAGTAAGAAATAAAAAAATGAAACCACTAATGAAAAAAAAAGGGAACAAATAAAAGGAAAATTAGAATTACAAAAACAGCCAAAATTAGAAAACTTTAGAATTAAAAAACAAAAAACTGTAAAAACAAAAAACTTTATAACATATATACTAAAGAGACAGCTGGAATTGAAGTACGTGAAAAGACATAAAGACTTACTGTAGTTGTTCTTGGTGACTTTTTCCATCTTCTTGAAGTTGTTGTTTTCTAAATGAGACAATCAGGCACATACAAATTTTAATGTACACAAAAATTCACATTTAAATTTCTTTCACACCACACTTTGTAAATGCTCAAAGGTATTATTTGGGCTGTCATAATGGAATATGGTGGGCAAGTGTATATGAAGAGGTTCTACACAGATTTTGATTTGTGTTACGTTTGGTTTGATTTTGTTTTAACTCTTTAAGTCCCAAAAGCCAATATATCGTACTTCCTTCCAGACCCATTTGACCCAATGAACGTTAAATCGGCTTTCGTATCTTTTGCTTTTTTCTAGAGCTGTTTTCTAATTTTAACAACCCAAAACGTCATTTCTGACAGGAAGTACAGGACAATAAAAAAGCAATGGGGTGGCCTTTTTTGTTTGGGCCAAACCCAGCTTTTTGCATGGGACTGAAAGATTTTAGGACTATCTTCATTGCATACGGACAAATCCATTAGTGCTCCAATATCCTCCCTTCGATTACACAAGGAGGATCTCAGCGCAGTGCATGAACTCCGTAGCCATTCTTGGCTTAATCCCGACCCTGTAGGAAGTCCTTGCTCTGGAATCTATAGGGTATGAGAGTTAGAGTGAGACCAAGGAGCACATGGAGAAAAGAGCTGGTGATAGAGACATGACAGGCATGAAGAAGACCTTGAGCTGATAGCCCCAGATGGCAAAACTTGCCATAAGTTTGTTGAAGGCCTATGCTCCGTGGTGAGCCGAAGGCTGATGAATTCATTACGACTGATTTTGAAATGTTTGCATTTTACAAAAATAAAGCTCCTGATGAATAAATGGTATAGGGTTGGTAAAGGTAGTCCCATAGCAGATAGAGTCATAGGGTAGTGAGGTGTCTTTGCCTTCCCTAACTCAAGAACAGAGTAAGGTACCCATTTACAGCTGGGTAGAACGCAGTATGATGCTACCAGGTTTCGATCTAGGAATGTGGTAACTTTGCCACGAGAGGAAAATGGTCTAACCGTTTAGCTGACCGGATGCTCGATCATATGGTATATGGTTACGGATATTTTAGACATTGATACTGAATGCATTTAAAAGTTGTCGGTTTCTCAGCATAAAGGTAAAGGTAGATACTGCATAGGGGAGTGAAGTGTTAGAGATTTCACCATACTAGGTCCAGCATTAATAATTGGAGAGGAATAACTCTTCTCTCAGTTCCCAGCAAAATACTAGGCAGGATAATTATACAGAGAATTTCAAAAGCAGTAGACCACAAGCTGAGGAAGGAACAAGCAGGATTTAGAAAGAACAGAAGATGTGTAGATCATATATTCACTCTCAGGAACATTATAGAGCAGTGCTCAGAATGGCAAAGACAGCTGTACATTAATTTCGTTGATTTTGAAAAGGCTTTTGACAGTATACATAGGGACAGTTTATGGAAAATACTGAGGACTTATGGAATTCCAAGCTGCATAGTGTCAATCATAAAAAAGCCTCTATGCCAACTTTACATGTAGTGTTGGGCAGAGCAACCTAACCTTTGAGGTGAAGACAGGAGTATGACAGGGATGCCCCTTATCAACCACTCTATTTTTAACAGTCATAGACTGGGTGATGCACCAGACAACAGAGGGCAGTCCAAGAGGAATAAGATGGACTACATTTTCTACATTGGAAGATCTGGAATATGCAGATGACATTGCACTACTAGCACATTCACATCAACACATCCAGGAAAAAACGGATAGACTTAATAAGTTTAGCCAGCAGATGGGCTTGAACATCAATTTAAAGAAGTCAGAGGTCATGACGCTCAATGTGAGCAACCCTGAGCCCATATCAGTAAGGAATCAGCAACTGGTACAGACAGACACCTTCACATAGCTAGGATGCATAGTAACACCAGACAGCGGGGCAGGCAAAGACATCAACATCAGAATGAATGAGGCAAGAGCAGCCTTTTTTAGCCTAAACAACATCTGGAAGTCCTCTCAATACAGCACAAGCACAAAATTAAGACTATATCAGAGCTGTGTGCTTTCTGTGCTTCTCTGTGGTGCGGAATGCTGGAGAGTTACAGAGAAGGAAATGTCAAAATTGTCCTCTTTTCACACAACATGCCTAAGAAAAATTCACCAAATCTTTTGGCCGAATACCATCACCAACCAAGATCTGCTTACTCGGAGCTAGCAAGAGGACATGCACACCATCATAGCTGGCAGACGCTGGAGCTGGGTTGGCCATGTCCTCAGAAAAGACCCCGATGCCATCACAAGAATAGCTATGCTTTGGACCCCTGAAGGAAAATGAAAGAGAGGCCGACCAAAAACAACCTGGCGGAGGACTGTGGAGGCTGAGATGCAAAGTATGAACCAGAGTTGGGGCACTGTACGAAAGATGGCCACCGACCGAGCAAAGTGGAATCAATTTGTTGTTGCCCTACAAGACGCCATTAGGCGTGATGGCCACTGACTGCTTTGACGGTTGGCGGCTAAGGATCAAAGAAGAAGAAAGAAGAAAATCCAGCATCGAGAGGTGGGGTGACCAGTTCCCTTCCTCACTGCCCTTTCCTTCCCTAACTCAGGTACCCATTTACATGAGGATCATCATAGAAAAGTGTAGAGAATTCAACGTTGACCTACATACTTGTTTCATTGATTACACCAAAGCTTTCGATTGTGTACAACATCAGCAGTTATGGGCTATTATGAAAAATATGGGATTTCCAAACCACCTTATACAGCTCATCGCACTGCTGTACCAAGAACAACAGGCAGCCGTAAGAATAGAGGGGGAATCATCAGAATGGTTTGAAGTACAGAAAGGAGTAAGACAAGGCTGTACCCTTTCCCCTTACCTGTTTAACATTTATGCCGAGAATATCATGAGAAACGTAAGAGATGACCAAGAACACACAGAGTTTGACTCATTTAACATCGGCGGGTACCAGATCCCGGAAATCAGATATGCTGATGACACAGTCCTCCTATCGACCAACCCAAAAGGACTTGAACAATTACTTCTGTCCACCAAAAAACACAGCGAGGCCCAGAATCTATACCTAAACACCAAGAAGACCAAAGTATTGACAACAGACAAAGTAAAGACCAAACCAGAAATTGAAATTGATAACGAAGAACTGGAAAGTGTCAATGAATTCGAATACTTAGGATCAATCATTAACAGCTCTGGCGACTGTGCAGTAGAAATTAAAAGAAGACTTGCAATTGCTTCACATAAGCTAATACAGATGAAAAACCTATGGCAAGGCACAAGCAAAGAAACAAAGTTACAACTGATCAGAGCATGTATATTCCCAGTAGCAACATACGGCTGCGAGACTTGGACACTCAATAAAACAGTTGCAAAAAAGATAACATCATTCGAAATGAAATGCTACAGAAGGATGTTGAGAATACCCTGGACAGAAAAAAAGACCAACAGAGAAGTACTGCACTCACTAAACGTACAGGAACATTGGCTCCTAAATACCATCGCAATAAGGAAGCTGAAATTTTTCGGTCATATAAAAAGACATAATAGTCTGGAAAAAACAGTGATGGAAGGCATGGTCCCTGGAAAAAGGGGAAGGGGTCGACCTAGACGACGGTGGACCCAGGACATCACAGAGAGTCTGAACTTGTCTTTGGCTGATGCAGGTCGACTTGCCCAGAATCGTGATGCGTTCAGAGCAGCTGTAATGGAGACAACGTTCTGGAAAGAATATGTCACATGATGAGACTGCAGCGAGAGACCGGCGCTCTAACCACTCTGTTAGATGCTTTTTCAGCATAAGACTTCTCTTTCCCCCCTACTTACATGAAGCACAGTTATTAAGACTCTTGTTAAATGTAACATCTTCCTGAGATTGTTTTCATCATGTATTTAGTAAATCTGCAACACACACATTCTTTCATTTATCTCCCTGTTTGCCCCGTATGGAACAAGAGATCACGTGTGCAGTTGGTTCCTTTGCAAGAAAACTACACTAAAGCCTTGATGTGCTCTTGCAGCTGTGGTGACTGTAGTCATTAGTTTGACATGATGAGGTTGCCAGCCACATGCACAAACCTCATATTAGTCACCTCTTACATGGGACTTAATACATAAATACACATACGTTTAATACATAAATACATATACAAGGTATGTTTTAAATATATAAATACACATATGTCATTCATTTTCATTCTAAGTTAAAAGTTATGTTAAAATCATATTTTATTAGAGTAAAAATTATCAGGATTTGGTTTTTCGATCCAACAGCAAAAATATCAAAGTTCTAAGTGGTTGGAATGAATTATTTATTTATATTAAAATAATGGTTCACTTAATAAAAATTTCACATAACAAACTGGCCAATTTTTTTTACTGAAAGACAAAATGCCTTAAAAAGTTTGACCACTTTGGTTGCAATAACACAAAAGTAGTTTAAGATACACGTAAACAGACAATAATGGTGATGAACTAACAATGTGTTATACTGATCCTGTAGCTCATGAATAAGTTGCTTGTCTGATGCGTTGCTTGATTTCCTACTTCGAACTCCACTCCGATGGGGAGATGTGATTGAATCTGCTGTATCCCTTGAGCCATGAGGAGCAATTGGTCGCCCTGTTAAAGATTCACTACGAGATTTCTGTGTAGGCTCCCTTGAATAAACATTGAGTGAGGACACAGGGGGTTCCTAGTGAGATAAATGATGAAAGCTGTGAACAGATTGAAGGGTCTGTGTTCAAACCTAAACTAAACCGATAGTGATCATGTTTTCTTGGTGTCTAATATTTATCTGGAGCAGCATGGACTATCGAACACAGGTAAAGCATCAAGATTAACGTGGTTTTCACATGAAGAAGCTAACAGCGGATGTTTTGTATATTTTTTAAACTTCTTGTTCATTTCTACTATTACAAATGATAGCTCAGAAATGTAGATAAATTAGTAAATGTAAATAAATAAAGGTAATTAACAGGTACTCGTTGGACATAAAGGATGACACTAGACAACAGAAAAGAAAATATAAGTGATAGGCTTACCGGGAATCGAACCTAGGACCAACCAACGGGGTTTCTTTTCTGTTGTCTAGTGTCATACTTTATGTCCAACGAGTACCTGTTAATTACCTTTATTTATTTATTTACTAATTTATTTACTGTTCACAGGACTCAAGGTTTCCTCCATTATTTATCTCAGAAATGTAGGAAGAGGCAGAAACACACTGCATATTTCTTAAAATGCATATAAAACAGGCGGATGACTAAAGTCTAATGTATGAAGATGAAAACAAATTGCAAAATCATAGACACAGTTAATACAACGTGTGGAGAACACAATATGAAGATCATCAGCACATCAAGGACAGAAACTATGAAGATATGCAGATTGCCTGGCCCACTTAACATACATGTGAACTACATCAAGCTTTAAATAGGTTCAAGAGTTCAAATACCTAGTAAGCCTTTTTACTGAAAATGGCAGTTATTGTATCAGACTCACAGTCCATGCTTCGGAATGTCCAAAGTGGATGGGTCCAGCATGAATGAAAAACCTCCATAGAAGCCTTGAATCCTTCAGGAACTGATGTGGATCTGCCCTGGTCATGCAGGTACGCGGCAATGAAAGAGCTGACAGACTAGCTTCAAGAGCACCCATAGAAGGTACATTTGATATGGATATGAGAGATACTGAGGGCTATTCATGATTGCCTTTTAGAGAATGACACTGCAATCAATGAATCTTCAAGGCTAAGATTGCTGGAATTTAGCATCAAATGTAAGACCAGCAGAGATGGGCGTATGAGAGGACGCATCCAGCGTGTATACAACCAGCGCGCATCAGGAACAATTAGCATTCATACTCTTCGACATTTACTGAGGGAGAGTGAGCACCTATGGGTTTGCCCAGAGTGAAATGTCATCAATTCTGATCAACAATAATAATAACTGAAAATGGAAGACTTGACAAATTGAAACAAGAAGTCAAAAAGCCAGTGAAGTGACTTACCAACTGTCACTGCTACACAAACATCAAAATATCAATTGGGAACTAAATGACAGCTACTAAATAGTATATTCTTACCAACTCATCATTATTAGTGCTAAACATGGTCCCTGACCAAAGCACAGTAGAAGAAAATCATATCCTGAGATGCTTAAGAAAAGCCATGAATGTTATTAGCAGAGACAGAGAAAGAAATGACATCAGAATAGTTGTAGAAACTGCTTTCTGTATCTAATTTATAGAGATAGAAAATTAAGTGTTTTGGCCACCTCATGAGAATGGAACCTGATAAATTAAGAATATCTGGTTTCAGAGCATGGGGAATTTTGAAATATTTGTATTTTACAAAAATAAAGCTCCTGATGAATAAATGGTATAGGGTTGGTAAAGATAGTCCCATAGCAGATAGAGTCCTAGGGTAGTGAAGTGTCTTTGTCTTCCCTAACTCAAGAACAAAGTAAGGTACACATTGTATCACCATTGAGGCAGATGGATAGACAATATCACAGCAATCCTACAACAAGATGGGCTCACAGCAGCCAATGCAATGCACCTGGCTCAAAAACGAAGACTTCAGCTTCCTACGCTTAATAGCAACAGTGGAACAAAGAAGTAAACGTAATGAAGTATATAAAATAGGCTGTTTAAGAAAATTCATCATGAAATCCTTTTTTTAAGATTTAATAATAATTAAAAGAACAGAAAGATAACAGAACAAGTGAAAAAGCATACCAAAAGACATATGAAATCTGTTAGTTAGTTCAATAAATTATCAGCATGGGCAGATACAATTACAATAGAAATGATCCAGACAAGAGAACAGCCCTGAAGATGATGGATTGTGGGGATGGCAGAGATAAGGAAATCAAATGGCAAGACTGGTAACCAGCAATTATACTGTCCTTCAATATTCACAGAATAAACAAATAAATAAACAACATTCTTCCTTTTCCCCTACTTTTGCTCCTTATACGAGGCCATCACTGCATGAAGCCAGCACCAAGGCAATTATATGCTGCCGCAGTAGCGGTTTCTATTGCCATTTGTTTTACACGGTGGGGTTGTCAGCCCTAAGTAAAGCCTCGCGACAGTCACCTCTTATGATTTTCCTGGCAGCAGCAGCAGTCGTATTCCATTTTGGTCTCATTAGAGACACCTGGGAACCACAAAGGACACAGACTTTCTTAAATTGTTGAACAAATATGGGTCATGTCCCCTCATTTTGTTTGTTGCTTTGAAGGAGTATATCATTTCATAAATAAACATTACATCATCTAATAATCATATTTCTTTTTAAAAATAGCAGTCTGTATGTGGTAGCATGCTAACTTTAACTTAGATATAAATGAACAGTGTGCAGAATTACAAGAAATTTTCCATAAATAGTTTCAAATTATTATTATAGTCAAATATTTGCCTTTTTTTTAAGTGACTATTTCAGTGACCCCGATGCCATCACAAGAACAGTTATGCTATGGACCCCCGAATGAAAGTGAAAGAGAGGCCAACCAAAAACAACTTGGCGGAGAACTGTGGAGGCCGAGATGCAAAGAATGAACCAGAACCGGGAGCACTGTACAAAGGATGGCCGCCAACCAAACAGGGTGGAAGCAGTGTTTTGCTGCCCTACAAGACGCCAGCAGGCGTGATGGCCACTGACTGCTTTGACAGTCGGCGGCTAAGGATCAAAGAAGAAGATTTCAGTGAAACAATTCTAATATTTTTTAAAGTCACAATTTTAATCTCACATTTTTAATATCACTTCAAAAATGTCTTTGTTATTTCAAGTAACAATTTAAATTAATAATTTCTAACACTGTTGCAGATGACAATTTTCTACTGAATTTTCTGCTATTGCATCTTGAATGTCATGAGTCAACATTACATTGGCTGACATATTTCATACAACATCACAGAATACTTACTCTGTCATAAACTAGGTGGTTACTGATGATACTGCTGAGTTCCTCCAGCACTGTCAGATAAATAAGTACAAAGAGAATAACTGTTATGCTCCAGGAACTATAACATAAATAAGTACAAAGAGAATAACTGTTATGCTGCAGGAACTATAACATAAATAAGTACAAAGAGAATAACTGTTATGCTGCAGGAACTATAACATAAATAAGTACAAAGAGAATAACTGTTATGCTGCAGGAACTATAACATAAATAAGTACACAGAGAATAACTGTTATGCTGCAGGAACTATAACATAAATAAGTACAAAGAGAATAACTGTTATGCTGCAGGAACTATAACATAAACAAGTACACAGAGAATAACTGTTATGCTGCAGGAACTATAACATAAACAAGTACAAAGAGAATAACTGTTATGCTCCAGGAACTATAACATAAATAAAGAGATGAGTAGAAGGGGAACAACTAAGTAAGTCAGTATGGTAGTCAAGACTAAACATTTCAGCAATGAATTTAGATTCAGAGGTACAAGATGAGAGGCAGGGATAGTTTGGTTTGGTTTAAATGACTATCTTCATTGCATATGGACAACTCCATCAATGCTCCAATCTACTCCCTCAGATCACACAAGGAGGATCTCAGCACAGCCCATGAGCACTGACCAGAATCCCAATGTGCATATATAGGAATAGCACATTCTATAAATACTTTTGTGGTGGGTAGGTTTCCTAATTATTTTTAAATTTTGGCAGGGCAGCGGCTGTGTGGCCTATTGTTTACAATTTCCAACTGTTGAGGGATCTTTAAACATGCACAACTTACACACGGGACCTCCTATGTTTTTGCCCTTATCCGAGAAGGCTAGGCATCCGATCTCATTACTCAGGAGACCAGGGGTGAGTATGACATCATCAGGACTCACTGGTTCCAAAAAAAAAATTCCATCAAACATATTCCCTGTACTGGGAACTGAACCCTGTACCTTTAGAATCAGAGGCTGATGCCACTCCGACTTCCTAATTTTTAAGTGGTTACTAGAATAGAGAACATTTGTATGAAATGGTGATACAGTGTGGCCATGTTAGTAAAGGAAAAATAAAGTGATTATGTCTAAGAACCAAAAAAACGTTTTTAAATACAGAAAGATTGAGGAATTTGAGAAAAGGAAAGTTGAACAGAAGAAAGAAGGGCAGAAGAGGTAGGAATCTATGAAGATGAATGGAGAATGGTAGCTCCATAGCAGATACTGCCGTAGAGGAGTGAAGTGTTATAGAGTCTTGACTTGACTAGATCTTAGATGTATGAGGTGAACTGACCTGTTCCCTTCCTTGCTGCCTTAGCCTTCTAAACTCAACAGAAGGTTCAGATATCACTTTACAGCTGGGTAGACTGGAGCATGCTGCTACCAGGTTTCAAACCTGGTACCTATGACTTGAAAAGCAAGCACTCTAACCACTTAGCCAATCAATGCTCTATATATAGAATGAAAGGTGCAAAAACACACACACACACACACAAAGAAGAATGTTGACTTTCTTCTTCTTGTCATTTCTCGCTGCTTACTGAGCATACAGCAACAGTTGCAGTTGACCCTCCTGCAGGAATCCCGTGTCAAAGAACTTCACACGGTTTTGTAGTGGTAACTTCTTTAGCAATTTGTTGTACATGACAATGTTACATGACAGTGTTACATGACAGTGTTACATGACAGTGTTACATGACAGTGTTACATGACAGTGTTACATGACAATGTTACATGACAATGTTACATGACAGTGTTACATGACAGCAGTGGCCCTATTCATTCTTTCTCCTTAGAGACCCACTGAAACAACACACGGCTGTTTGCGAGCGATCTTTTAGTTATTTCCCCTTTTTCCCCGACCGCGCTATTTATAGCCCACTTGACAGAGGTCACGTGGTCAGCTTCCTAATGGGAAAAACATGTGGCGATGTTTACTTTTGATAGGGCTTAATTAATGCTTTTAGGCTACTTTTTTATTATATATACCGGCTTTAATTTTGCGTAAAGCTAGACTAGAAATGTTAGAGTAAATTTTAGAACAAGAACAAACATTTTATCACAATTAGAACAGAAGATATAATAGTCTGAAATAGTGTAAAATTTACGTTTTTTTTAATATTTTGTTATGGTTTGTTTATAATGCAATTTTCACTAAATCGGTCACAATCAACATGCATAACAAATTACAGAAATCAAAAGTAGAAAACCTGCAGAAAATGGATATCAAAGATTTGTTTTGGTTTCATGCGTCAAACATTAATTATTGAAAGTTTAAATTGCAAGTCCACATTTATAACCTTAAAATAACACACCAAATTGTCCCCAGAACATGAGAGCTAACAATTATCTCAATCATACATCATGAGTTCTGATCCAGTCTGTGCAATGTTTTTCTAATATGTGCTGTTTATGAATTGTCTTACTAGGGAATAGCTTTCTGAACAAAGACATATAAGTCTCTATCGATGCTGTTATTGATTCTTTACTAATTGGTTTACTGTGTGATATTTTGTTGTGTACTTTCTCAAATGCTTCTTTCAGTGAGTTGAATTGTTCTTGGGCAATAAAAGCTATGTTAGTTATATCTTGTTTGTCTGTAATTTTCAGTGTTTGTGTAATGATTGCTCTTGTAAGATCTTTATAAACTTTTTGTGTGAGATATCTGTGGCAGTGATTCCCTATAAATGCTCTGCTATTATAAGCCTGTTGTATGATTTTGTGTTTGGCTAGTACCTTGTCCATGTGTGAGCAAACTGGACCAGACCTAGTACACAGATCTTGAAACTGAAGTTTGGCCAGCGCATCTTGTGCATTTTCAAGTCTAACTTTAAAATTATCTGTCTCCTCCTTATCCTCACAAAGTTCAATACCTACCTGAAAAATTCAATTTTAGCTCCTAATTCTTCTGCCTATTTCCAGTTCCTACTAAATCTCTTCAAGTTCTTAAAAGTACTAATGTTTGCATGTATCTCTTGCGAATTCTCAAATATCTTTGCGTCTATTGTATCAGCTACCTGTTCTATAAACACCAAAATTCAACACCCCACAAAACCCACAACACACATAAACCACCCCCAAAAAACCAAATCACAACAAAACAAACCCATTTACAAAAAACCCCCAACCTACAACCCCTTCAAAACATTAACACAATCCAAACCATCACACTCAAAAAACCCAACCCACAACAACAAAAACCCACCACCCCACCCAAATTACAACCACCAAATCATCAACACCCCAAACATCAATTAAAATACCTCCACCAATTCATAATTCCCCCCACACAAAATCAATCCATACTAAAACCCCACCCTGTACACTCCACCCAACCCACCAAATACCAACAAAAAAACCCCAAACCCACCCCATTCACTCCCAAATACCACCCCAAAAACCACAATTAAACCAAACCAATCACACACATCCAACACAACCCCCCCCCCCCATTTAACATATCATTAAAAAAACAACCATAAACCCCAAAATATATTCCCAAACCCCCCTACAAACCACATACAAACCTATTAACATACCCCACTACCCAAACAACTCAAACCTAAAATCCCTACCAACTAAATTAACCCTACTTTCTCACTATAATCAAAAAAACCTACCACAATAAACAATCATTTTAAAACCCCAACAAAACAACCAACCCAAATTAAACTATAAACCTAAACATCAACCTTAAAAACAAAAAATACATCTACCCAAAATCCAAAATCCCACCAAAATTATAAAATAAAAAAATAATATTATAAAAATTTAATCAAAAACAAAAACCAATAAAATAACTTATAATATTTATACCAAAATCTAACTTAATTATCCATAAATAAAATAATTATCAAAACCATACCATAAATAAATTTAAAAATCAACTATTATCAATAAACCCAAACAAATTTAACATACCTAAAAAATCAAACATTTAATAACCTTTTAACCATAACAACCTAAATTCCAAACATTTTACAACATCCCCCCCCCAAATAAAATACATCCCCCAACTATAATTCCTTAAAAACAAAAAACACCCCCCCATATTCACCAAATCCAAACCCCAAAAACATTTACATACCCCATAATCAACCAACATACAAACAAAAAAAAAACCTTACCACAACCCAAAATCCACTTAAAAAACTAAATAACAAACAAAAATCTATTACCTACCATCCCCCCCCCACTATAATACACCCCAAAATAACCATCCCTCATAAATCCAAAACCCCCAAACAATATCAAACACAATCCCAACAACATAAACAAACATAAAAAAAAAACAACAATTCACACACCTAAATACTCAAAAAATTATAAATTAAAAAAACCCAAACAACAATACCCCAAACCCCTTCCTCCAATAAAATCAATCCTACCAAAATCCCCAAAATCAAACCAATACCCTTAATCCTAAACCTAACAAAAACAATTCAACAACTACAAATCCCATAATAAATCTACCAACTTCAAACAAATCATCAATCCAATCCATCCATTCAAATCCCATACCCTATAAAACAAACCCCCATAAAATCCTCACACCCAAAAAACAACAAAAAAATTACTTTAATCCCCCACACCAAACCATAACCATACCACCCCTAATAAAATTAAAATTTCAAATAATACCCAAAATTTTAACAAACCCCACAAATTCCCAAATCCCAAAAAAACAACCATTAAACAATTAAAAAAACTTTCCAACAATAAAACACCCAAAAAACAACATAAAACATTCCAAACAACCAAATTAAAATAAAACAATCCTCACCACACCCACCCCATCAAAAATATTTCATAACCCTCAAAAACCCATTAATCCCCCATCAAAAACAAACAACAACCTATATAAATCAAAAAAAATACCAAAAATTAACCAAATTCTTACCCCCTAAACCATATTAACACCATTAATATCAAACTCCAATAACCAACCATCATAAAACCAAATCACAAAAAACAATCAAAACCCATTCAAAAATCAAACACTTCTCCCATCAAAACCATCAACCTCCACCAAAACCCAAATACACAAATATAAAAAAAATACACCTCATCCACAACCAACATAAAAAATAACCATCAAAAATAAACAATAAATTATCAATCCAAAAACCACCCAACCCATAACACCCCCATACCTTCCCCCAAACCCAAAAATCCAAAACCTAACCTCACAATCCCACCATCCAAAAAATTCCTAAATACTACATACAAACAATTCAAACAACCCTCCAAACCCCCCAAAACAAATAAAATAAACCTAACCCACCAAACAACACAACTAAAAAACAAACACTATCCACCCTAACAAAATTTCCAAATTCACCAACTCATAAACTACCTTCAAAAAAATTAAAAACCATTCCCAACCAAATTTCCATTCCCAAATACCCCATAACATCACCCCAAACATATCAACACAATAACACCCCCACCAACAAATTTATCTCAAAACAAAAACCCCACACAAAACAATCACAATACAATAACAAACCCAACACTCCCATTACAAACTCCCTAACCACCATACCAAATAAACTTAAACTTAAAAATCCAAAAATCAACTTCCAACCAATCCAAATCCATAAAAAACCCATTAACCCCAAATTCCCTATCCCCACAAAAATTAATCAAAACAAAAAACAATAATTCATCCTTCAATTCATACACCATTCCCATCACCTCTAAACAACATTTATCAAAATCCTAATCCCCCCCAACATCAAATCACCAACAACCTAAATCCCAACATCCCCCCACAAAACAAAATCAAATCACACCATCAAAATACCCAAAATCCCATCTATATTCAACAATCCCCTAAACTCATCAACCTAAAATATAACCTATCAATCCCTTAACAACACCCCAAAACCCTAATAATCAAATAATAACCCAAATTAACCCAACTAATAAACCCTCCAATAAATAACAAACCAAAACCAAATTCAACATTCACCCCCCAACAACATCAAACCTTCCAACTAACCACCCACCCTAATCCACCTATTCAAAACTAACCCATAAAAAACAACCCCCCTCCCTCAACCAACCCAACAATCAAAAAATTACAACAACCTAATACAATCATATATTTCAATACTCAATACCCCAAAATAAATTATCCCCAAATTATTCCAACATCCAACAAAAATAAAAACCCCCCAAAATCCCCAAAATCCAAACTCCCCCCCAAACAAACCCCAACCACCACTTCAAACTAAATCCAAAACAAACCAATTTCATACACAAACCACAAACACAATTCATAAAATCCAAAAACCCCAAACCCCTATAAAACCCCCAAACCCCCAAAAACATCCACAACTAAAATAAATAACCTTAACAAAATCCCCACAATCCACATCAAAACTACACCCCACTCCACCAATAACAAAAATTTATTCCTATAAACATCCATTAAATTCAAATCACAAAATCAAACCAACAAACCCCCCCATAATCACATATAAACCTCCCCCCACCAATATAACCCAATCCAACAAATTCCCAAATAAACCAAATCAATTTCCCAATCAAAAACAAAATCCCAACAATCAAAAAAAACCAAAAAAATCCTTATCAAACCATACCCCAAATAAACCCCAAAACTCCCAAAAAAAAACCTCCCCAAAATAAACCTACCCAAATCTAACAACCATTACCCCAAAAACAATTTCTAAACATCAAACAACCTCCACCCATAAACCCTAATTTTCCAAATCCTAAAAAAATCCCTACCCAATCCACCCCCAAAAAAAAAAATTCAAACCAAACCCAACAAATATTTCAAAACCACCCAAAAACCTTCAACCATCAAAAACCCTTAACTTCAATCCAAAATCCCCACATAACTTACTATATACCCTCAAATACAATCCAAAAAAAACAATTACATCCCAACTATCACAAAAAACCCCCCATATTCAATTCAACCCCAAACCTAAATCCAAACACAAAAAAAAACAAACCTAAAAACACCCACTTCACCCCTAATCCCAAACAATCATCCAAATCAAACAATAAACCCAAAACAATCCCCAACCAACTCATAAAAAAAAAACCCCCTATCTAACAAATAAAAAAAAACCAACAAACCCCCCAAACTCACCACAAAACCCCCCACACCCAAACACCACTAACTCAATTCTCAAAAACAACAAAAATTAAAAATAAACACATATAAACAATACCAACCCCAACCCCCACAATATTCCTCCCCCCAAAACCAAAACCACCCAACAAACAAATCCAATCATCCTCCCATACCCCATAAACTCATCAAAACCCCATCCCCAAATACCCATAAATCTTTCCCAATACATATATCCCATAACCAAAAATCCTCCATATTACCAACCTAAAAACTAAATTCCCCCAATTCCAAAAATATAAATAATCCCCCTAATTACCCAACATAAAAAAAACCAAAAACACTCACCTACCCCAAAATACCAAAAAAAAAACAATCCAACTAAAAACCCCTCAAACACTAATTACCCCCCCCACCTAAACTCAAAAAACTACAACCCACCAACAAAAACAAAAAAAAAAAAAATAACACCCCCCCCACCCCCCCAACCCCCAAACACAAACAAAAAAAACTCAAAAAACCCAATAAAAAACAAAATATTTCCCCAACCCAAAAAATCCCAAACTTAACAATAAAAATATAAACCCATAAAAATAATCAAAAAATCCAACTTCATCCTTAAAACCCCCTCAAATACATACAACACCTATTCAAAACAATTATCCAAACCAACAATCCAAAAATACATTCAAAAAACAACAAAAAACCACCAAAAAATCCAAACTAAAAAAAATCCAATAATCCAAACCTAATTCCTAACCATACCCAATTAAAACCCAAAAACCAAAAAACCAAATAACATACCCAAACAATATCAACAAACATTAAACCACCCCCCCCCACTAATATTACATCAACCCAAATTAAACATACCCCCTCAACAATAAAAAAAATTTCATTAATAACCCATAATTTCAACCTACCAACATTCACATATTAACATTTTATTAAAAAACAAAAACCAAATTCATTACCAATCCTATACACCCCCCATACCAAACACCATATCAAAATACCCAAAAAAATTAAATAAAAATAAATAACTATCAAACATTCATCCAACCATCATCAAACCATATCCCAAAAACAAAAAAAAAAAACCCAAAAATTAACTAACCCCCCAAAACAAAAAAAAATAAACCACCCTCAAACTAAAAACTACAAATAAACCCAAAAATATTTCAACAAAAAATCCAACCACCCAAACCATACACTAAATCCCTAAAAAACCCATCCAAAACACCCACAAAACAATCACACACTAAAAAAACCAATAATCCAAAACCCAATCATCACTCTACTACACCACATCCCCAACCCCTATCAAATCAATCCAAAAAAAAACCACAAACCAAAATCAAAAAATCACACAAAAATATAACCACTAAAAAAATCCCAATTAAATAAATTTTAAAAATTTTAAACTACTTAAAAACCAATCAAACCCAATACCAAAAAATCCAAAAAACCCCACATACCCAAAACCAAATCAACCAAAAAAAAATCATTCATACATAATCACTAAAACCTAATATACAACCACAATATCAACACACCAAAAAAATAAAACTACAAACTAACCCCCACCACATCCAAAAATCATCCCCATACCATAATAAATCAAACACCATCACAACCTCCCATAAAAAACCAAAACTTAAAAAAACCCAAAATCCCCCTAAATCTACCCTCATAAACAACTACCAAAAAAATCAAAAATCTATAAATCAATATCAAATATTATCCCACCCAAAAACCCCCCAAACAACAAAATCCTCCCAACACTCAACCCATTACTAAACTAAAACCCAAATTCTTCCCTAACCCCAACTAAAACAATCCCAAAACCAAAATAAAACAAACCCTTTAACCTTCAAACCACCCCTCAACCAAAACCCAAAAATTCAACAAACAAAAACCAACCCAAACCCCCACAATATCCAACCAACAATCAAAAAACATCCCCCTCCACAAAAAAAAATAAACACCAAAAACAACAAAATTAAAAATTCCATCAAACCCCAACCAACTTACCCCCCAAAAACCCATTAACCCCCCCCAAATAACAAAAAAAAACACCCAACTCAATCCCTCAAAAAATCCCAAAACCATCATCCCAATCATTAAATCCCCCACAATTTTCTCAAACAACATCCCTAACCTTCCAAATAAACCATCCTTTAACAAAACTACAATCAAAAAAATCTCACAAACCAATCCCCAATAAAAAAAAATCAAACCCCATCCAATATTTAAATAAAAACTAACATCAAAAACCCCCTAAACATATCATAAAAATATTCCATTCACACTTAAACAAAAATAAAATACTCCCAAAAATTCAACAAAACCCTTACAAAACCAAACAATAAAAAACCAAACATCTAACACAACCCCTAAATATCAAATCAACAAATAACTAAAAAAATTAAAAACAAACCAACCAAAACCCATTCAACAACCAAACTAATCCAAATCAAAACACCAATAAATACTTAAATTCCCCTACCCAATTCACACCAAAATTAATCAAAAACACCACTCACCCCCAATAATCAACCCATAACATAATAATCTTTCTATAACCAAAATATATCAACATAACTACATATATAAATAAATCAACCACCAACATTAATAAACCATAAAATTCAAACCAACAACTCAACAAAACCTAAACAAAACCCCCTATAACCAAAAATCAAAACAAACCCCCAAATATTATAAAAATCATCAAATCAAAATCCTCAACATTACAATCAACAATCCCCTATAACTTAAACTCTAAACCAAAACCAAAATTAAAACACCACAAACTCCCATAAACCCCACCAATAACTAACCCCAATCAAAAACCCCAATCCCAAAAACAAAAACCCAATCTTAAAATTAAACCCTAACAATCAAATAATACCCAACCAATAAACCCACAATAACCACAATATAAAATACCTTAAACCTTAAAAAACAATAATTAACTCAAAAAAATACCCCCAAAACCACAAAAACCTATATAAATCCCATAACCAATACCCAACACATACCCAACAAACCACAAATCACCTTCATAAAATCCAACTTAATCAAAAAAAACCCCCAAAAAAATCCCCCAAACTATCCATTACCCACTAATTCAAATTAACCTATCCAACCCAAATTACAAAAACTACACCCCAAAACAAAACCATCCTAAATAAAATAAAAAAACCACAAAAAATTAAACAAAAAAAACAATAACCCAAAATCAAACACCTTACAAATAAATTACTTTTATAAAATAATTACCAACATACATACAAAACATATAAATTACACCTAAAAAAAAACCCACCCAAAAAAAAAATCTTAACACACAAAAATAAATCATACTAAACTAACCCATACATTCCTATTAAATAAAACCAAACCCAATATCCCCATCCAAAATCCATCCAACATCCAAACAATAACTTCCACATAAACTTAATACAAATCCCCCCTACAAATTTCAACCCAAAACTCTAACCCCACCATTTACCTTAATAAATAATTAAAATAATATAAACCCCATCAAATAAACTCATCCATATCCTTACTCTACTCTAAAACTACCCTCATAAAAACTATACATAACTAAACCCCTCCCCATTTACTTACTTCATAATAAAAAAATCAACCCCTAATCAATCAAAAACCTAATCCCAAATTACCTAACTTCAAAAATCTCCAAAAAAAACCCCAATCAAAAACTCAAATTATAATCCCAACCAACCAATAATTAAACCCCCCCCAAAACAAAAATACATCAATAAACATTCATATAACCATACCATTAACAAAAAATATTCCAATCACAAACCTAAAAACCAACCTATCACACAAAAACCAACATCCCAAACCAATAACCATTTTCAAAAATCCATAAAACACACAACCTTTACAAAATCCATTACCTAATAACCCAACCCATCATAAATCACAATTAAATAAAAAAACATCTTCAAACCAAAATTACAACCAAAATCACATCCACTAAATCATACAATACACCACCATCCCCCAAAAAAAACAAAATCAAACCTTTAAAAAACCAACCAAACCAAAACCATCATAAAAATCCAACCAAAATCCCAAATAACAACTTCATTCTTCCCATTAATAATCCCCAATCCTTACCTAACATCCCAAACCCAATATCCATTCAATCTAACAAAAACCCATAAACACATCTCAAAAAATTTCCCCTAACATCAAAAATACTTAAAAAAAACCAAATCCCAATTCATCATTCATCACCAACCCCCTACCACATCCCCTACCTCTCAATCCTCATCCCCAACCAAAACCTTCACCAACTTATCCTATCATTAACAAATACAAACAATAACCACAAAATCTCATCAACCTAAATCCCCCAAATTTCCAAAATTAACCATAACAAATCCTCCATTCATCCAAAAAAAAAAACAATCCCACCTAACAAAAAATCAAACCCCAATCCTCTAATTCTAATCAATTAATCCCAAAACCATTAACCCACTATTCAAAAATTTACTCCTAACACCAAACATAAACAATACCCACCCAAAAATAAAAAATATCCCCCAAACACAAAAACAAATCATATCCAATTCAAAAAATCATCATAACTAAAAATAATCCAAACTCCAATCTATAAATACACATAACCTCTTCCAATTTCAATAAAAAACAACAAAACAAAACAATATATAAAAAAACATATACATAATACATACTCAATTATTCACCTAAAAATAATATTAATATTAAAATATCAACAAATCACAAAACAACATTTCATCAACCCAATCCATCCTTACAATATTAACCATAAATCATCAACCTTCAATTCCCCCAACATAACCCCCCCAAACAACCAAAATTTATCAAATATCACCAAAAACCTCACCACCAAAAACCAAAAATCACAAATCAAACAATAAATAAACAAAAAAATATTCAAAAAATAACAAACCCATAATACTACCCCAAAACCAAAAAATCATACCAAATATAATCCATACCCAATTAAAAACCATTATCAAAAACCCCAAATCCCACCCAACATTAACCCCAATAAACAAACCCAATCTAAACAAAAACAAAAAAAAACAAATAATAAATAAAAAATAACAACAAATCTTCAACCCCTCAAATCCCTAAAAAAAACCCCCATCCAATATTACATAACCCTTAAAATATCAATAAATAATCCACAACAAATAAAACCCACCATTCACCAATCCCATCATCCTATAACCCAAAAAAATAAAAAATTAAAACTCTTAACCAAACACCAATACACTATCATTATAAACCTTATTCAATATAAACAAATCAATAATAAACATATCACCCCACAACTCCCCATCCCCACTAAACAATCAAACACTCAAACCCCAAATTACTCATACATCAAATATACATCTCCCTAAAAAATCTTTACCCCATAAAAAAAATCAATTTTAACCCCCCATCTAATAAAAACTTAACCTTAAATCAAATCCTACCATAAAAATTTAAAATCTTCCAAAAAAACACTAACAACAACAATCAACCCCCCTAAATCCCCAACACCCCCAATCAACACTACAAATCCAAACCCCTCTAAAACATACCCAAAATTAACCCCAATCAAAATCAATTCCAAAAAACTTTATCACAAAAATACAACCCATAAATCAATTAATACTAAACACAAAATACACCCCTAAAATATATCCACTTACTAAAAAAAACATTAATATCCCAAACAAACCATTAACCCATTAATCCCTACTTTCCATACAAAACATCTAAATCAAAAACCATAAATATAAACCCATCTACATAACCCTTAACCATTCAAAATTTCATTACAAAAATCCTTACACCCCTTACCCCACCAACCACACCCCAATAAACCACTAATACCCAACACTTAATAATATCTATTTCCAAAAAACTAAATCTACCTCAAACCAAAAATTAAAATTAACATACACTATATCCCAACCTTCATCAAATATCCATAAAAAATCAAATCCATTTACCCAAACAAACCCTATCATAAATTAAACTAAAATACCATTCCCACCAAAAAATACTCAATTAAAATAACAAAACCTAACAAACCAACCCAAACTAACCATCTCAAAAATCAATTAACCTACCAATTTTCATTACCACATCATTCCCCTTACAAACCCCCTAAAAAAATAACCAAAAATAAATCAACCCCCAAAAAAAACATAAAAATTTCTTAAACATTTACCCTTTCATATCCCCCCCCCCCCAAATCAACTAACTTTTAACCAACCCTAATAACCAAAAATCTCAACTAAAACACTAAATTACTTCCCCTAACCCCCTTTACCAACCTAATAATCCAAATAAAAAAAAAATCCCTCCAAAATCTTACATAAATATATATATCCATCACAAAAAAAATACATCCCAACCTTTTCCTAAATTACAAAACCCCAAACTAACCTAAACCACTCAACAATAAATACTTCAACTTAAATCCCCTAAATAAAAAATCAATACATAATCAATAAATAACCCCCCATAACCATTTTAACAAAACACACAACCAAAATACTACCAAACTCCATCCCAACAAATTAATCTCCAAAATTACAAACCCTCATCCCTTCCATACAATTCCCCATTACCATAAAAATTACACAAAAATCCCAACCCCATTCAACATCCTTCACCATACCCTTAACAATCCAATCAAAACCTTCCCCTCCAAATAAAATTTTTAATACAACCCAAAACAATCATAAACAAAAATCCAAAAAAATCTTCCAAAATCAACCATCTCAATATCTTCAAAATTTACACTTTCAAAAATCCAATACACAATTAAAACCTAAACACAAACCCACCCAAATCCATACTACACATCAACCCCACACAAAACCTACAACCAAAAAAACAATTCCCCCAAACAAAAAAAATCCAACAAAAATCCCCTAAAAAAAACCCAAAAAAAAAAAACATTCCCTCCAAATCCCTCCACTATAATACCCCCAACATTTATCAACCACTTCAAAATACAAAACATATTAAAAAACAATCAACTATTTCACACATCACAACAAATAATCAACCCATATAAAAAACTACAAAACCAAACCAAAAAAAACCTCCTTAAACTTCATAAACACAAAACATCCCCATAAAAATAACACTACCTACTTTCATCAAATTTCACTCACAATTCCCTAATAACCAAACCCAACAAACAAACCTCATCCACCAAATTCAAATAAACCAAACACAACCCCCATAACCAATATCAAACCCCCATACAAACATAACACAATCACCCATCATAAACTTTACTTTAAAATTAAAATCCAAATCCACAAACTAAACAAAAATCTTACACCACCAAAATCAACACCCCAAATCCCATAAAAAAAAATCCCATCAAAAATATCCCTATACCAAATCCAAAACTTTACAAAAATTCCCAAAATCCAAAAACTACCACTCAAAATCAAAATTCATAATAACCAAATCTTACAACCCCCAATACCCCAAAAAAATTCACAACCAACCCCAAAACCTAACTAAATCAATCACAATTCCCCCCCAAAAACCTCCCATTAATAACCTCAATCCACAAAAAAATCTCAACAAACTCATAACCAATACTCATCTATCATTTAATAATATAAATTACCCAAAAAATCACTATACCCCATATTTTTAACCACATAAATCAAACATAAATTTCCCCCATATACAACAACTATTCCCCCAAAAAATCCCCCCAAATACCTTACCAATCCCTATCAATTACTCCCACCAAACCATATCATAAAATAAAATCATATCCATCTAATCACCAAACCACCCTATAATCCCCATCCATATACCCCCACACAATTCCATCCCCCCTAAAATAATAACCCCAACCACTATACCATAAATATACCCCACACATAATCCCCATTAAATCCCAAATTCCTTATAAACACCATCAATAAAATCACCCTACAATCCCAAAAAAAAAATTAACACCCCCATCCCCCAATATACACCAATATTCATAATACCCCACCCCCCAAAACAAAACAAAAATACCCCCCAAATTAACTCCACCAATCCCACCTTTTACAACCACAAATACTTTATTCCATAACCAACAAACAACCACCATATCCCACAACAAATACCATCATCAAAAAACTTACCATAAATACCATCTATAAACACAATAAAAACAATCCCCCCATACCCATAAAAACATTTCCATTAATAAATTCCAATCCCCATAATAAAAACTAACAATTCCATAATTAAACCCAAAATCCATACAAAACTTCACAATATAAAAAACAATAAAACCCCCCCCCCCCCCAAAACCATAAATCCCCCAAACACCAAAAACCCATCATATCTTAAACCTCAAAAATACATTCCCATCACCAAAACAAATCAACAAATTCAAAATCAAACAATATAAAAACCATTATACACATACCCCCAAATCCCCCCCCCCATTGTAACACATTCATTAATACACATAAATAAATTCACAAAAATACCTAAAAACTATACCCCCCCCCCCCCCCATTTAACCAACCAACACAACCATAACCAACCTAACCAATCAAACCCCCACACCCCAAACCAATAAAAACAAACACAACCCCTAATAATCCAAATAACAAACCCATTCCCCACAATACCAACCTCTAAAATCATCTAAAAATATCCCCAAACCACCCTATCACCTAAAACCAAATACCACACATACCCATCAAATACCCCCCACCCACCCCCAACAAAACCCACCCATCAAAAACCCCCCCATTAAACCCCCACACCCCAAATATAAACACAACCAAAATCCAACCTACCCCAATTAACCCAAATCAAAACCTCCCATTTTTCCTAATAAAAAACCAACCCCCCAATCCATTTCCAATCCCAAAAAAATCACCACCCATCAAATACACCCATTCACCCCAAAATTATCCACCCCAACCCAAACCCATAAACAAATCAACATCCACCCCTAACCCATCAAACTCATCACTACAAAATCCAATCCCACCATCAACCTCCAAAACCAAAAACCCCCCCCACCCCCAAACCACTCCTCAACAACCCCATAATCCACACCCATTATCTCCCCCCCCCCCCCCATAATAAAAACCACACAAATTAAACCATACCCCCACATACAACCCCCCCCCAAAACTTAAACAATAAAAAACCCAAACCCCATACCCCATACCCTAAACCCCCCAACCAACCCCCACCCCCCTAACCCCCCCCCTTACCCAATAACACAAAACCCAATCCCCACTAAATACCCAACTCCCCACCAACATAATTAAAAATTTTAAATCATACCACTCACACCAAATCCCACAACCCATCCAAATAATCCAACCCCACACATTAACCCCATTCCACCACCCCCAACAAACAAACCAACACCACCCCCCTCAAACCCCCCAAACCAAAAAACCCCCTTTTATTTCTACCCTAACCCCCCCACCCCCCCCCCAAAAAACAACCTACAAAACCCCAAATAATCAAAACCCCACTAACCCAACACAATCCAACCCACCACCCTCAAACTATTTCCCCAAATTCCACATCACCAATACACCAAAATACAACCACCCCAAAAACCCAAACCCACCAACTTTTAACCAACACAACATCAAAAACTTCCCTCCCCCTACTACAACTTACCAAAAACAACCCACCAACCCACTAAATTTCAAACTCAAAAACCACCATCCCCCTAAACAAAACACTTACCCAATACCATATAAATTTCAATACCCCATTAATAACCAAAAAACCACCCCCAATTATATCATACTCCATCACCCCCAACCCCTATCCTAAAAAAACATTACTCTCACCCACACCTTTTCATCTCCATTACATAAACATAACCCAAATCCCCTAAATTCCCCCCCACTCCCAATCACAAATAATCCCCACAATTAATTACATACACTTACACATCCTTAACCAAAATAACCCCAAAATTACTAACCCCACATCTCATACACTTGCTTTATAATTACCCCATAAAACCCCAATCCAACTTTCAACCCATACTTAAAACCTCAAAATTTAAACCCTAACCCCACCCTTACAACCCCCCCCCATTATACTACAACTCCAACAACACAAATAACCCTTCCTCCATCTAAATAACTTCCTATTACTTACCCATAAAAAACCTCTATCAATAAAACAAAACAACAAAAACCCCATTTATTTTCAAACTAAAATAACATAAAAATTCATAATTTCAACATAATTTTACCCATCATCCATTTCCCACCAAATCCCTCATCAACCTCACACCTAACCTACTATACAAAAAATCATACAACAAACATACTAACCCACATTAAACCTTCTAAAACAATCTACAATAAATTTCATATAAAATATAAACAATTTTTAATTTTAATTATCCAACACACCAAACTCTCAATAAACCAAAAATTTTGGACCAAACAACAAATAAACTTTTATTAAAATTTCCCCGACTCCTAATCATCCACTAAACTAATCACAATTTCACCCCAAAAATCCACATTTTCTTCCTCACCCTTAACAATCCATAACTATCTACCCATTAATCCTAAAACCCCCTTTATAATATTTCATAATCCTCCCTTAATCATTAATAAATCCACCCTACTGAAATAACATACACCAATTATTAATCCCAATTACTAAACCCATACAATCCAACCCCAATATCAATAATCAAATCACTTACACTATACCCTTAACACATTACTAAATATTTTTACTAATTATCAAACACAAATCCCATTCTAAACAATTTAAACCAATAAAATAAATTTACCCATTACCCAAAAACTATACAATCCCTCCTTTTCAAAACCCCAACTCATAAAAACTTACCTCAAACCAACTCCCACAATCCCCTACATAACCAAATCCCCTTAACCAAATCCCCATATATTCAAAAAACTTCCAATATTTTTACATCCTATAACTTAAAAAAACCCCCCAATCCATAATTAAAAAACCAACCTACACCACTAACCCTTTCCTCCAATACATTTCCCCCACAATCCCCACACCAATATCTAACATTACCAATATACCTTTCCAAAAATATCCTAAAATTCTACACATAAAAAATCAATACCAACCCAAACCCATCATCTATCCATTCAATTATCACAATTTAAAAAATCAAACTTACCCAACTCCAACCTTCTATTCCCCATAACAAAATCTACCCCCTACCCAATATCATCCTTCACAATAAATCCCATAATCATTAATTATCACCCAAAAAATCCCAATCTTAACAAAATTAAAAACATAACCCCCCAAACCCATACCTATTTTAATTAAACCACATCAAAATTACTAAAAATAATCCAACCTTAAATATCATTATCCAACCAAAATAATACACCTATAACTCAAACACACCCCAACCTAATCAAACTAACCATCTTTTACTCTTTCATTCATATCAATCACACATTAACAAACCCCCAAACATTTAACATTCTAAAATCCCACAAAATCCATACAAACCATCATTCCCAACAATACCCATCAACTTACATCATTGCCCCTAAAAAAGTGACCTAACAAAACAAAAATTTAAACAAAAATTAAAAAATACTAATTATATCCCAAAAAACACCATAAAAATATTACAAAAAACTAAATTAAAACTAAAAAAACATCAACCTAACACTCATCATAATTCCTTAATTAATACCAATCCTCCACCTCACCAAAAACCACCTTACACAATATATAAAATCCCCTAAAACCCTACTCTTCCTCCACAACACTATTAACAAAAAAATTAAATATAATAACAATTCAAATCACTAATACAACACTATCCAAAAATCAACAAAACTCTACAAATCCCCCCATACCAACAAAATTAACAATTCAACCCACTTTCAACCTCCCTCACCTACAAAAAAACCCAACTCCAAATAACTTAATAATACAATCTTTAAACTCCACCTTCCCCACTAAAAATCCTTCACCAATACAAACATATCAAATACCAAACATACATCCCCCTATACAACCTACCCACCCAATACAATCAACTCTAATTACCCCTATAAAACAAACCCCAAACCACCATACCCCACCAAATCCTACCCCAAAAACAACCCTAATCCCTAAAATATTAAATTATATATACAATAATAAAATTTAAAAAAACTCAACCTCATATTACATAACTAAACCACTTAAAACCACCCCAAAATACCAAAAAACATTCCTCCATTACTCACACCCAACCCTACCCAATCAACACTAAAATTACCTGCAAATTATCCAACCCAAATATATCATCTTTTCCCCAACTCAACATACTAAAATCCCCAATCAACCCACTAACTATTATTATCAAATTACTCCAATACCTTAAACTCCTTTCCCACCAATTCCAATTAAAAAACCCAAATCATAACCATCTACAAAAAATCTGACCTTCCCACAAAACCCACCCAAATCTCCTAATATCACTATAAAAAATTAAAACCACAAACATTTATCAAAACAAAACTCCAAAACACCAAAAATCATTCTATACAAAACAAAATAAAAACTTACTAAAACTCAATTTCCCATAACCAATCCTTAAAAACCAACCATACACAAACCAAACTTTTATATACATAAATATTTTACCCCAATATCCCAAACATACATAATTCCAAAAATTCCCCAATAAATAATACTAACAATATTATACCAACTACACTAACCAATCAACAAATATAAACAATTATATTCAATATCCAAAAACCCAATATTCCACCATAACCATTTACATAATAAAAAACCATAATTTATATCTTAATTACCACATTATATTTTCCAATATCACCTTACCCTCCTACCAACACAACTCCCATACATCTTATACCTTCAACACCATAATTTACAACCTTTATTCAATACATTTTCCCCATCTCCTAACCTTAAAATATCCATCTCATTAAAAACCATCAAAAATCTCAACATCACTATCCAAATTACACCTTATCCATACCTCTGCATAAATTCTACAAAAAATTCAATCCCCCATAATTCCCAAATTTAATAACCCATTTCAAACCTAAAAACTCTTATTCACAAACCCCATTCCCCCCTACCAATCCACACTATCTTCACACAATCACCCATAAATTAACAATTAACCCCATTTAAAAAACTCAACCTCCAATTCAACATTCAATTTTAACAACTTCCAAAATACATATCACCCCAAATAAAATAAAAACACACCCTCAAAACACCCCTATATAACCAAATCCCCCAATACCATACATAAATACCAACATTATTACACCATTTACAACAAATCAAATCTTCAACCCATAAAATCCCTATAAAATCCTCTCTACCCCCATCAAAAAATATTAATACCTCTACTCAAAATCATCCTTTAAACACATTCCAACTATACCAAATTAATCTATCAAATCTTAAAAATCAACCAAATATTTCTAATCTCACCAATTAAAAACAAAAAACAAATCCATCAAAACCTATTATCTCACCCCCCCCACCTAAACAAAACAAATCTACCCATAATATATACACCCCCCACCCATATATACACGATAATCTTTATATCAACATCATATCTCCCATTAACACCCACAACCCTACAACATATAATCCATAAAACCACTCAAATCTAACCCCAAACACAAAAACCCAATTAACATTCTTCCCCATTAAATTTATCCAACACACTCACTATAACTCTACCAAATAAATATACAAACAAAATAAATTTTCCCCCCACAAACAACCATCAATTACAATCCACACATCATCCCATAAAAACCCAAAATTCACTACCAACAACTACCACCCTTCAACAACAACACCCCAAACATATATTCTCAAACCCATATCAAATTACAACAATTTCAACCCTTACATACCAATATTCTTTCACCATTTCTCCAACATCACCACTCCCATCCACAATCTCGCATCACCCCCCACAACATTACTACCCCATCCAACTATTAAACAACATCAAATCCAAACATTTAATATTACACGTTATTATCACCTCCAACACATCACCTTACCCCAACTAAAATATAAATAACATTAATCAACCCAATAATTTTATACATCCCATTTCCACCCATATCATACAATCCCTATAATAACAATCCACTCATCAATACCCTCCTTATCTTAAAACCTCCATCCATAATACATCTACTAATTAATTAACAAACATATACATACCACATATAAACACTATATCATTACCCCACTAAATCATTACTCTAATACATCATTTTACCTATACAACACACACCCATTTCTCCAAACAAAATAACCAACCTCAACCAATATAAAACAACTTACATAACAACCCACACTTCCTCAACCATAACACCACCCCTACAATCCCCACCAACCTCCAACCTTAATTCACTATACCAACAATACTAAACCACATCATTTCATAAACCCCCCCAACCACATCCTATACCATCATCAATTTTAAAACTAAAATACTTCCCAATAATACAAACCTCACCTAAATCCCAAAATAATTCAAACCATTAACCTTCAACATTAATATAAACCCCTTATTAAACCATACCTAAACACCATTAACTACTACAAACCATATTATTATACAATAAATACTTTAAATTAATATCCCATCACATAAAAAACCTATAAACCTTATAACTAAACCATCCTTATCATCACAAATAACTAACAAATCTACCTACCACCAAAATCACAAAACAAATACAACGGCTAAATCACAACCCAAAAAATCCCCAAACCATCATAACATCCTTCATAATAAAAACACTAAAAACCATCCATCTTACTCATACTCAAACTTCTAACCCAATTATAACAAAAACACAACCACCCACAAATTCCCATAAAAAACACAAATACAATTCATATTAACAACTCCACTTAAATCAACATCTAAACCTTAAAACTCACCCTCCACAACATCACTAATAATACCCATACCATTCCCTAATCCATCTCAACATACTTAACCCTCTCAACCCCCTAATATCTCCAACCCATCTTTAACATCCCCCACCCCCAAAACACCATATTTCTTATTATACAACAATCATACCCTAACATCAAATTCCCTACACTTTTCAACTTACCCTCATTCAATATTATAACACCAATCCACAAACAAATTCACTTTAATCACAACTAGAACTTACTAAATAACACCCATCAAATATCTTCTAAACAAAAATAATGATCCCCCCATTTTAATTTACTAAATACAATCACAACACTATGACATAATATCATACAATCCAATATAAAACCAAAACAATCACCAATCTCCCCCCAAAATTCTACAACCCAAACAATTATAATTCCCACTATCCTCCATTAACAACATCCACATATAATCATATTAACACACATACCCACCACAAACTCAAATTCTCATCCACTACCCCTTTTTACTCTCCCCCCTATCTCTATACCATCTCATACCCCCCCACTAAAATTATCAATTCCCAATTAACTAAACATCCACCAAACACAACTTCATCCAATCCCCCCTTCACACATATTCAATAAATCTTACCATTTCCCCACCCCAATCACATACATTATCTGTTGACTCATCAAATACAACTGTGCCACCATAACCTCTAATCAGATCCAATTCATCCGCCTTTCACTTTATATGATAAATTATATACCGCTAAGACCCTTTCACACTAGCTGGTCTCAAAGACAACGTGCAATATCTTCACAAACTCGGGTCATTCTCTTCCGTGATGACGCGCTGCTAATCACATATCAAATCTAAACCTCCTTATACTAATGGTTCACATATTAATAAAAACCCCATTTTAAACTGAACGTCTCCTCATCAAACAATGTAGTCGGATTCTCGTTTTTCACCAATCTCTAAATATCTTATCTCACTGACTTCTCCCACTCCTCAAAAACACAACCTTCACTCAACTGCAATACATTAAAAATCTCTATTCACAACCTCCTATCCATCTCTCTACTCTCTTCGAACATCCCCATCCTCTCGCTCCTCATCGCTCACTTCTACCGCTCTCGAGAAACCAGGTGGGTTTACGGGTCACTCGGCTCCTCATGCGTCTAATACGATCGGTACCTCTCTCTAAAGATCACTCCCTCTCCTCTGGGTATTTATTTTTTTTTTATTAGTATATACTATCCCGCTAAAAAGGAGAATGTAGACTACAACCCAATCTTACACAATATCTCGAATTTGCTACAACTCTAATACAAATCTGTCGATGACTAACCTTCCATATCACCTACACACACAGTTATGTTACCAAACACTCTCATCCACTCGATCGTCAATAATGTCATTAACAGAATCTGAGTAAGGAAGGAGTTCTCCCAAAATTAACACCCATAAAATCCACCATCCACCGACATACCCACAACAAATAACCAATCTCCAACCTTGTATCACTTGTATACATTTCATACCCTGACCATACAACTGTCACCAGTAGAACTCGCCACCAACAAGACATCAACTTACCCCTAACCCCACCTCATTCTACGCTCTTTAGACCCTTGAACATCTCACTGTTTACTTGGTGCTCCGTGTTATTTTCTACTCAGTTGTCTGAACTAGAGGACTTGTGATTTCTTATGTAGTGAGTATGCATTTTGTCTCTATTTGTCTTACGCAATCTGCAGTTGATACTTCGCCCTGTCACCCAGTTTATGGAGACCACAAATCCATAACTATTATACCTCACATGATCCATGTTGTATTTCACAGACCGTACTGATAATATCAATGGTATACAACACATTCGTTTCCTGTGCACTCATATGGTGGATTACCGTAATGTTGTTCTTTAGTGGAGATGTGAACTCTTTGATCTATAACCATTGATGACATCCTTTGTACGAATACATAATGTTTTAGTGTAATTACCGTAATTACCCCCTCTGTTCTTCTCTTAGAGTACTTAAAGTGTATAAGCATCTTGGAGCAACTTAACTTAGAGCAGCTCATATGTGGATTGCTAAATACTGATTACTCGTAAAACATTCGCGCGCTCGAAACATTTAAAATACGCCAAAGAAACCATAACTTCCGTTCAGTTTAAAGAATTACTGATCATAGAACATCGCAGTTAGACTTCCCTGTCCTAATCATACTCATACTCTACAATCACCCATGATCAGCATGTCCATAATTCCAACAACGCTCCCATCTAAGCACTCAATCCAATATTTACAACACTTTTTGTTAGTGATACTAATTCAACCACACCCTTCGAAACTATAAAAATAATCCAATATGTTATCTAATTCTGATCTATATCCATATCACATTGTCGTCTCGTACTATAGTCCATATCTACAATTCACTGTCAACTCATCATTAACACTAACTTAGTACCCATCCCCTTGTACTACTAGACGAGAAATAATATCTGTAGTCATCAACTTGTCCCTGTCCGTATGTTCAGCCTATACCCATACACCTCAGCGTACTATCGATACCCATATAATTTCGACTTACAAAACAAACCTACAATATCTCATAAATATGATTAGAGCAATTTTATACTTAGACTGCTCCTATCCTTCGCTACAGTAATTAAGACATAATAATACTATATATTGATACGCCTATCCTTAAACGATCACTCTCCTCATATGATGATGCGACTTATCATACGTATATCAACTGTGATAGAGAAATAACTCAGTGACTACTACAATAAGATGCTGTATAATAATTCAACTGCACAATCATTTTCAGATTATTTCAGTCAAATATTCAACGAACGATTTTTTATTATATAATTTTTTTTATAAACTGATTTATTATTCGTAATACTAGTGAAAAAACAAACATCTTAATGAGCCATGAATTTGTCCACATAATATAGTAAACCATAAACCTGCGTCCGTCTAAATTTGTCCTTTGGGGAACGTTCGTGACTACATGTATTGGGGGGTTTCTCTCCGTGTGTGCTAACTGGTCTCCTACTTCATGTTCATTTCTGTATTACTGCGGAAAGACATGTACTTCATGAAGAAGTACCTCGACCTCTCCGTAACTACAGTCAGTCCTTTGTTTTAACTTTAAAAAAAACCAAAACACCCTTAAAAAAACGATCCCACCACTTCTCTCTTCGTACATAGAACAAACAAACAACCACCACGCCTGCCTCGACGAACGTACACTGTCCTCTATGGCCTACAAGATACTACTCGTCACCTCGTCCCACTCATGCCTAATGACCAAATAGCCTCCAGAAGCTAATAATTCAACAAACGAAATGTCCGACTGGAGAGGTACACCTAGTAGGACAGCCTCCAACCATTCACCAGGCTACACCACTTCTATGTCAACATTGATCGCATATTTTATTCGGTACCTCCGCCCCAACACAATCCACCCGTCACCCAACGCCAACCCCACCCGGCAACCCTAGGACTACCAGTGACGGATGATGAGCTTTCCCGTGACTAGCTGCAGCATCTGAGGCAAAAAGGGCATGCCAACCATTGAGCAACAGAGCATGGCCTTGTAATTGCCAGCTCCCTTATGTGAAATTCAAACATGCAGCGCCTCTGAGAGGGACCGAACCAATCATCTTACTGCCTCCCTTTCGGACAGTCAGATCTTTTTTCTTTTACTACTGGCTTCTCTTCAAGCTATCCCTCCCTTATGTTGGCAGTCGTTTTTTTTTTTCTTCTGTCAGAGGTCCTTCATGTTTTTTTTCTCTTTTTTTTTTCGCTTCTTTTCTTCTGCCTCAAACTCTGCCATGCCTCTTAGATTCTTTTTCACTTCTTTTTTCACCTTAACCTCTTTCAGAGGCAGGAGACCAGACCCAGGCATACTCGCAATTTTCTTTCGGGACGGCCCTTTTTCTAGGGAGGCTTCTTCTTAGCGCGTTTCACCATACTTAATCAACATTCTGGCACGTTTACGTATTGTATTAAAAACGCCGGACCATTCATGTCCCAATATACATCAGGGACCCGCGCTCGCTCTACAGCAGCTGAATTCTAGAATAATTTAGAGGGGTACAAATTAATGAAGCGTCCGTCGGCCAAGTATAATTATCTTCTGTCTATGATAAGACAATTTAGGAACAATGACGACAAGATCCAATCTAAGGCATCTAAGATAATTCAAGGTTAATTCTAATTAATTCGCTAGGCAGAGCAGAGGGTAAATTTTAAATCCGAACCATTCAAGGATAGCCAACCGGTAATTTTAATTATGTAAATTAATTAGGACTTAGGATTCCACTGCTGTGAAGATTTCACCAACTTTTTTTTTTAGCGGGACACTAAATTTTTTACAAATTTAGTCCCCCTGAAGGGCTGTCGAATTCCCTGACCATGAGACTCGCTAATAACTTACTGAATAAGCTAGATTATCCCTGGAACGAAGCCCTGCCCCAATAATGTAGTGATTTAGATGGTAATTGCCACTAAAGTTTAGTCATCCTATGTGATGAAAAAAAACACGTGGAATTGTGAGATACACATGTAATACATTACAGCAGGCCACTAATTCCATCGTTTGACAACTATCATTCCCATCTATTCACACTTTATTGCATAAAACCACAATTGGGTGTATATACGTAACCCAACGCTTTGTTTTGATATGTAGATGTTGATATGTGTATCAGTTTATCTTCCTTTATAAGGGAGGGGGGGGGGCTCGTAAAGATATTTAATATAATTTAAAGAATAATAAAAATAGATAAATGAGAAGGGGACGAAGGTAGCGGAGAGAGACAAGAATATGCTCCTTACAATTTTTTCCAGAATGTCGAGTTAGGAGGGCATTTACCACTCTTAAGTCAACCTTCGGAAGTGGGGAAAACCAGCAGGGATTCCTTTGAGCAAATTTCCACTGTGTCAGATCTAATTATTTCCTCTAAATAATTTCTTATCCTTTAAAAGCTCTACGTGAAGGAATATTTGTCAATTATGGATATAAAATTATTTATTGTCGTTTTCTTGCAAAACATGTCAAGAGTGTGTCATATCGAGAGGGCCCACGACATGCGTGCACCTTTACAATCTGGCAGACATTCCTATTTCGGTCTGTTTTCAAAAGATGGGCTATAGATAATATTGAGTCCTTTTACAGACTCAAGTCGGCCAGCGAGGACATCAGTTTATTATAAACATGCGGTTGACATGTGCACTCGTTGGCGCAGAGGGCTATACCTCTTAAGAAGCATCTCTGACTGCGGATATCGCAGACGCCTCTTTGGCTAATATTTTCTCGTCCTGGGATTTTCCCGGTGGAAAATATTGGTCAGCCCATGGCACTCAATTAATATCAGGGACACGATGCTCACAGGGAATGTCCTACTTTCATATTTAAGTGATCTCTAAGTAGTATCTAATCACCCCAATGTCTAATGGTTTTGTTTGAACGTTCTCAATAGAACACTCAAAAACACTTAATTGGGAAGATAACTGAGGGTTCATCCTCAGGGCTTGGGGGATGGGGTTTTACTAGCGGCTCTCTTTGATATAGAGAAGGTTCCCAACGAACATACAGGATTTCTCCTTTTGAAACTTGTATTTGGCGCTGTGACGGCACGGCCTTATTGTCTCTACTTCATGATCTTATTAACCGCCAATAAAATTGACAATGCATACTCAATCTTCTTTTGTGTTATGTCATTGCTCCTCAGGGCAAAAGATTATCAAAGCATCAAACTAGCCAACTGTCCTCTTCTGAATTTGCTAAAGAGAAAGCAAGACAATTTGCTAATTAGTAACTATATGCCTACGACCAAACTTTGTCCTGGCGATAAAGGCATTTGGTTTTGCTACCTTGTAGGGAAAATCAGACTTTTTATTGCATGGGAAAGGTCCATATGCTATAAGTCTCAAGAATTTCGATGTCGACTATGTTGTCGATATTTTGATTGGAAGCATAAAACCTTCCATATAAACATGCTTACGGAATTTTCATGAGCGACCAGAACTATTTGCTGCCTATTTTCCATGCGGTGGACAGTTCTCAAGTCCCCTCATGGTCAAGTACTCATCCCTGTCTGTTTATACAGGATGAGGAAACTAACTTTCTCTGATGTTAATTTCCTCTTCCTATGATTCCACTTCATTCTACGGTGAATCATGGAAAAATGTTACTGTTTCTTCTAATCTAATCTATGGAAGAACAGCGACAAGTCTTTTCAATATGCTACAAACATTTCAGGATGTCCTTACTGACATTCCTGGACACACTGATGTCATTGAAACAATGACATTATACTTACTGACAATAACCCTATCAGGTTAGACCTTACCCTATTCCTATTCACTTTCAGACACAGGTCGAGAAAGAATTGGATGAAATGATTCGTTTGAAAATTATTGAACCATCCACTTCAGCATATTCTTCGTCCATGGTTATTGTTCGGAAGAAAGATAAGAACATACGCATTTGCGTCGATTATCGCAAATTGAACCAAGTCACGAAGTTCGATGCTGAACCGATGCCTCTATTAGAAGAGCTAACTTAATAGACTCTCTCTAATTCTAAATTTCTTTACCAAACTCGATTTGTGTCTAAAGGGTAATTGGCAAGTTCCGCTAACTGAACGAGCCAAACCTCTCACTGCTTTCTCAACACCTAGGGGTTTATTCCAATGGAATTTTCATTGCCTTTCGGTCTTATGAATGCCCCAGCTATTTTCGTACGCATGATGCGTCGAATTCTATCATACTTTAGTGATTCTTGGGAAGATCACTATTTGGGTTTATACGAATTACTGTCTACTTTACGCGAACATAATTTGACTGCAAAACTCTCTAAAGCCTATGTTCATCATCATCTCAACCCATAACCCGTCATGGGTCGTAGGGGTGCCATGGTGGAAGCATCAGCAGACATGGTCCTCCACTGCTCTCTATTCTCAGCAATGCGTACAAGTGTGGAAAAACCGTGTCCTGCCCATTCTTTGATGTTATCAGCCCAGGATTTTCTTTGCCTTCCTCTTCTCCGTTTACCTTCGACTGTTCCCTGGAGGATCGTTTTCGAAAGGGAGTCATGACGAGTTACATGCCCAAACCAGGCAAGCTTTCGACGTTTCACTATTGACAAAAGTGGTTCTTGGTGGCCTGCATAGGTGTTTATTTTCTCTCTAACATAGACATTTGTTTTGTGCTCTTTATAGCAAATGCGCAAAATTCTTCTATAACATTTATGCTCGAAAGCCTGAATCCTTCGCTCCGTATCTGCAGTGAGTGTCCAGCCCTCACACCCATACAAGAGAATAGATAATACAAGTGATTTGTATAATTTGATCTTCACAGGAAAAATGATGTTACTTTTCCAGATCACATTCAACCTTGTCATGGCAGCTGAGGCCATCTCAAGTCTTGTCTTGATTTCTTTACTTGATCTTCCATCACTACATATAGTGGACCCGAGATATTTAAAGGTGTTAACTTCTTATAACGTTTGCCCATTTAATGTAATATTGGTCGGAACATGTTTCTTATGGCTATTCACCAATATCTTGCTTTTTTCTATATTAATTTCCATCCCATACGTTCTTGTTACTTTCTCCAGTCTAGAGGTAAGGTCTTGAAGTTCTGATTCTGTTCCAGCTATCAGATCAATATCATCAGCAAAACGTAGATTACACAGAGGGCGGCCTCCAATTGATATGGTTGATTTATAATCGTAGAGAGCCTCCTGCATAATATGTTCTAGATATATATTAAAGAGCACTGGTGACAGGATGCATCCCTGGCGAACTCCTACAGTTGTTTTGAAAAATTCTTCAATGTCGTTGCTTGCAAAAACAGCACTGCTTGCGTCCTTGTATAGTGCTTCAATGATATCTATGATGTTGGTATCAAAATTGAATTTTCTCATTATTTGCCATAAGCCTTCATGCCAGACTCGATCGAAGGCTTTTGTGAAATCGATGAAGTTATGGCATAAATCATGTTGATGCTGGAGATGTTTTTTGATCAGTAATCTAATATTGAAGATTTGTTCTGAGGTACTTCTTTTTGGTCTAAAGCCAGCCTGTTCCTCTGACAAGATTTCTTCTGATTTCTGTTTTATTCTGTTCAAAAGTATCCTTAACATCACTTTACTTGGATGACTAATAAGGCTAATGGTTCTGTAGTTCTTGCACATTTTTAGATTTCTTTTCTTTGGAAGCCTATGTTGGGTTTAGTGAAATTTCTTTCCTTGGTCACTGTGTTGGTAATGGTCTCTTGAAGACAGAGAACCATAACATTTCTAAGATACTAAACATTTCTATCCCTAAGACGAAAAAGCAAGTACGCAGTCTCTTAGGTTTGATACAATTCTACGGAAGATTTATTCAAAATTTATCTTCTATTATGGCACCTCTTTCAACCCTACTGAAGAAAGGGTCTCCTAATATGGTGCACTGGTCCCAAGAATGCCAGTCTTCATTGGACCAGATTAAAACTTTATTCTCATCTCCCCCTATCTTAAGGCTACCTACTACTAATAAGACTTTTGTTCTTCGTAGTGACGCCTCATCCACTGGAATCGGGGCGGCACTAATGCAGGAGTATTCGGAAACTCTGCATCCTGTGATGTATATCTCTAGGAAATTGAATGCGGCTGAAAGGAACTACTCAGTTCTAGACCATGAATTGTTGGCTATAGTATGGTCTATTCTTAAGTTACAAAGATTCCTTCTCGGCGCGCATTTCATTGTGGAAACCGACCAAAAAGCTCTTACAGCTATTCAGAGTAAGAACTTGAAGAGCTCGAGATCTACTCGATATGCCATTGCTCTTCAACCCTTTCACTTTACGGTGCGAGCTATCCGTGGTTCGGATAATGTGATGGCGGACATTCTGTCCAGATGCCCACATGATTCCACTTGACTATTGTGTCCTAGTTTTCCTGATTTACTTTGAAACTTATAACAATACTTTTCTACATCTACATATCTGTACATCTATTCTCACTTTTAGTGAATTCATAGTATTATACTGTGTGATTGCCGTTCTCTGTTTCCATCTTTGGTATAGCAGGGAAGGTTTAAGGCTCACAATATAATGGCCGTAATATCACTCGGCCACAGTATAGTTAAAAATTTATATTTCATTATTATATATTACAAAAATCTTACGGTTGTCAAATAGAATTGTATTCTTTGTATTCTCTTAGCAAGTCATTGATGTTCGCAGAGAAGCAGTACATTATGCCAACCAGGAAGTTTTGAGATGTGCTTACTTACACTTCGGATGTTACAGTAGATGTGCCCTCTCAGTCTAGGATCTGGAATTCATTGTTCATATTCGTAGTAATATTATGTATAAGATTATGTAAAAAAAATATTGTTGTATATTAACATGAAGTAATTTTTATGTTGCTATTTGTTTGTATATCTAAAGCGGTACATTAAGATTATAACACCGCTATTCTTGATGATGTTTTGATCTCTAGACTTGAAGATAAGTTACTTGATATCAGATAAATGTTAGTTGGTTTTTATAGCGTGATGCAAATGTTGATGTGTAATTGGCCAGGTATGCGTGTCGATGTCACCTGAACAGTGTAATGGTGTGGTGAAGATCTGGGTCACTCACGCTGACAGCATACATGGTCCTTGTACGATGATGATGATGATGTGAGACATGGGTGTGTGCAGACGCGAATGCGTTTAGGATCATATATGGTATACAATGCACCCAGTCACACTCGTACAGAAGCCAATGATGGTTGCAACTACTGGAAACAGTTCATACATTTATTCACAGCACTAACAGTAGTATCACACAGGAACAGTCAATGTAAACAGGTTCATGTACATCATGTTAATTGAAATGGCTTGGTACATATCAGGCCTTCTAAAGCTGGTAAACATTCACATATGTGGGCATGGTCAATAGTGGTATGTCCTTTAACGTACAGTTCATATGGCCACTTTGGTATCTCTGACTGAACGCGTCAGATACCTGAATAACTCCGTCATACAAAAGACGAGCCCTTAACTCAAGTAATCCTATTACCAGGGCCGTCGTTCGACTTGGCATAACATGCCAGTTCATCTTTTCATGCTGTAGAATAGTGGCCATTACACAGGCCTAAATATGACATCAGCTGTGTACTCTTCATAAGCAGGTTGCCTAACCCTGCTATAATGTTTGTATAAATCTACCGCCAATCTGCGGTTTCCACCATATATAATTTCGTCACTGGACTTCTGTTCATATAAAGACGAATAGTCTTACATAGCTATCTTGAGCACAAAATATAAGTTCTGCATACAGGAACTGTGAGCTGTTCTCACAGGCTAGATAAGCATTTAACAAATTCTGCAACCGAATTTGTAGTAATGATAAGGTCGGTGTTACCTTGAAACGAATCCTCAGAACATAAGAAATAACACTGTCGTCATTCCTGACGTACAGTAATCACTGGGGAAAACTGCCAACGCAGTCACTTTGAAGATTTTCCTTCCCCAGGATACAACGGACATTGACGTCCAACAGAAGCCAGTCTCAACTCTCCCTGACGGAAGTCTAATTTCGCGCTCTACAACTGTGCATGGCACATAGCCTGGAACTGTTTACCTTTGACCCTAAAGATCAAACACAATGAATGAACCAAAAAGGGAGATAACCCCTAATCAACCTGACACAGCAAAGTTAAGACATAGTTCCCCAACTTTGACCAGGGTGAAAAAACATACAACCAATAAATCAACATTTGAAACTCCATCAAAATGACCGCAACATATTACTGCACCCCCGCCCCCCACCCACCCCCCCCACCCCCCCCCCCCCCCCCCCACCCCCCCCGCCTCCCCCTCTCCCCCCCCCCCCCCCCCCCGGAGTTTGCCCCAGAGCCCCACCGCCCCACCCCCCCCCCCCCCCCCCCCCCCCCCCCCCCCCCCCCCCCCTGTAAAAAAAAAGACACATTAAAAAATATATATATATTCATGAGCAAGATAGCACAAGCATCAATTATGCCCATGAAAGAATGAACCTAATATCAGGTACCATAGACGCATAAACAAAGCGTCTGGAGAGAGTAAAAATCATCGCCCTTCATAAGAGAAAATATTTCCTCTAAGCAAAACAAACTCGGGAGGTACCATTAAAGAAACCTAAGTTGCTGGCAATACCAATCATAGATATATCAAAAATTATGCAATACTATAATTATAGCAATATACAAATATCATGAACTACAATACTATACCATCAACATATCTAATGGATATACATCATGGATGGACATAACCAAATTTATTAAAGTCATTATACATCATCCAACTAATGACACAATTGTGTTAATATATATTATGATATTAAGAACAGACATAAGTCTGGAAGTGTATCAGGAAATCTAGGACATAAGATTTAAATGGAATCATGTGGGCATCTAGACAACATGTCTGCCATCACATTATCCGAACCACGGATAACTCGCACAGTGAAACGGAAAGGTTGAAGAGCAATCGCATAACGAGTAGATCTCGAGCTCTTCAAATCCTTACTTTGCATAGCTGTAAGAGCTTTTTGGTCGGTTTCCATAATGAAATACGCACCCAGAAGGAACCTTTGTAGTTTAAGAATGGACCAAACCATGGCCAACAATTCACGGTCTAAAACCGAGTAATTCCTTTCTGCCGCATTCAGCTTCCTAGAAATATACATTACAGGATGCAGAGTTCCTGAATACTCCTGCATTAGTGCCGCTCCAATCCCAGTGGAAGAGGCATCACTACAAAGGACAAAAGTCTTATCAATCGTTGGTAGTCTTAAGATAGGATGAGATGAGAACAAATTCTTAACCTGATCCAATGACGATTGGCATTTTTGGGACCAACGCACCATATTAGGAGAACCTTTTTTCAATAACGCTGAAAGTGGTGCCATAATGGAGGATAGATTATCAATGAATCTTCCATAGAATTGTATTAATCCCAAGAGACTACGTACTTGCTTTTTTGTCTTCGGGACTGAGATATTTAATATCTTAGAAATGTTTTGGTCCTCTGTCTTCTACAGACCATGACCAACCCGATGACCTAGGAAAGATATTTCACTAAACCCAACAAAAGCTTTAGAGGGTTTTGCAGTCAAACTATGCTCACGTAGAGTAGATAGTAATTCATTTAAACCTAAATAGTGTTCTTCCCAAGTATCACTGAACAGACAGATGTCGTCTAAATATGCGATGACATCTGTACGATACGATAGAATTCGTCGCATCATGCGCACAAAAGTTGCTGGGGCGTTCATAAGCCCGAAAGGCATAAAATTCCACTGAAATAAACCCCTAGGTGTTGAAAAAGCAGTGAGAGACTTGGCGTGTTCCGTCAAAGGGACTTGCCAATAACCTTTCGACAAGTCTAGTTTAGTAAAGAATTTAGCTTTAGAAAGTCTAATAAGTAGATCATCTAATAAAGGCATAGGTTCAGCATCGAACTTCGTAACTTGATTTAATTTGCGATAATCAACGCAAATATGTATGTTATTGTCTTTCTTTTGAACAATAACCATGGACGAAGAATAAGCTGAAGTGGATGGTTCAATTATTTTCAATTGAATCATTTCATCCAATTCTTTCTCGACTTGTGCTTGAAAATGAATAGGCATAGGGTATGGTCTTACTCTGATCGGATTACGATCAGTAAGTATGATGTCATGTTCAATGACATGTGTGTGTCCAGGAATGTCGGTAAGGACATCCTGAAATGATTGTAGCGTAGAAGATACCTGACGCTGTTCCTCAAAAGACAAGTTCGAAGAGATGGTAACGCTTTTCCATGATTCCGTAGAATTAAGTGGAATCACGGGAAGAGGTAAGTTAACATCAGAAAAAGTAGTTTCCTCATCCTGTATAACAGACAGGGATGAGATATGACCATGTTGGACTGGAGAATCGTCCATCGCCTGGAAAATAGGCTGTAAATAGTCTGGTCGTTCAATAAATTCCGTAAGCATATTTATATGAAAGGTTTTATGCCTTCCATCAACATCGACAATATAGTCGACATCCGAAATTTTAGAGACTATAGTGTATGGACCTTTCCAAGAAATGAGAAGTCTGTTCTCCCTCGAGGGAAGTAAGACAAACACTTTGTCTCCAGGACAAAGTTGATGTAGGCGTCTTTTCTTATTAGCGAATCGCCTAGCCTTTTCTTTAGCAAATTCTGATGATGAAGTAGCTAACCTGCATGATTCGATAATTTTTTCCCTAAGAGCAATGACATATTCATATGACGATTGTGTATCATCGTCAATATTATCGGCAGTGATCAGATCGTGTAGCAAGGACATAGGACCGCGCGATTGCGCGCCAAAGACAAGTTCAAAAGGAGAAAATCCTGTATGCTCGTTGGGAACCTCTCTATAAGCAAAGAGAGCTGCAGGTAGGACCCTGTCCCAATCATCAGGATGATCCTCTGTTATCTTGCCAAGTAAGTTCTTTAGTGCCCTATTAAGACGTTTAACCAATCCATTGGACATTGGATGATAAATACTACTGAGAGACCTTTTAATGTCCAGAGTAGCCATTACCTGAGACATAGTGTCCGATATTAATTGAGTGCCGTGGTCTGATAGTATTTCTCCGGGAAATCCCAGTCGAGAAAATATGAGCCAAAGAGCATCTGCGATATCAACAGTTGATATGCTTTTAAGAGGAATAGCCTCTGGCCAACGCGTGCACATGTCAACGCAAGTAAGGATAAATTGATGTACTCTGGCTGACTTAATCTTAAACGGGCCAATAATGTCTATTGCCATTTTCTGAAACGGCCGAATAGGAATATCTGCGGCCTGAATAGGTGCAGCATGTCTAGGACCTCTAGACTTGACCTCTTGACAAATTTTGCAAGATCGGCAATAAATTAGTATGTCTTTGTTCACGAATGGCCAAAAGAAGGACGCAGGGACTCTAGTCTTAGTTCTGGAAAAACCCATATGTCCAGCACACTGAGAATCATGTGTATGTTGAAGAATTAAGGCTCTCATACACTTAGGCACAAGAATTTGCGAATGCATAGACTTGTCCGAGTGTTGTACCATTCGTACCAATATACCATTCTTCATAGTGATATACGATCTGTGATTCGTATTCTGATTAGGATCACCTTTCTTTGCGAGAAGGAAGAATTTCTTTAAAGAAGGATCTTCTTCTTGTCGTTTAACAAACGAGTCATGCGAAATCACCAAGTGATCGTCTTGGCTATCAACTCCATTACTATCATCAGATGAAGTTGGAGGGATAAGAGCTTGGGCTCTTGTTACCACTGCATTGACCGTTTGGATATTTTGTTCCTCCCAAATAGAAATTTGTTGCGGGGTGCATTCCTTAACCCCATGAATATGACCGATTATAAGATCCGAAATAGGATTAGGAAGAAGACACGCGTGGACATCTCCTGTAAAGAAGGGAGTATCAATGTTAATGACAGCAGTAGGATATTTTTCCATGGTACCCCCAAATGTAACACATTTGACCACCTTTCCTGTGTAACAGCGTTTATCTATTAGAGACTGTCTAACCCCGACAGTAGTACATCCAGAATCAAAAAGCACTGAGACTGGACTATCATTCACTAGACCTTTATGCAAGATGAGAGATCCTCTCCCATCATGCGCAACTGTAGCAGGAAGAGCGGGAAGAGGATGACCACAAATTAAGGTAGATACAGACGATGGCTCAAACAATGTTGAGCATTGGGAGCATTCAGTTGCTCTCCCAAAATCGAAAGCACAACCAGTGATAGCATTAGAGTTCCCACTATCATTTACTTGATTACAGGCTCCATTAAACTCTTGTTGTGCAGAGTTTGCCTGTTGGTAAGCTTTTCTTTTGTTATATCTAGGTCTATCGCGATTATCATTTCCCCTGTAATTGTTATCATATTGCCTATTGTAATTATCATTCCAGTTTGAATCCCGGTTTGTATATTCACCATCGTCATATTCTTGACGTCGAGAATGGTTATCCCGAGAAGAAAAGCTTGGATAGTTTTTACTGTGATAACCTTTGCGATAGTGTCTAAAATTATTACCACCAAAATTACGAGAACTACCATCTCGTCTCCAGTTCTTAGAAGAAGAACCTTCATATGTTGGATTACTCTGCTTATGAGTGTAATTCTGATTACTTTTCTTATTCCAGTTTTGTTGAGCACCCTGAAATTTCTTATTGAAATTAGGGCCATATGGTGCTGCCGAAGCAACTGGCAACCCTTCTTTCACTTTAGAATTGCTAACTGTAGCATGGGGATGCGTGGTGGCATACTGGCAACAGTATTCCTCCATGTCTTTTAAGTTTTTGGGCTTACGCTTATGAAGAAATGCAAGGAAAGAATCATTAACAGATGACAAAACTTTGTCTCAAAGTAATACGTCCATTAGGCCTCCATATGTTTTCTCAGTTTGAGACAACTCAATCCATCTTTGTAATAAAATCAGAGAAATCTACTCCATTTTCTGGCAACATTGTCCTAAAACGAAGACGATAATCTTCTTCTTTTAGTTGATATTTTTTTAGTAATGCTGCTCTGACAACATCATAATTAGTTCTGTTATGTTCCTCTATTGTCATAAGAGTAGTCACTGTTTCACCTGTAAAAAATTCCATCAATTGTTCGACATATTTTTCCTTTTTTATCTTATGCGTATCACATAAAAATTGAAATCTATCCAGATAATCACATATGTCGTCCTTTAAAGGATTGAAATGTGGTAATGTGATCCTACTAGCAAACTCCTTTGTCGTACCCGAAGTTGCTTGATGAGCACAAATATTTGTCAATTTCAATTTCTCTAATTCCACAGTTGCGAGTCTTTCCTCATGTTCCATTTTCTGTTTCTCTTTCCTTGCCTCCGCTTCCCTATCCAATCTTCTATTTTCCGCCTCTGCCAGAAGTTTTCTTTCCTCTGCAGCAGCTTGAAGTTTTCTTTCCTCTGCAGTAGCTTGAAGTTTTCTTTCCTCTGCTTGAAGTTTTCTTTCCTCTGCAGCAGCTTGAAGTTTTCTTTCCTCTGCAGCAGCTTGAAGTTTTCTTTCCTCTGCAGCAGCTTCATTTTTTTGTTTTTCCATTTCCATCTGGAAATTTCTTTCATCAGCTTGCATTTGCAACCTTAAATTCTCAGCATCTATCTTCTTTTGTTCAGCTTGCATCTGCAATCTTAAATTCTCAGCATCTATCTTCTTTTGCTCAGCTTCTGCTTTCTTTTGTTCAGTTTCTGCTTTCAATTTATTTTCCTCTTTTTGTCTCTTTTCTTCTGACTTTAATACCATAGCAAATTGAGCAGTCGCGAATTCTTCCAATTCCTTACCAGACTTGCCAAGGGATTTCCCTTGTCCAATGAAGTATTCCAGTGTAGACATTCTGTCTAATGAGATCAGTAACCTGAAAAATTAAATAAATTACCTTATCCCACTTTAATGGGAGACAAGTCTTCAATATCAGACTTGTATACTCAGTTCAGTTTATTTCACTCTCTTTGAGAGACAAGTCTTAGTCAAAGACCTTGTATGGTTACCTTGTTTCTTTATAATAATATTCTATCAATAATCTCAATATGAATAGTGTATCATATTAATAACAATAATAATAATACATGACCAAGTATATGTATGTAGACTGTGTATGACAATAATAAATACAAGGACAAAGATACAGAACAACAACCGAAAACGTTCGCAGACGTCAAATAAACAATACAGCGAAACTAAGGAAAATGTTACAAAAATGTGTAAAGATGACTGCGAAAAGTAAACAGGACAAATGGCAACACTGTTATAAACAAAAAAGGTGTAAAGAAATAAATGAAAGGAAGGAGAGATGAACAGATACAAACAAAGCAAAACGTAAATCAAAGAATGGAAAATTAACGAAAACAACACTAATACATCTCGTCACAGCTAAACGTAAATAGCAACAATTGTCGCTAGCAAATCCCAATTAAGGAAATTTGCAGTCCTTACAGAAAACGCTCTCAATAGACAACCTCTATTACGTGGTATGATCTAAAGGAGTCACCTTTCCCAACCATCCCGCTGAAAACACCAGAAAAATACACAACAATAATACAAATAGCATAAATATCATCAATGGAATGTGTTGCAAACAAAGTTTAGTTAAAAATAACAGTATAGTAACTCTCTTGCTCTTTGTCAACACGGGAGTACAATGTCAAGCGCGCAATGATTGTTAGATCCACAATAACATGTAGTGGTCTCCAGGAACATAAAGTCACTATGACCTTCTCGATGAATAGTTGAGACTTGAGGCCCAATGTTGAAAAAGTTCGTAGACGGTATTGTTTACAAAAAATACTTGACCTCGAACTACGTGACTTGAACGTTCAGATGTTGAAGAGTCTGTTGACTGTAACGTGTAAACAACCAGCGGTACTGTTTACAAAAAATACTTGACTTGTGTGCAGCTGTGGTCCACGTAGCAATATTGACTAGATGCCAACTCCAGGACTTGTACCAACTGTGTTTCATATAGCATTATCACATAGATGCTAACACTGTTTATGTGGGTCAACAGTCAATGACCTATTTCTACTGTCCTGTGTAGTCAAAACTTGGAAATGTAGAGTACTACGGATGTGTGTTATTTATAGCTGTAAACCTTGATCGTTCCAATCTGTAGTCGAAACCAAAATTGAAGCCGTAAAGCCCACGGAACTGGCCTACCAGTAATGTTAGTTGGTTTTTATAGCGTGATGCAAATGTTGATGTGTAATTGGCCAGGTATGCATGTCGATGTCACCTGAACAGTGTAATGGTGCGGTGAAGATCTGGGTCACTCACGCTGACAGCATACATGGTCCTTGTACGATGATGATGATGATGTGAGACATGGGTGTGTGCAGACGCGAATGCGTTTAGGATCATATATGGTATACAATGAACCCAGTCACACTCGTACAGAAGCCAATGATGGTTGCAACTACTGGAAACAGTTCATACATTTATTCACAGCACTAACAGTAGTATCACACAGGAACAGTCAATGTAAACAGGTTCATGTACATCATGTTAATTGAAATGGCTTGGTACATATCAGGCCTTCTAAAGCTGGTAAACATTCACATATGTGGGCATGGTCAATAGTGGTATGTCCTTTAACGTACAGTTCATATGGCCACTTTGGTATCTCTGACTGAACGCGTCAGATACCTGAATAACTCCGTCATACAAAAGACGAGCCCTTAACTCAAGTAATCCTATTACCAGGGCCGTTGTTCAACTTGGCATAACACGCCAGTTCATCTTTTCATGCTGTAGAATAGTGGCCATTACACAGGCCTAAATATGACGTCAGCTGTGTACTCTTCATAAGCAGGTTGCCTAACCCTGCTATAATGTTTGTATAAATCTACCGCCAATCTGCGGTTTCCACCATATATAATTTCGTCACTGAACTTCTGTTCATATAAAGACGAATAGTCTTACATAGCTATCTTGAGCACAAAATATAAGTTCTGCATACAGGAACTGTGAGCTGTTCTCACAGGCTAGGTAAGCCTTTAACAAATTCTGCAACCAAATGCGTAGTAATGATAAAGTCGGTGTTACCTTGAAACGAATCCTCATCATCATCTCAACCCATAACCCGTCATGGGTCGTAGGGGTGCTATGGTGGAAGCATCAGCAGACAGGGTCCTCCACTGCTCTCTATTCTCAGCAATGCGTACAAGGGTGGAGAAACCGTGTCCTGCCCATTCTTTGATGTTATCAGCCCAGGATTTTCTTTGCCTTCCTCTTCTCCGTTTACCTTCGACTGTTCCCTGGAGGATCGTTTTCGAAAGGGAGTCATGACGAGTTACATGCCCAAACCAGGCAAGCTTTCGACGTTTCACTATTGACAAAAGTGGTTCTTGATGGCCTGCATAGGTGTTTATCTTCTCTCTAACATAGACATTTGTTTTGTGCTCTTTATAGCAAATGCGCAAAATTCTTCTATAACATTTATGCTCGAAAGCCTGAATCCTTCGCTCCGTATCTGCAGTGAGTGCCCAGCCCTCACACCCATACAAGAGAATAGATAATACAAGTGATTTGTATAATTTGATCTTCACAGGAAAACTGATGTTACTTTTCCAGATCACATTCAACCTTGTCATGGCAGCTGAGGCCATCTCAAGTCTTGTCTTGATTTCTTTATTTGATCTTCCATCACTACATATAGTGGACCCGAGATATTTAAAGGTGTTAACTTCTTCTAACGTTTGCCCATTTAACGTAATGTTGGTCGGAACATGTTTCTTATGGCTATTCACCAATATCTTGCTTTTTTCTATATTAATTTCCATCCCATATGTTCTTGTTACTTTCTCCAGTCTAGAGGTAAGGTCTTGAAGTTCTGATTCTGTTCCAGCTATCAGATCAATATCATCAGCAAAACGTAGATTACACAGAGGTCGGCCTCCAATCGATATGGTTGATTTATAATCGTAGAGAGCCTCCTGCATAATATGTTCTAGATAAATGTTAAAGAGCATTGGTGACAGGATACATCCCTGGCGAACTCCTACAGTTGTTTTGAAAAATTCTCCAATGTCATTGCTTGCAAAAACAGCACTGCTTGCGTCCTTGTATAGTGCTTCAATGATATCTATGATGTTGGTATCAAAATTGAATTTTCTCATTATTTGCCATAAACCTTCATGCCAGACTCGATCGAAGGCTTTTGTGAAATCGATGAAGTTATGGTATAAATCATGTTGATGCTGGAGATGTTTTTCGATCAGTAATCTAATATTGAAGATTTGTTCTGAGGTACTTCTTTTTGGTCTAAAGCCAGCCTGTTCCTCTGACAAGATTTCTTCTGATTTCTGTTTTTATTCTGTTCAAAAGTATCCTTAACATCACCTTACTTGGATGACTAATAAGGCTAATGGTTCTGTAGTTCTTGCACATTTTTAGATTTCCTTTCTTTGGAAGCGGTATTACTAATGACTGCGTCCATTCTTTTGGCCATTTTTTTGTACTCCATATCTTCTGGCAAATTGTTGTCATGATTTTTACTATATCTGGTCCTCCATATTTCAAGAGCTCTGCTGGTATATTATCCACACCCGGTGACTTCCCTCCTTTCATCGAACATATAGCCTCTTCCACTTCTTCCCGTAGTATTGCTGCATTTCCGAGTTCTCTGTTTTCGCACTTAATGTTGTTTAATATGCCTAAGTCAGTGTCAAGTTTACAGTTATATAATTCTTTACAATATTCCTCAGAACATAAGAAATAACACTGTCGTCATTCCTGACGTACAGTAATCACTGGGGAAAACTGCCAACGCAGTCACTTCGAAGATTTTCCTTCCCCAGGATACAACGGACATTGATGTCCCACAGAAGCCAGTCTCAACTCTACCTGACGGAAGTCTAATTTCGCGCTCTACAACTGTGCATGGCACATAGCCTGGAACTGTTTACCTTTGACCCTAAAGGTCAAACACAATGAATGAACCAAAAAGGGAGATAACCCCTAATCAACCTGACACAGCAAAGTTAAGACATAGTTCCCCAACTTTGACCAGGGTGAAAAAACATACAACCAATAAATCGACGTTTGAAACTCCATCAAAATGACCGCAACAATAAGATTATATATGTAACTTTTGCTATATTATAATTATGCCAGCATTGTAATGTACGTTGGTGGCTCCTCCCTGGAATGGTATACTTAGAGAAATATTTTCTCTAATGAAATTTATTTTCACCAGATGCTCCATGCATCGACTTAGCCTCACATTAGGCATTATATTTATTTGTGATACTATTCATCCGCGCATCATTCATGCGTTATGAGCCTGTTGTAGGTTGCTCTTGGATGTTCTTTAAAAAAAAAAAAATGTTTCATTTTTTTCCCCGGGAGGTGCGGTAAACTGTTGCGTGCAGTTTCTCGCTGTGTATAATATTCTGCTTTAGTGTATATGTCTATTTGGTAAATATTAATCTTCATTCCTGACCTAAGGGATGTCACCCAGGATTTTACTGGGAGGTGTATTTAACAGTGGTTGTCTGTCCACTGGTTTCAACTTACGGGTTTAAAATTAGAACCGAGGTCTGGTTGCATGTCCATATTTGGGCTTATGGCTAGCTTTTCTAAGAATGTTTGCAACTAGAGCTTAGGTCTTAATTCATGACCATATAAGGCTTCAATGGTCAGTCTTTACCTGGAATGTGTTGAAACACTGCCCCTGAGTTTCGCTCAAGGAAGCGTAGCATCTTCGGCGCATGCACGAATTAGTAGGGGTTAAGCGAGATTTCCGATCTGGGAGTCGAACGAAAAATGTCAGAGGGTTAAGACGTGTTCCGACGTCTTTGTGTTTTCGGCTTCATGCCTTGGGAAATGGAAAACCTCTGTGGATGGACTTAGAAGTATTTGAAGATATTCCCCGATGATAGTGATATATTTCTATACGTCTAGGAGACGTGTGTGTGTGTGTTATTAGTGCATTCTGATGGTCTATCAAGGTAAATGGACATTTTGTTATTCTCCTTGGCTATCAGTGTCACGTACCACATATATTTGTCAGCTCATTGACTTTTCCCAGGGTGGGAAAGCATCTAACAGTTTACGTGAGCTAAGCTCTTAATTTAGGCTGACTTTATTAGCTGAGGGCTTGTGTACGCCCATGAAACATTGCATTTTTTATGCATCCCGCTGTTTCAGCGGTAATATATTATAGACAAGGTCTGACCCACCGTGTTTGCCAGTCACAGATGCTAGTTAAACTTATAGGCCTGCTACCTTAAGGCCTGTTGCATGCAAGCAACGCATCTGATGAACTCATGTCAGGAAAGAGTTGGTTAACTCGTGTATCAACACCCGCGAGCAATGCGGGGTATTTTTGCTGAGGCTTGTTTGGAACGGAACTTAGATTGTGATCAACAATCGTGCTTAGGCCCAGCTTACTGACTTGTGATATATGATACTATCCATGTACTATCGTCATGTCTACATGTTCCTGAGTCTTGTTAAATGATCATGTCTACAACGTTCCTGAGTCTTGTTAAATGATCATGTCCTGATGTCGTCGTACTACATTAAAGTTTGAGAAAAAGTCAGTTGCTGTTACAACCTTCACTGACTTCTACTTGTGACTGAGTGTGAGTACTGAGCCAGTGTTTAGAACTGTACATCCATTCGCGTATATTACATCTACACTCATACTCTATGTCAACACTGCACTTTGCCAGCGCCTCAACACTTAACGAACAGGCTGACCTACATTCACGTTCCTGCACTGCCTGGGTTGACCTGACCTCTACACTCACATACACAGTGCTGTACCCTTCATAATTGTAAACAAGTAAACAGTCAGCTGCTTTATGATAAGGTATCTCAGGATGACCAACCAATATTACACCTTATCACATCTCATATACCAAAGATTGGAATTATCGCATCTCATATACCAAAGATTGTAATTATAGCATTTCATATACCAAAGATTGTAATTAATGTATCTTATGTACCAAAAATTGTAATTATGGCATCTCATATAGCTAAGATTGTCAATAATGTCATCTTATATACTAAAGATTGCCATTTTTCTTAATAATTTTCCACTGGCCCCTGAGATATGATTTTCCTGTCCATTATTCATATTCCTCCATTAGTTGTAGCTTTTGATGCTGATTCATCTGTGTGTGTGTGTGTATGTATAAATATATATATCTATGTAGGCCAATTCTGTAGTGGCAAACAATTTCATGATATATTCCATGCGTCCTTTCTGCATCTATCTGACTGCTTTTTTTGTTATTTTGTAACTTCTAGTATGTTGTCTGACCATTCTGGGAATTTTATTCTCCTGTTGTAAACTGTATAGAGTTCCTTGCCATTATTCTTCATGTTGTCCTCGTATGTTCTGTGATTGTTGATCTCTTCAATGCATTTTTTTTATCTAACTACTCTTTCCTTAACCTTCTTATCCCCCATGATAATTTAACCTCCACAAAACCTGGAATACTTTTCTTGCTGATTTACTTAAACTCTTTCACCCTCTGTGAGGCACAGGCACATCAAAAAGGCTCATCTATTTCACACATTCAAGTCAGCAATCTATAAATCATTTTATCTGTCCTTCACCTAAGATGAAACAGTTGCCCCTTTGTCATGGTTATAAAAATCGGACATGGTGGGGAAACTTCCTTGCAGTGTTCCTGGCAAAATGACATGCTCTATCTGGATTATCACATAGAGATGCTTGCATAACTGTGCCTGGTTTATCATAATGAGGTGTTTGTACAACAGTGCCTGGATTATCACAAAGAGGTGCTTGTATAACTGTGCCTGGATTATCACAAAGAGGTGCTTGTATAACTGTGCCTGGATTATCACAAAGAGGTGCTTGTATAACTGTGCCTGGATTATCACAAAGAGGTGCTTTTATAACTGTGCCTGGATTATCACAAAGAGGTGCTTGTATAACCGAAGGCTATTAGGAAATGACTTTTACCTTGAAGTTTTTGAGAGTTGGCTTGCCGCTCTTGAAAGACTGGTAGGATCTCTGGAAGTTCTCCTCATTCCAGACAGTGGTGAAGTCCCAACATCATGCATTGAGGGTTCTTTGTGATCTGAAAATCCATAAGAAATTATGCTGCTGTGACTAAAGTTAAGAAAATATTAATAGTGTGCCTTCTTTCACACTTACTATACTATGTGTGTGCGTTTGTCATGTGCAGTAAACAGACTGTTGATATAAAGTTTAAAGATACTGTTGAAGGTATTTCCTTTCAGCTCAAAATTAATAAAAAATTCATTCATCCAGGTTGACTGGCACAAACGAACAAACTTTATTTTCAAAGGGCTAAGAATTGGGCGCGCAGGTCCGTCTAACATTCTGCCCTTCCACTCTCACTTATCTTGCATACTAAACCCTTTCATTCCCACATGTTACTTTAAGCATTAATTTAAGGGCATACAACATTATAAAGGTAATATAACAGCATACACCGATAGTACCCAATCATAATCAAAATTAAGTATGTTTTTGTTAAAAACATCCAAGAATGTAAAGAAAAAAAAAACAACAACAAAAGCAAACAACAAACACACAAATCCACACATCTATACAGTTAATCAGACAATAATTCGAGTATAATCACATTAGGGTAACATAGAATCAGAAATGAAATATTGGACAGCCTGCTATTGAGTGAGTAGGGACTTTGTGTGTTTTTCTTTGCCCTCCCTAACTCAAGAGCATAATCAGATAGAACAAACAAACTTTATCTTCAAAGGGTTTAGAATTGGGCACGCAGGCCTGTGTAACATGCCAATGGGTAACTGGTCAAAGTACAGGGCGTCTGAGAATTATTTACCGGGTTATAAAGCTCAATAACCTTGAGTGGATACAAGTGTTATGGATAAATGATACTGCATTTGCAACCTTAGCCCAAGCAGTTTTATATGTCACATTCATTGAAACTGACTGCAAATGTGCTGCTGCAAAGCATATGGCGGGAACTGGACACTGTACTGTACGTGTTTCAAAGGGTGCCCACATGGAGACAATAGAAAAACTGTATCCTAAGCTTTTCATTCTGAATGTGAATTTCAATGAATGTGACCAATAAAATTCCCTGGGATAAGGCTGTAAACGCAGTATCATTTATCCGTAGCACTCGTATCTGCTCAAAGTTAGTGAACTTCATAATCCGATGAATAATTCTTGTACACCCTGTATTTCTCAGTCTTCCTTTTCTCATTGAACTGATTTTACCAGTTGTTGACCCAAGTAATAACAAATATTAATAATTAAAATATAAGAAACATTTTTGTCTGATCATAGAAATAAATAACATTTTGCATTAACTGAACAAATTTGAGTTTACAGTGAACCACCATTGCAGTTAGCTCTGTCATAGGAAAACTGCATTAATGTAGCAATTTGTTTTACATGATCAGGTTGCTAGCTCCTTGCAGGACCAAATATTAGTCAGTTGTAACAAAATGCTGCAGACGGCACTGCTCACTACTCAGACTTCCTTAGACGATTTCTTGGACTAAGTACCACTGCGTTCTATTCCACGCATTTACGGATCTAGCTAAGTGACCTTTTACTTGTTCCGAAATTTTGTTCATTCTTTTTTTCATTTCGTTGATTATTTACTTTCTTGTTTCGGTATTTATTTCAGGTTTTACGATTTTCTTGTATTATTATTGTTCTATTTTCGCTCATCACTGTGGGTGTTTACTTTTTCCATCTGCCTGTATCGCTCATTTGGTGTATGTTTCTCATCATCGTATGTTTTTGTAGTACCTATATGTAATTTTTGTCCTTGTCACCTGTTTGTGGCTGACGAAGGGTAAAACCCGAAACGTCCCTTGTTTCATGTGAACCGTTATTTGTAGAACTGATTCAATACCGTTTTATTGGTTTATATACTTATGTCACTACTCAGCCAACTCAGACGACACTCATGGGAACCATGCTGGGTTATGTTGAACATGGCTGATACTAATCTGTAATTCTAATTACTTTAAAAGTTAATATTCAACAAATATACATATGTAACTTTCCCCACATTTTATAAAAATGTAAAAACAAATAAATGTTGATCATTCTAAAGCTCTTGAAGTGAATTTAATTGTGAAAGCTATATCTCAAAACACTGACATATATTTGATTACTGTGGTGATGTGTCACATTTAGTACAGACATGAGTATGATAAAATACATATAATTTCGCAACACACATTATAATTGTAACATATTTTCATCATTTTGAAGTTTCTGAAATGACCTTCCTTGTGAAATCAATATTTCAAAAATACTGATATATAAATTTGATTATTGTGGTGATGTGTCAAATTTAGTACAGATACGAGTTTAATAAATATATGTAACTTTGATTGTGTATTTCTTGACTGCCTAGAAAGCTGAAACTTGAGGATGTTATAGAGGGGCCACTGAATTTTTGCTCAAAATCCAGGCAATCAAGAAAGATGTAGAAAATGGGGGGGGGGGAGAATTTAAGAAAAATTCAAAATGGTGGCTAGTGGTGTATACATCTGACCAGTTGATTCTGCATATTTCCTGATGTTCTGTAAAGCTGAAAATTTGTGATTACCTGAAATTTGCCTGTAATAGACAGGCTTATGTATCAAATAATAATTCTAAAAGCATTTTCATTATTGTCGAGTTCTTGAAGTGACGTTTCTTTCTATCTTCCTTTTCAGTCATTTCTGACTGTACCCCCGAAACATAGTATCGGTGGCATGAGGTTGGGAACTTGAATAAAGAGGTCAAGCTGTTGCCCATGCAGCATGCCTCTGCTGGTGCAATCAGAGGAACGGCACGGCCGTTACAGTCTGAAACCAGAGTATTTAGGTTTGCTATACCTCATGTCATGTCTGATGCTATACCTCATGTCCTGTATGAACTAATAAAAGCGCTCTTTCCGTGAGGGTCAGAGCTTGGTAAGCATGTATTAGCTCTAGAATTCCACAGTTATCCAAGTAGGATCATGTCATCTAAGGAACCTTGACTGATTTAATGAGCCATTCGCGGTTTCACCATGAGACAGTGTGAACTTAGACATGCATGGCTTAATCTTTGAGACAAGCGTATGACTACTGGCAGGATCAACTAGATAACTGTCCAGACAGACGTGCGTCTTCTTTGACCTATCGCGCGGGGAGGGAGACAGCGCTCTGTGCAGAGTGGATCCCGGTGGCCCTGATGATTTTTTTCTTGCTTTCTTCGCCTCAGGTGAGAATTGTAATGTTATGATGTATGTATATAAGCATTACCTCGTCATCTACACAAGCACACACATGTTTCAGAAAGCACTCAGTATAAGCATGTTCAGTTCGTAGCCATGTTTATTTACAGAATATCGTACATGTCAAGATTCGCATTATATTACAATGTGTGGTTCGTACTTTAATGTATTCATATTACATCCCCCCTTTTTTGAAAAAAAAATGTGTGCAAACATTTCCAACGAAATGTTTCATGTGAGAAAGGATAAGTATGTGTAATGCTCAGTGTGAGTATATATGTCACTGTCTGTATCGGCTGGGAGGTGTCACTGTACGGCCAGAACGAGTGGTGTAAAGTGCTGGTGGTTCTGCGGAAGTCCCTGGTTTAGCTTGAGTTGGTTGTGATTTCGGCCTTGGCGCTTGTTGGTTTTGTGGGGCACCAAGGTCTGGAGTTACTGCATTGTCTGTTGAAAGCATGGGAATTCTCTGTTCTGTTGTATTCTGTGGGATTTCTCTTATGTCCACTCTGTTTCGCCTCAGGAGGTTGCTGCTGCTGTCTGGTCTTAAAGTATAGCTCCTGGGTTCAGGGTTTCTGGAAATGATTGTTGCTTTTGACCATGTGTCATTGTCGTGGTTGTAGGTAGTCACATGCTGACCAGGATATAATGGTGGTAAGTCTTTAGCACATTTGTCATAGTTGGATTTCTGAACTTGCTGACGATGCTGAAGTTGATCATATGTGCTGTCTCTATGTTGTGGACGGAAGTGGACCTTAGATGGTAGGAGGTCTTTAATTCTTCTATCAAACATAAGTTCTGCTGGACTGTCGATCTTACTGTCTACCGGTGTTGTTCTCCATCTCAAGAGTGCTAGGTGTACATCCTCTGTTCTTGTTTTCTTCATGATTGACTTGATAGTTTGTATCTGTCTCTCAATGAAACCATTAGATTTAGGGTATCTAGGTGATGATGTTGTGTGTTTGATCTTCCAGTCCTTAGTGAAGTTTCTGTATGCTTGACCTGAGAAATGTGGACCGTTGTCTGATCTAATTTCATCTGGGATGCCAAACATGCTGCAATACTTCTTTGTAATGTCTGCAATAACAGCTGATGGTGAGGGTTGTGGAAGTTTCTCAATGATGGGAAATTTGCTGTAGTAATCAGCAATAATAAGATAGTCATTATTGTCGATTGAGAAAATATCAGTTCCTATAATGCTCCAAGGGCTCAATGGTATGTCTGATGGTATGAGAGGTTCTCTGCACTGCCTATTTGCATGTTCTTGGCAAATTGAACAGTTTTTACATAGTGTTTCTATGTCCTTGTTTATCTGTGGCCAGTAAACATCTTTCTTTGCTCTCAGTTGTGTCTTCACAATACCAAGGTGACTATTATGGAGCTGTTTAAGGATGATATCGCGTTGTGTTTCTGGTACAACAATGCGATCTCCTTTAAGGATCAGACCATCTTCGATGCTTAACTCGTCCCTCATCGAGTAGTATGGACGGATGTGTGTTGGAACTTCCCTGATAGAGCTTGGCCATCCATGGTATATCAGTTCTATGAGAGAGTTAAGGATAGGATCTCTCATTGTGTCTTCTCTGATGTGTTCAAGCCTATTATCGCTAAACTTGACAAAATCAACTTTGATGTTTGGGGTAAGATCTGCTGTCTTGTTGGGGTTTGGTAGTCTGCTGAGAGCATCTGCAAGACCTATATCCTCTCCTGGGATATACTGAATATTAAAATCATAACCTTGTGTTTCCAATAACAGAGCTTGTAGTCGTGGTGGTGCTGAAGCTATTGGTTTTTTATGAATCATCTCAAGTGGCTTGTGATCTGAGAGAATTGTAAATGGGCGGTTGAAAAGAAATGTGTGGAAGCGTTTGATTCCAAAACGTACAGCTAGCATTTCTCTTTCAATGTTTGCAAGTTTCTTTTCGCCAGAACTTAATGATTTGCTTGCGTAAGCTACAGGACGAAGTTCTTTGGCATAGTGTCCTTCAGGATTTTTGTCTGGTTGCAAAAGTGCTGCTCCTAGGCCTTTCAGACTGGCATCAACCATGAGAAAAGTGGGTGCTTGCATGTCATAGTATTTCAAGCATGCATCAGATGATATGAGGGTCTTCAAGTGGTTGAATATGTGTTGGTAGTCTTCTGACCATTCATACGGAGTTTCATTCTGTAGTAGAGATCGCAAAGGTTCTGCAGCAGCTGACAAATTTGGTATGAATTGTGCTAGGAAATTGACAGCACCTAAGAATTGTTGCAGTTCCTTCTTTGTAGCTGGTGTTGGCATGTCATGAATATCTTCAACCTTTTTAGGGTCTGGTTTTACACCATTCTGGGTGTACAGCAATCCAAAAAATTGTATCTCCGTTGCCTTAATTGTACACTTTTTGCTGTTGAATGTTAGCCCACTGGCCTGTGCTACATGCATCAAGTTAATCAAGTTACGGTCGTGTTCTTGTTCTGACCTGCCGCAGACTACAATGTCATCCGCAATAGCCACTGTACCAGAACATTGCTCAACAATGTTGTCAATCTTCTGTTGAAAGATGTCTTGTGATACATTCAAACCAAATGGGAGTCTCTTGAAACAATATCTGCCGAATGGTGTTCGAAAAGTTGTAAGGAGTTGACTTTCCTCTGCTATCTCAACACTCCAGTATCCGTGTACAGCATCTAGTTTAGAAAAATATTTGGCATTGTGGAATCTGTGAGTTATCTCTTCCACTGTATGCATTTTGTGTGGACAGCGCTTTAGACTGTTGTTTAAGTGTTTTGGGTCAAGGCAAACCTGAAGAGAACCATCCTGCTTCAGAACGGTTGTGATACTACTACACCAATCAGAATGCTCTTCAACCTTTCTAATAACATCATTCTGCACCATCTTTTCTAGTTCTGTGGCAAGTTTCTGTTTAACATGTATAGGATACTTTCTAGGTGGGTCTATCTTTGGCTCAGCGTTGTCTTTTAAAAAGAATCTTGCCTTTCCTGGAAGTTTGCCTATTCTGTCGAACTGTTCTGGGAATCGCTGTTTAAGGTCATCTACTCCAGTGACGTGTAGAGTAAGATGTTCTTTTTTTGTCAGCTTTAATGTTGTTAATAGTTACCACACTCAGCTTTTCGCACATTGGTAAACCCAAAATTGCAGGTCCTTCAACATCTACCAAGTAAAATGTTGACGATGTCCATTCAGAGTCTCTGTATAAACATTCAAGTGTTACTGCTCCGAAACAGTCTATACTTGTTCCATTGTAAGCTCTTAGCTTTGTCCTGCCACTCCTACTTTTTACATCCCTTGTGGGAAATCCTTGCTTATCCACCTTGTCAGGCATGATCTGTCTGAATATTCTTAAGGGTAGAGTGTTACCTTGGGCACCTGTGTCTATCTTGAACCGAATATATCTTTCTTTGTGCCTTTTAATTCCTGGTATTCGGAATTGTACTTTGCAGAAAGCCTGCGTTCTCTTTGGTTCATTGCTGAAAGTTAGTATCTTCACAGTATCAAAACTGGAAGGATCACTTTCTTCACTGGAGTCAAGGTCCTCAGTCATCATAGAGTGTGTTTGTTTTGATGACTTTCTGCTGTGAAGTTTGTGTTGAGCACTGTCTTGTTTCCTCTTGAAACATAATTTTATCCAGTGGCCCCTCTTTCTGCAGTAATGACATGTAGAGTCTTTAGCTGGACAGTGGTTTTGTATGTGGTTTAGGCCACAACATTTACACACAGCACCTCTGCTTGTGTTGTGTTTTTCTTGTTGCTTCGAACCAGTTGCTTTGTTTTGTTTGGGTTTATAGCTTTTTACTGCATCCACCTGGGCTGTTACTGTACCTTGCTGAATTTGTTTAATGTTTAGTGCTTGTGCCTCGTGTTTCCTGCCTTCATCCAGAAGTTGTTGTAAATTTAGTGTATCACTCTGGCTCAGTATCCATTTCTGGAACTCTGGCATTGGTGTGCTGAGAAGGATCTGTTCGATAATTCGCTCTTTTTCTTCTTCTTTGTTAAATTTACATACACTTGTTTTCTCCTTGATGCGAGTGAAGAAATCATCTAAACTTTCATCAGGTTTCTGTCGCAGGTGGTGAAGTTCTAATCTTGCCGCTCTAAAGTTCGTGTGCTTTATTATCAGACGTTTTTCAAATTCGTCCAATATGGCTACGGGGTCGGTCGCTGACTCAACAGGCATGGCGGTAGCAAAACTGTTGTAAATTTTCAAACCTTCATCGTCCAATGCTTCTAGGATATATGGAGTTAGGGTTTGTCCTTCCAGACCAGTGGTCTTGGAATATAGATCTATGCGTTGGCGCCATAACAAGAAAGCTTCACTCTTATCGTCTTGACCGGCGAATCTCATTTGCGGTGCGTTGCGATATTGTTTCGCCGCCATGGCTGACTTCGATGACGAAAATTAGCCGAATAAACTGTACTCACGTGTTATCGTGTAGCTGTTTTGCGTCAGTCCGGTATCGACCGCTGCCACCATGTAATGTTATGATGTATGTATATAAGCATTACCTCGTCATCTACACAAGCACACACATGTTTCAGAAAGCACTCAGTATAAGCATGTTCAGTTCATAGCCATGTTTATTTACAGAATATCGTACATGTCAAGATTCGCATTATATTACAATGTGTGGTTCGTACTTTAATGTATTCATATTACAAGAATTACTGGCCGCCTGCCGACAAGACGCTCACCTAGTCGGACAGGACGGGTTGAAAGCAACACCAGCTTACTGACTGCTGGCCCATGACTCATTGCAAGAGCAGGGCTTTGTTTGAGACCATTGTCAAGCCGCGATACGGAGATGCGATGGCTTGGTCCCATCACGACCAGAGCTGCGATTTACGGACACAAGAGCCAAACATGCAAGAAACCACTGCCTCACTAACCGATGTACTGGGAGGCCCCGTTACCAGGATCACCATGCACAGTCTTTCAAGATGAAATCAATATCTCAAAACACTGATATAAACTTGATTATTGGGGTGATGTGTCACATTTAGTGCATATCATTAACATACCTGTCATGCCATCTGACACAAAAATATCATCCTCAAAATCATCATCATCATCATCTAGAACCAGTTCATCATCCAGAGTAAGCTGTGTTGGCAGGTTTATTGCTGGAGATTTGGATCGCCGGCTCTCTGCAGCAAGTTTTGCTTCTTCCAGCTTAGCCTGTTGAATCAAGTATAGAAAGAAAAATACACATGCTTTGATGCACAATACAGAAACCTGAAACTTTATGTTAGCTCAAATTCTTTTCAAATGGCCATCATGAAATTGGTAGTTACCAAAAACAATACAGAAATTCAGCACCTGAGGTTTTAGTCACTGCAGAGCAGGGGTGGGCAAAACGTTCATTAATCGACCCATGTGGTGAAATGACAAAAAAAGTGTGACCAACTGAATTATTAGACCTGGCTTGATTGTGGCAAAAATTTGATAAGAAAGATTCCTGACAATAAAATGTTTAAACTTAAATTATGTATACTGATTCTTTGATTTTATTTTAATCTATAAGCAAGAAGTCATTTAAAGGAAGTTTGGAATTTTCCCCTTAAATCAAGAGTACCTTTTTTAAATTTAATGTGGCCAATTAATCATGAAGTTTGCTATGATTCAAAACCTTATTGCCCATCCTGGATGTTGAGCCACTGAACTGTAATAAATAAAAATAGAACAGCATTTTGTTCTTACCTTGTTCTTAAAAAGTGTCCTTACTATGAAATGTCATGTTAACAGGCATAGTTGACCAGATTTTTGTAATTCTTATGATCACTAGCACTGTGAATTATATTGGATTTTATTTTCCTCCAATGCCATGTGGCATTTTCCCCTCTTCTTTGTTCTCTTATCAGTTTTCAACATGGTTTTCACACTGTACTCATCTCATATTTCTGGAGGATTCTAAATGTTTATGTCTATTCTGAAATGGAGAATTCTAAATATTTATGTCTATTTTTTTAAAAACCTGTGTCTTTCTTTGCAGACTTCCTTGATATTATATATATATATATATATATATATATATATATATATATATATATATATATAAATAAATATATATAAATATATATATATATATATATAAATAAATATAGTGTTACAAATAAATGGTGGAGCAATATAATGCTGCAAAAAAAAAAAAAAAAAAAAAAAAAAAAGCAAAAATTACTAATTGGCAATAAAACTGCTGTGAAACAATATAAATCGGATGTATGCCTTAGCCCTATCAAACTATAAACATTACTACATTATTAGATATTTGCATCTAGTGATATAAGTAGTATAAGTAAAAAGCATACATTAAAAAATGGCAAAGCTTTTTTTAATATAAAATATTAGAAGGTACATAATGTGCTTGCTTCTGTATAAAAAGGAGCAAGGGAAATAATTTTAGCTTTGCCTGATCCAACTTCAGTTTTACATATTACCTTGCTGTGACAAATATGTGACTACATGCACTGACTGCCTCTCTGAAATTTTATTTATGGCATAACAAATGTGTCTTATTGCATTTTATCATTTGGTTTTAAACTCTAACACCCACTCTTTGTTAAGTTTCAGAGAGTTAAGCTTCTGGGTTACCCACAGAGACTTGTGGGCAGCCCACATTAAAAAAAAAATGTTGCTGTTGCTGTTTTGACTCATGCACAAGAAATAAGTGTTTCTCATGCATGGACTGCCAGCTTCAACCATATGTTGGTTATAATTTGGGTATAGTGTTTGTTATTCTACTGAACACAATATATTTGTAGCTTTTCTTGTGTTGCTTCTTCCAGCCTGTAATTTCTGATGTGTATTATACAAGCATTTCAGGATAGTTTAATCTGCTAGAAAGTAAAATAAAGTAGGTTTTGGTGAATGCTGTTTCAGCAATGGGATAACTCAACATGTTTTAAGCATCTTTTTACGTGTTGAATCATGGACATAAATTTTTCTTATGATAGAACCCACAAAACTTCTGATGATCAGATTCCTCCTGGTGTATCGCACTGTTTAGAGTTTCCTATCATCACACAAAGAAAATACTCTTAACATTTTCATACAATAACAAACACAATTGGGTATGTTGCGGGCACTCATAAGAAAAAAAGAAGTAGAGAATCAGACAACAGAAGTGTAACTGAAGCAATAGGCTTACTGGTGAATTGAACCCAGACCATCCAATCGTGAGACTTAAACTTAGCGAGGTGATGGTGTTGGGTTCAATTCCCAGCTAACACTACTTCTTCTGTTACTTTTCTAGTCTAGTTTTCTTCTTCTTCATTTCTTACGAGTGCCTAGAACATACCCATTTATGTTTCTTATTTACAGTTCACTGGTCTTGGATTTCCTTCTCTGTTTGTGTCTATGTTCTAACATTTTCACAGGCCTTGTATTTCCTTCTCTGTTTGTGTCTATGTTCTAACATTTTCACAGGCCTTGTATTTCCTTCTCTGTTTGTGTCTATGTTCTAACATTTTCATAGTCCTTGTATTTCCTTCTCTGTTTGTGTCTATGTTCTAACATTTTCACAGGCCTTGTATTTCCTTCTCTGTTTGTGTCTATGTTCTAACATTTTCACAGGCCTTGTATTTCCTTCTCTGTTTGTGTCTATGTTTAAACATTTTCACAGGCCTTGTATTTCCTTCTCTGTTTGTGTCTATGTTCTAACATTTTCACAGGCCTTGTATTTCCTTCTCTGTTTGTGTCTGTGATGATAAAGTACACCAGAACACTCCTAGGCGGGAAGACAGGCGTCTATCATCATCAGTTGACAAGATCCCTATGGTGTTGCCTGCCCCACTGTAGTGTATGGAATGTCAACTTGACCTACGCAGTGTTGTGTAGACATGGATGGAGTGTATAATGTGCGAATGATGATAAGGGTTCGTGTTGTTGACAAATGTTCTCTTCTCACACTCATGTATGACCGGAAGTCATCGACACCAACGACTGTGTACCTTTTCTAAAGTTTAATTGGACGTACACACTCGACAGCACAGATAGTGACAAATCACAGGTTGCCATAATACATCATAGTACAGTGGACAAATGGTCTTGCAATGTTACATGGGCACTCATGTAGAATAATGGTATAATGGACTGTCAATAGCCAAGCACTCAGTATCGCCCATACATATATCATCTGACGTCACTGACTGAGCACGTCAGCTTGTAAACAATATTTCAGATGACTTCTAAACCTAATCTCGTTTAGCAACGATTCTTCAACATAATGTTCAGCACATATTTTTCCATATAATAATATTGAACCACTAACAATGGGTTCTCATGTGTAGCAGTGATCTCTGGACTGATCAAGCGATAATACGGGCATCCCTTTTCTCTTCTTGAAAGTCCTACATGTTTTGGTTCCAAGATGGCTCCACTCGTGAACTGTCACTCACGTTTGAATACAGATAATGAATCTGTTCTAAAGTTAGTCATTCATACAACATTTCGTTGCTCTGTAGATTTGGTCATGAACAATAGACTGCATTCTACAGAATATAGTGCTGCTAGGAATCGAAGTCGTTTTTCATCGAGTCAAATATATTCTCTTAAACATTCAAATCGTAATTATCGACAATGGTGGCTTCGATCGAGAGTTCATAAGAGTATCTTTGATTACCTTGGTAGAGGGAATATGAAACTGCCATTCCTTGGCAAGATGAATAAACACTGGGGTAAAGCATACACGATAGGTCTAGACGACTATCACTTTCCCCAAAACCACTGAGATCACTTTTCAAGGCATCAAGCCGACATAGCAAAACACACACATTCCCTATCAGGACGAAGCCAAATCACCCCACTCAAGCGACACATCCGCCGAATAGCCTTTGACCTCTCTAGAGACAACAGAACATATAGTTCGACTTAGATATGTAAAGATATACAGATATAAGACAGACTTGTCCTACTCAGACAAACAATACACATAAATTCAGGCCATAGATATTCTGAAGCAAGAACAATCTATTATTACCCAAACAACGAATAAATCGCAGTAAAAATGTATTTATCCGCGGAGTTCAAGGGAAGTAACTCAATAATGACTTTCCCTTAAGCACTAAAAAATTACCTATGTATAATATTGTAAGATATCAAAGACTGCACGTAACAGTCTTACCACACCTCCCGGGAAAAAAAAAAATGGAACATTTTTTTTTTTTTTGAAATACATCTAGGAGCAACGTACAATAGGCTCACAACGCATGAATAATGCGCAGATGAAAATATCAGGAATACCTATAACGCCTAATATGAGGCTAAGTCGACTTATGGAGCGACTGGTGAGAATGTGTCTCATAAACTGAGAGAAATTATTTCTCTACAAGTATATTTTTCCAGGAAGGTGTCATCAAAGTATAATACAATTCTGGCAATTACACAATGCCTAAAAAATTCATATCATCACTACGTATTAGATATCTTAAATTTATGATTTATGAAGTAAAAAATCATCAAAGCACAGCGGTGAATAAACATACATGAACCGCTATGTAGTGATACAATCATTATATTATTAAATTACAAATGTGTATCTATCATGATATAGAAAAGGAACTACTATAGAACTAGACATATCAAGAAGTCTAAGCCCTAATAGTTATGTGGAATCATGTGGGCATCTTGACAGAATGTCTGCCATCACATTATCTGATCCCCGAATAGCTCGCACAGAGAAATGAAAAGGTTGAAGAGCAATTGCATATCGAGTAGACCTCGAGCTCTTCAAATTCTTACTCTGTATAGCAGTAAGAGCTTTTTGGTCTGTTTCTACTATGAAATGTGCGCCTAGTAGGAATCTCTGTAGTTTGAGGATCGACCAAACCATAGCTAATAGCTCACGGTCTAAAACCGAATAATTCCTTTCTGCCGCATTAAGTTTTCTGGAAATATACATTACAGGATGCAGAGTTCCAGAGTACTCTTGCATTAGTGCCGCTCCAATCCCAGTGGATGAAGCGTCACTACGAAGAACGAATGTCTTATCTTTAGTGGGTAGCACTAAAATAGGTGGTGTTGAAAACAGTGTTTTAATCTTATCCAGAGAGCATTGGCATTCCTGAGACCAGTGGACCACATTAGGCGAACCTTTCTTTAGAAGTGTTGAGAGAGGTGCCATGATAGAGGATAGATTCTGAATGAATCTGCCATAAAATTGAATAAGACCTAACAGACTTCTCACCTGTTTTTTTAGTCTTAGGGATTGAGATGTTAAGTATCTTACTAGTATTATGGTCCTCTGTCTTTAGGAAACCATGACCAACTCGGTGGCCTAGGAAAGAAATTTCGCTAAAACCAATATAGGCTTTAGAGGGTTTCGCTGTCAGGTTGTGCTCACGCAAAGTAGACAGCAATTCATCTAACCCTGAATAGTGATCTTCCCAAGTATCGCTGAAAAGACAGATGTCGTCTAGATATGCAATGACATCTGACCGATAAGATAGGATTCGGCGCATCATGCGTACGAACGTAGCTGGTGCGTTCATAAGACCGAAAGGCATAAAATTCCATTGGAACAAACCTCTAGGTGTTGAAAAAGCCGTGAGAGGTTTGGCGCGTTCAGATAAAGGAACTTGCCAATATCCCTTAGACAAATCAAGTTTAGTGAAAAAATGAGATTTGGAGAGTCGAGTAAGTAGCTCTTCCAGTAAAGGCATAGGTTCGGCATCGAACTTCCTTACTTGATTCAATTTTCGATAGTCAACGCAAAGACGTATGTTATTGTCTTTTTTACGCACAATAACCATCGGCGAAGAATACGCAGAGGTGGATGGTTCGATTATTTTCAAATCTATCATCACATCCAACTCTTTCTCGACCTGTGCTTGGAAATGTATAGGTATAGGATAAGGTCTAACCCTAATAGGAGTATGGTCAGTTAGCACAATGTCATGTTGCCTTTCCCAAGTGGAAATTTGTTGCGGAGTGCATTCCTTGACTCCATGAATGCGACCGATGATGAGGTCAGCGATCGGATTCGGAAGAAGACATGCGTGTACGTAAAGAGTGCAATTAATGATAGCCTTGTGCCGCCAAATGTTACACATTTGACTACTTGTCCAGTGGCACGGGAAGGATCTACGAGTGACTGCCTAACACCAATTGTGGTGCATCCAGAATCAAATAGCACAGAGACTGGATTGTTATTCACTAAACCCTTATGTAAGACAAGAGACCCTCTTCCATCATGCGCGACTGATGCTGGAAGAGCAGGAAGAGGATGGCCACAGCTTAAAGTAGTCACTGTGGTTGGCTCAAATAACGTTTTGCATTGGGGGCACTGAGATGCTCTCCCAAAATCAAAAGCGGCACATGCCATATTACTAGCATCATTATTATCTTTACTCTGTTTATAGGCTTCATGGGACTCTTGTTGTGCAGAGTTTGCCTGAAAATGTGGTTTATGTCTTTTGTATTGAGATCTACCTCGGTTATTATCACCTCTGTAGTTATTGTTACCTCTATTGTAACCCCTATTTGGGTTTGAGTCATAGTACCCTTGGTTACCATTATCATATTCATTATAATGAGTATCTCTGTAATTATGATCTTGTTGACTCCAAGACGGATAACCCTGATAGTTTCTATAATTACTTCCTCTACGGAAATTCCTATAATTATGACCACCCCTGTGTCGAGAGCTATCAGGTCGTCTCCAGTTCTTTGAAGAAGAACCCTGAAATGATTGGTTACCTTGGTTTTGATAACTATTATGGTTACCTTTTTTATCAAATCTGTTTTGAGGTCCCTGAAATCTGTGTGAATAATTGGGATTGTATGGTGTTGCTGAAGCAACTGGCATACTCTCCTTAATCTTAGTGTTGCCAAAAGTCACGTCGGGGTGTGCAGTGACATATTGAGAACAATATTCTTTCATTTCTTTTAGAGATTTAGGTTTACGCTCATGTATAAATTCAAGGAAAGGTTTGTTCACACATGACATAATCTTATCTCTGAGCAACAAATCCATAAGTCCTTCATACGTTTTTTCTGTTTTGGAAAGCTCAATCCAACGATCAACTGTGAGACGTGCCTTTGCAGTGAATTCTGAGAATTCTACCCCCGTCTCAGGTACCATCGTCTTAAATAAAAGGCGATAGCCTTCCTCACTTAGCTGATATTTTTTTATCAAAGCCGCCCTAATGACATCATAATTATCCTTATCTGCTTCTCCTACAAGGCATAATCTAGTCAAAGATTCACCTTTCAAGTTTTCTGATAATTGATTAGCGTATTGTGATTTATCCACATTATGTGTACGACAAGAACGTTCAAATCTATCCAGCCAGAATGTAATATCGTCACTGGACTGATTGAACGGTGGAACCTTAACCTTGTAAGTAGAAGGTTTACCATTACCACTAGATGCCTGATTAACATTACTCATACTTGTCAATCTCAATTTCTCCAACTCAAATTCATGTTCTCTTATTGCTTTTTTCTCTTCAGCATCTAATCTTTTTTGTTCAGCCTCCCTGTCTAATCTTTTTTGTTCAGCCGCAGCTTCTCTTTCCAATTTTTTTTTTCAGCTTCACTGTCTAATCTTTTTTGTTCAGCCGCAGCTTCTCTTTCCAATTTTTTTTGTTCAGCTTCCCTGTCTAATCTTTTTTGTTCAGCTTCACTGTCTAATCTTTTTTGTTCAGCTTCACTGTCTAATCTTTTTTGTTCAGCCGCAGCTTCTCTTTCCAATTTTTTTTGTTCAGCTTCAAATCTCCTTTCCTCTACCTGCATCTGCAATTTCTTTTGTTCAGCAGCAGCCTCAGCTTCTTTTTCTAATCTTTTCTCTTCCGCCATAGCTTTTCTTTCTTCTGCAGCTAATCTTTTCTCTTCTGCAGCTAATCTTTTCTCTTCTGCAGCTAATGCTTTGTCATATTGAGCAACTGCCCATTGTTCTAATTGTTGACCAGTCTTATCAAGAGCTTTCCCTTGAGTAATGAAATAATCTAGAGTAGACATGATGCCTAACAATAATACTAATCACCTGAATCAATAATAATACCCCAAGTTCTCAATGACCTGATTAATCAGTATACTATCCCAATATCTGTGGGTCACAAGCCTTTAATAAGGTCTTGTATAATAGTAATAATAATCAGGTACTGGTCTATACCATAATCCAAGTGCAGTGCACAGGCAATTGTGTCTTATGAAATATACCCATATAAAACATATGTCAACCAACAGAATACATAAAGTACAAATAGGACTGACAATACAAGAACGTTTGCAGAAATCAAAATAAATCAAATAGGGAAATCAATGAAGATAATCACTGAATCTGCAAAGAATAACAACACAAATGACGTCACAATATATGAATATAAATTATGAATAGAACTGAAAGATAGAAAAGGTTAGACCAACAAATTACAAACAAATCAAAACAAAACTAAAGAACAAAGAAATATTACAAAAATAACAATAATTACAGACTTCACAGCTAACACAAAAGCAACAGTTGTCGCAGCAAATTTTCAATCAAGAAAATTGCACCTATAGAAAACGCCCACAACGGACCCTCTATGACGTGGGATACTCTGTTGTGAGGACGCCGCCCAACCTTAAACACAACCCGCTGACATAGAAACTAACATACTATACAAACAAATAACATGTAAACATAAATATATATAAATTATGTGTATGATAGTATGTGTTGCAAAATAGGCTCAGTCTTACAGTAATGGCAAAGTTATTTTTCATGAAAACAAACAAACTGCCACTTTATTCAATTAAACATTCTGGCCTTAAATATTAAAGTTCATATATGGCAAACAAGAAGATCCATCGATGAAACCAGGACTTCTTAGTTCACAAATACTGTCTTTCTGTTAACACTGACAAGAATTGATCCAACTGTTCTGTGAAACTCTATAATGTCTAATGTAAAAAATGTCAACAACGCTGACCTACATACTGCATTCACTTGACAGGTCACGTGACGAAGCGTTGACAAAGAGCAAACCAATACTGCAAGTGTGTCGTATCAGCCACAGGAAACGGTCTGGTATCGGTAATCTGTTGACTTCTGAATTTCTGCGAGGTCAAACCCAGAAAGCTGGTCCACCAGTTGATATTTAGTTGGATATAATATATGTTGATAAAGTACACCAGAACACTCCTAGGCGGGAAGACAGGCGTCTATCATCATCAGTTGACAAGATCCCTATGGTGTTGCCTGCCCCACTGTAGTGTATGGAATGTCAACTTGACCTACGCAGTGTTGTGTAGACATGGATGGAGTGTATAATGTGCGAATGATGATAAGGGTTCGTGTTGTTGACAAATGTTCTCTTCTCACACTCATGTATGACCGGAAGTCATCGACACCAACGACTGTGTACCTTTTCTAAAGTTTAATTGGACGTACACACTCGACAGCACAGATAGTGACAAATCACAGGTTGCCATAATACATCATAGTACAGTGGACAAATGGTCTTGCAATGTTACATGGGCACTCATGTAGAATAATGGTATAATGGACTGTCAATAGCCAAGCACTCAGTATCGCCCATACATATATCATCTGACGTCACTGACTGAGCACGTCAGCTTGTAAACAATATTTCAGATGACTTCTAAACCTAATCTCGTTTAGCAACGATTCTTCAACATAATGTTCAGCACATATTTTTCCATATAATAATATTGAACCACTAACAATGGGTTCTCATGTGTAGCAGTGATCTCTGGACTGATCAAGCGATAATACGGGCATCCCTTTTCTCTTCTTGAAAGTCCTACATGTTTTGGTTCCAAGATGGCTCCACTCGTGAACTGTCACTCACGTTTGAATACAGATAATGAATCTGTTCTAAAGTTAGTCATTCATACAACATTTCGTTGCTCTGTAGATTTGGTCATGAACAATAGACTGCATTCTACAGAATATAGTGCTGCTAGGAATCGAAGTCGTTTTTCATCGAGTCAAATATATTCTCTTAAACATTCAAATCGTAATTATCGACAATGGTGGCTTCGATCGAGAGTTCATAAGAGTATCTTTGATTACCTTGGTAGAGGGAATATGAAACTGCCATTCCTTGGCAAGATGAATAAACACTGGGGTAAAGCATACACGATAGGTCTAGACGACTATCACTTTCCCCAAAACCACTGAGATCACTTTTCAAGGCATCAAGCCGACATAGCAAAACACACACATTCCCTATCAGGACGAAGCCAAATCACCCCACTCAAGCCACACATCCGCCGAATAGCCTTTGACCTCTCTAGAGACAACAGAACATATAGTTCGACCTAGATATGTAAAGATATACAGATATAAGACAGACTTGTCCTACTCAGACAAACAATACACATAAATTCAGGCCATAGATATTCTGAAGCAAGAACAATCTATTATTACCCAAACAACGAATAAATCGCAGTAAAAATGTATTTATCCGCGGAGTTCAAGGGAAGTAACTCAATAATGACTTTCCCTTAAGCACTAAAAAATTACCTATGTATAATATTGTAAGATATCAAAGACTGCACGTAACAACGTGTTTGAAGATCGCAAGGCTAAAAGACGCAATTGGTAGAAAAAGAAAAAAAATTCACGTCACTAGTTGACAGAGGGTAAGGAAATGGACAAAAAACGACTTAGCTCGTGTCAGAAACAGTCATTTCTTGGACTTTTACGATACTTGATTGTTATTTGAATTCAGCGGCAAAACGCTGTGGAGAAGGTTCTCGAACATATTTCAAAAAAACAACTAACCTTGAAAAAGTAACTTTTTCTTAATAATAATATTAGGAATATAAAACCTAGCTAGTTTGATAGCCCGTCTTGAGCAGAGAAATAATATACTTTAAATTATACAGACGGATAGAGAATAAGGAAGATATTGACAAAAGACTGTGTTGTTCATATCAGACGAGCGACTGCACTGTTAAAAAATGTCACTATAGTTTCAAAATTTGCGGCCATGAGACACTCAAGTGCTAAAATCGAGCTGTAATTAAAGAGAGGGGAAATGGTGGAGAATTGTGGCTAAAAATAACTTTGGAGGCAGAAGTGTGTAGGGTACTGCATGGAGGGGTCCAAGAACCAAGCGTGTTTTTTGTATGAAAAACAAGTAGAGACAGACGGACCAACAGACAGTAATACATACTTGACTGAGAGCTGACTGAAATTTGACTTTTGGTTGTAGATTTGAAAGTTAGGGGGGGAGTCGGTGATTGGATGAATGAAATCATATAATTTTAGTGGGACGCCATCAGATACACAGCAGCTCAGCTGAGTTTTGCTAGCATTTAACTGTGTTCTCAATTCTGAATTCTGGTAAGAATAAAAGCAATTCTTTTGTACATTTTAATATTTCGAGTGATTGATACTGCCATATCATATAAAATGATTACGACAAGTAAGTGCTCGCTCTAGATCCCCAGCCCCAGTTCAGGGTCTAGAGACAAACAAAATATATGGACGCCTACTAAAACTATGGAGGCGGATCTATTGTTGAGATCAGTGGAACATATCACCTATCCTATTGAATAGAAGGAAACTATTGAACATATCTCAGATGCAAGGTAGTCTTGGGGAACTAGTACTATATGAAAACAACTAGGTAAGATGTACTGTGTGGTCAGAGAGATCTGACCCAGTCTGTGTGGTGTTGTTGTGTAGTGTTGTGTGCAGAAGTGGCTCAGTAGGTAGAGTTCTGACACATGCCACAAAACTTTTTTTTCAGAATTGTGAGTTTCTGTTTGGCACCGAAGAGGTGCCGAATGCTGTTGTAATATACACAAGCGTGGACCAGTGCAGTCTAACATTGTGTCAGAGCAGCCGTATATTATCCCCCAGCACGGAGAGGAGGGGCCACCAGACTCTTGTACAAGATCAACGCAGTCGAGATAAGTGAGATCTGGCCTGCTGGAAGTTCACCAACTGATTTATCAACTAATTTATCAACTAATTCACCATCAAATAAAGACATACCATTGTGGGAAAATAAACCATGTATTCATCCCATAAGTCAATGGACAATGTTTGGTAGTCATAGACTGGGCGTGATGATACCACCCCAACAGTACATTCAGTAATAGTCTCCTGGGACAATCTAATATAATTAATATTAACTAGACTTATAACATACCTTTGTAATCACATTCCATTTTATTATGTCATATAATTATGCATTCCATTTATAACTCCATAATATTTCATATATTCTGACCAACAAACGTTTGGATCAGAACAAATAAATTTACCAAAAGATTTAATATTTAAAACTAAAACAGCCTGAGTTAGTTCAGTGTGTTATAAATATTAGTATTATTATTAGACTTATTAAATATCTGTGTGTGTGTGGGTAATCTACTACAACACATTACATTTCAGTACCCTAGACTTGTAACGTAGCTACATTCATTAGTAAAAAAGATATGTTTGAGGTCGTAAGTGGTAGTAAGAAGGGCCTTCTGTAATTCGCATCAACATTTATTTCAGGAGCCTTCACAGCTGACCTCATTCATTACACTAGGTAACATCTCAACCATACAATACCATCAAATCCACTACGATAGTGTCTATGTTCTAACATTTTCACAGGCCTTGTATTTCCTTCTCTGTTTGTGTCTATGTTCTAACATTTTCATAGACCATTATTTAGAAAGGTGCAATAACCTAACTGAAAGCAACTCTTTTATGTCCATACTGATTTTTCACACACACTGACTCTTCATCAGGATTATGTTCAGTGGCGTAACTACCGCCCAGTTGGGCCGGGCACGTCCCGGGGACCTCAGCAACGAGTGTACATGAACATATGGAGCACTAGACATAGTGAATGACCAAGGGAACAATGGACACAGCACAAGATCATGTGAAGAATGGGCATAGTGTAGGATCATGGAGAAGAATGTACACAGTGTAGGATCATGTACAGCATTGAACACAGTGAAGGATCATGTAGAAAAAAGTACACAGTGTAGGATCGTGTAGAGCACTGCACACAGTGAAGTATCATGTAGAAAAGTGTACACATTGTAGGATCCTGTAGAGCATCATACACAGTGTAGGATCATGTACAGCATTGAACACAGTGAAGGATCGTGTAGAGCATTGCACAAGGTGAAGTATCATGTAGAAAAGTGTACACATTGTAGGATCGTGTAGAGCATCATACACAGTGTAGGATCATGTACAGCATTGTACACATTGCAGGATCATGTAGAGCATTGTACACAGTGTAGGATCATGTACATACAGCACTGTACACAGTGTAGGATCATGTAGAGCATTGTACACAGTGTAGGATCATGTAGAAAAAAAGTACAGAGTGTAGGATCATGTAGAGCATTGTACACAGTGTAGAATCGTAAAGAGCATTGTACACATTGTAGGATCATGTAGAGCACTGTACATAGTGTAGGATCATGTAGAGCAGTGTTTCCCAAACTTTTTGGGTCACCGCCCCCTTGGCCCTCAGAGCATGTCCCCAGCCCCCCTTGCATTTCCCCACAGTACATAAAAAAATGTAAAGAGTGAAAAATAAGAGCAACTGTTAATACAGTAACAACTAATTGCTCAATTTATCACATTCTAATATAAAGCTACAGATACGCTTATTTATTAACTTAATTTAAAAAGAAAAACTTAATTACTTAATGCAGTAAAACAAACAGCAGTATGCGAAAGTAAATTAGTAACAAACTTACTTCATTTTTAACTTCAGTGAGATGATGTGCCTGGTGTAGTGATATCAGTTTCTCAAAATCAGGCTGAATGTTACTTAGAAGGAGTCTCAGATCCCCACGTTCAGTAATCTGCAGTCTGTTTCTCTGTTTCAAGAGAAGTTGGACAACTGTGCTGAAAACACTACTAATTATGATGTTGGAAAGGCAATACAGAATATCTTAACCTTTCCCCACACTGCAGGATAGCGTTCAGAGATTTATTTCTGCAACCAAAAGTCTTGATACGATTTTTTGAACATTGGCTTAAGCTCAACGTCATTTTATAGCGATATCAGTTCCTCTACCACCCTTCCTAGTTCCTCACTGCACGTGTCCAGGAATGGATTTATTATCCAGTCTGGAATAGTGATCAAAAGAAGATCCTGAAACGTCTGAGACATGTCGTTATGCAGCATATCTAGGTGTGCACAATATACTTGAAGATTATCCTATGGTATTTTGTCTTTCTCTTCCAACTCTAAGAGGCTGGGAAATTGAATTAACTTGCGACGGCCAATATTACGCTTGAACAGCGTTAATTTGGCCAGAAACGTGGAGACGACAGATTTGACTTCTATAAGATTAATATCATTTCCTTGCAGTTGTAGATTTATTTCGTTAAACTTTGTGAAAAAATCTGACAAATGTGCAATGTCATACTTGATATTCGTTAGTTATGTACTGAGCAAAGCATGAGAGTCTTTGAAGAATTCTACCACAGTTTCAAAAAGACATAAAAGCGTCTCAGACAATTTCCTTTTGAGAGCCACCTGACTTCTTTGTGCATCAGCAAACGTTCAAACCGTTCATCATTCTCAGTACAAAGCTCTCGAAATAGTCGAGAATTGAGAGCATGGGACTTAATTTTGTTAATCGCTGTGATACCAGTATTTAATGATTTGTGAAGCCGATCACTTAGATTTTTTGCAACAAGATGTTGTCTGTGAATTACACAGTGTATTGTAAATATACCAGGTACAGCTTCTTTTAAGAAAGCGATAAACCTGCGGTAACAACCTATCATTGATGGAGCCCCATCTGTTGCACAAGCAAGAATGTTAGTAAGCGGAATGTCCTTCTCTTTGAAAAATTTCTCTACTACACGAAATATTGACTCCCCTTTTGTATCAGTAACTAGTTGCCTAGCAAATAACAAAACTCTTGAACCAAGCTTTCATCTTTTACGAAGCGAACATGTGCAAGAAGCAAAGATTCGTTGCTCTGCAAAGTTGACTCATCCAACTGCAGTGCAAATTCTGTTGTCCTAAGAATGTTGCACAAAGTATTTTCAACATTCTCAGCCATTTCATCTATACTTCTTTGAACAAAGGTAGTGCTAAGCGGAATTGCTTTAACTATTTCTTCAGGTGACTTATGCATAACTGTACTCACAAACTCCGTTATAGCTGGCAAAAACAAATTTTCTGCGATTGTGTGAGTCTTTCCAGATTTAGCTATCAGCAATGAAATTTTGTATGAAGCTCGCAAACCATCACAGCTTTGTTGTGAAGTGTTGACAAACATGTCACGGACAGTTTTACGTTTCTGAAAGTTTTCACGAATTGACTGAAAATATGTCAAACTTTTATCTGTTTTATCAGGGTGAATTTTTTTCAAATGTTCAAGTAGTCTGGAAGGTTTCATCGTCTCATTTGAAAAGCCCCTCTCACATAATAGATACATTAGAAGTTGTTGGTTATTTAGTGCTGGAATAAATCCATATTTCAGATATTCCATGCTGTATTGTCTGCACTTCTTTTTGGTTTGTTCTGCTTTTGCCATATTTGTTCTGAATTCTGAAACAAAGAATTGATTTTACAATTTTGCAGATAGAAAAATGTACGTCGAGTAAACAACAAAAACTGATTTAAAAGTAGCTTTACAAAAATGTTGACACAGATGTTCTTATAAGTTTACTCTTCTATTTTATAAAGTTTCTTAACCACAGCCATAAATAAATTTAAAAAATACAACAATCAGAAGAAAAAAAACATAATTAGTAACAGCCACATCAACACTGAAGTAACCCAATAATCATTTCATAAAGTACGAGTATAATAATAGTTATTTAATATGAACACAATATAAAATAACATACTATATTGATAGGTCTTCAGATTTAAAAATTGGGAGACAGTAACCTAACTACAGAGTGTGGAGATCCCAGTAACAAATTAAAAGGATGTAATATAATGGATTGAACAGCTATATTCAATTTACAGCAAACCTGTATCAAAATGTATCTGCTTAATTAATATTAGTAAAACTGATGCTAGCTCTGTGCAAATAAACAAAAAAATATAAGTATGAAAACTTACCTTATCGACAGGATGAAATTGTTTGATACCCGGTACATGCTTATTTGAAACCACTGTTCACAAGAAAAGCTGAGAAAGTTTGTTGGTTTTGCTCATAGCCAGCGCAAAGTTGAAATAGACGGGAAACGTTCATCGCGCCAATCAATTTATGAAAGTCTGAATGTAAGGTAGGAAAGCTGGTTCAGAGATTCAAAGACTGATTTCTATTCTACTGCCAAGTACCGTTAAAAATTTGCTCCCTTGAACCTTTTCTCTTATTTATTACCAATCTGCGAATATCTAGCCCCCGCAAATACTGAGGCAATAAATTCTGCTACAAAGCAAAGTTGGTACTTTCTGAATCACCAGCAGGTATCTAATTTCATCCATGCCATCGGCACGGATCATTTCTCTTCCTTCAGAAGTGAACGAATGGACAATAGGTGTTTGGTTAACCCCCTTTCCTAGCAGTTCCCGATTACCGTTTATGGTCAGCGATGGTTACCTGAGCTCAGAATGACATGCATAGACGAAACTATGCCCTGCTTAATGATCCTAGTAATATAACCATCCACATCGTCCCCGCTTCACTGATGCTGTCTCTCAAATCCACAATTCCTTTCTCCCCCGGATGTACTGAATTTAGCTTGTCAAATCCTGAACCCCCCTTACTACTAAATGCCCACTGTTTACTACTGAACGTCCCCCTCTGGCCCATTTTTTCCATATCGCCCCCTTGGATCCTTCCAAAGCCCACCAGAGGGGGGGGGGGAAGGGGGGGGGGGGCGCAGTACCGCCCACTTTGGGAACCACTGATGTAGAGCATTGTACATAGTGTAGGATCATGTAGAGCATTGTATGCATTGTAGGATCATGTAGAGCATTGTGCACAATGTAGGATCATGTAGAGCAGTAAGATCATGTAGAGCACTGTCCACAGCATAGGATCATGTAGAGCAATGTACACAGTGAAGGATCATGTAGAGAAATGTACACAGTGAAGGATCATGTAGAGCAATGTAAACAGTGTAGGATCATGTAGAGCAATGTACAAAATGTAGGATCATGTAGAACAATGTACACAGTATAGGATCATGTAGAGCAATGTATGATCACATGTAACAAGGGGCAGAGTATATGATCACATGTAACAAGGGGCAGAGTGTATGATCACATGTAACAAGTGACAGAGTGTATGATCACATGTAACAAGGGGCAGAGTATATGATCACATGTAACAAGGGGCAGAGTGTATGATCACATGTAACAAGGGGCAGAGTGTATGATCACATGTAACAAGGGGCAGAGTGTATGATCACATGTAACAAGGGGCAGAGTGTATGATCACATGTAACAAGGGGCAGAGTGTATGATCACATGTAACAAGGGACAGAGTGTATGATCACATGTAACAAGGGGCAGAGTATATGATCACATGTAACAAGGGGCAGAGTGTATGATCACATGTAACAAGGGACAGAGTGTATGATCACATGTAACAAGGGGCAGAGTACACTGCGGCTTAAATTCTCTGTTTTCCAGAGAAAGAATATGGATATATAATTTAATACATCAGACCGTTTGCGATGAACTCAAGTAACTCGAGTTGACTGTGTACCTTTTTTTATAAATAACGAAAAAGATTATACCCACCACACAAGTTATATTACGTTCAAACCAAAAAGTGCTATGTTAGTTTTCAATTCAATGGATATAGTTAGGATAGTCAGACACATACCCTTTGAGCATGTATATATGGTCTGTACTTGTATTAATATATCAATCTACATACATGATCTATAGTTTAAGATCCATCAGGTTCAGTGTACATATATTGTTTTTAGGGACGAACGAGGAAGTAGAAGGAAAGCTAGATTTTCTATTGAATCCCTCATAAATATTGACCTTGTAGTCATGGACTATAGACCCTCATTATACGCCATGGCCTGGTATAGTTGTAGTTATGTAGTGACAATCGGACGTTCTTGTAGAATTTATTTGTTTTAAATGTACATTATGATTTGTAGCTTTGAAAACATTTATGATCAGACATCCTTCTTCGCATATACCGACAGACAGGTTTAAATGACAATTATCTTCGATGAAAATCTCCTTGAAATAGCCGTGACTTTCTTGACGCGCATTGTGTCAAGTGGAATCTTCACAAAATCAATTTACATATTAATATAATGACTTACGTCTTTGCGTATAACAAGTCCACGCACGTCATTCCGTGAAAATTAGAACTTCCCCAAGTTCCTCTTTACAAGTACCATAGAAGTGTAAGTTTCTCAGCAAGAGTTATAACAAAGATTGGGTCAACACGTATCACAGACATAGAAATTTATATCATTTAACAAACCTCCAAATTCTTAACTTGAACTGGATTTCGACTATACGTGTTATAACATAGTGGAGAAACGTATGATAAGGTTTTTTAACTAAACTAAGGAATTTTTTAGACTTAACATAATCACTTGCCCAAACACTTGGTCCTAGGAATTAACAATATAGCTATAGGTCGGATACAGAATGCTATCTTTTAAAGACTTCCCATAACAGACCCTACACACGTCACTCATGGATAGATAAGGGAACTCTTATAACAAACCCGAAGATGATAATTCAGATCAATAACCTAAATTATGCGTCTTCGTGCGCGACATAATTTAACATTTGACATAACTCGCCCTATTCACCAACACCTTAGTTGGCTAGCGAAAAAAAATGCAGAAATACAGTAGGACCATTTGATCAACTTACTAATGAATAGTTAAATAAACTCTTAACGGACAGATTGGTGTCAATCAACTAAAACTTTACTCAGGACTTTGAGGTATCAAGGAGAATGGATAGTTAGTAGATCAACTCGGACAGGGTTAAACATGGTCTCCCTGAAATAAAGAACACATTCCTACCACAGAACATAAGGAGAAAGGACTAGAAGATATATATTCATTTTATGATGACTTTCATAACATGGCACATTAAAACAGGTGACCACTCGAGGACCGAAATAAAAATGAAGCGAAAGGGACAGAATGTATCGAGCCAACCACAAAAACAAGTTAATTAGTTTTTATATTTTATCACCATACCATACAAAATACATATTATATATTGTATAGGAACTCATCAATTACAGAGAAAAACGAGAACGACAGCTTAGCATCATATCAAATCACAGATATATTTATTTATTTTTTTTTCATATACATGAACGAACACAGATTACTAATCACTGCTTTAACACTTCACTCATTTAATCTCGCTGCATTTGTTATGTATATCCAGGGGACAAGGGAAAGACAGGACATGGCAGCATTATCATTGATAGACCTACATCAGTCCTTTACCATATTACCGAGATGTATAACTCATTCTTAACAGAACTTACTGCATAGGGTTTTCTAGTCCTCCAAGTCCACAAAAGTCTGATTGTGTCTAAAACTGAAAATAAGCAACCCGGTGGCATTTTAAAATAGATATCTCAAGACAAAGAAATGAATTCACTCAAAAACCACATGCGGTATTACACACAGAGTAATTTACCTCTGGCACCTCGGAGAATGACCCTCTGGGTGGTAATAACTCTATACAGGACTAATTAGACTCTAGTTCTAAAAGGCACAGGCAGATATTTTAAAACGCTTTATCAGTTTGATTGGGCCAAAATTCCGTCCTTAACATAAATGACGATATATAACGTACCGATTGAGACTTAAATAGTTAACATTGCGCTATTGGCTTTCCTTTTTAAGGTGAGCATGTTGCTTTTAGAAGTTTGAATCGGACGTAAGGCTAAACACATACCGTTTTCTGTCACTGTTGAAAAACCAGTTTCGACCTGGTCAAAGGGCTTCTTCCATGCGTGATTTAGCTAACAGAATGAAGTATGACACCTCTAAAAACCAGGTGTCACTGTGGACATCCAAACATCAGACATTTCTTGTTATGTGAATCGTACTCGAAGCGATTAAGTGTGGAATGACAATGTGATGTGGAGACTTGGTATGTTTGTGTAGAGGGGACCACGCGATCCGTTTTAGGCTTCTTTGAATAGATAAAACAAAGGGCACCCAAGCCCCCAACACTCACATGCAGTAATCAGCCAATTTGAAGAAGACTGCATGGAACCTTCTCTAACCATTTTATTCCACTCTTACGAGATGGACTACAGTGACATCAAACAGTTTACAAGTCAAATGGACGAGAATCAAGGTACATCATATAAATTGGAATATAGACTGGCAAACAAAACCATCTGGCATTATAAAGACTTGAACCACTCATAAACTATGAAGGAACGTTATACGATCACTGGTCCTAACCTTTAAAAATTGTATCATATGTGGATATAACATCAAAAAATACAGTAAAACATCGAGGCATCCATAAGTTTTTGTATAGTGCTCGAAGGCTTTCGAAGATTATAACAGCGCTCGAGGCATTGACAAACCATATATCCTTATAGCGCAACCGTTAGATCAGGGCCACTGATCTGGAACGCGGTCTGGTAGTCCTACAACAAAAATAGTTGCTTAATCATAGAAGTTTCTGTGGACTCTTGTAAATAGTAAATATTGGAAATGGAACATCAATTCTGAGAGACTATCACCCGCCTGTCACTTTCTTCCTTTCTGCACAAAGTGTTATAGTGGCCGGTAAATGTCGTAAGGGACTATAATGGTTGATAAACAACTCGTACATTTTTATTTCCCATAAGCATTGTATTCATCTTCCATGCTGCGAATACTTACGGCAATCCTGAGGGTTCTCATATCAATATACGTTCTCAATTCTGTGGCAAACTCTGATATGAAGTACCTTATCAGACTAAATCGGACCTAATGGGCTACGTCAAGCACACATAATCGGGACTGTGGATCCACGAAGAACAGTAGAGGTGGATACTCACAGGTTTCAAACAAAATTGTTCTGAGCAAATCATTTTGGCTTAATAATTAAATTATATTTACCTAGGGAACCAAACCAATTCCGAGAAATTACACAAAATCAAACACTTGTCCTAGACAATTCCAGACGAAAACAGAATAACTCTAAGGGGGGAATCACAAAAGCGAATCACAAGACTATCTTTTCCCCCAGATAATGAACGAGTAAGAAACACAGCCGGAACATCTTTCGTCCGAGCGATACCCACCGAACCCCCTCAAAGCAAACCACACCACACATACCCACAGAAACGCTAAATCTATCATACCCTCCTCTCCGGTCATTACAACAACACCACAGATCTGCTAGTACTGTTAGACGAGAAACCAATGACCTAATTGACACACCAGACTAACCAGATTACCGTCTATGAGAACATTAACTATCCCGTTCTTAAGAAAGACATTAACAACAGGGAATGTAACCCTAATCAAACACTGTTGTCAGGGAGTATTACTTACAGTTCTGTACTTCGATTATCCAAAAAGTATTAAATGATTTACATTATCTGGAAAAACCGTCAAAAAGTCACGGAAATCAGAACTACGCCCCCTCCGGATAAAAAAAAATTGAAACACATTTTTGTTTTGATATACATCAATGAGCGAGATGCACACAGCTCTTTAAAGCATGCAATAATGAGCCGTTGAAAGGAATAAATAAATATAAGACACAATGTCAGACCCCAATCATCGCCCAATAGCCGCGTCTAGTGGAATCAAAAGTCACCTCACAAAATAAGAGAAAAATAATTTTCTCTAGTAAAATATTATCGGAAGGTACCATTCAAATAAATATTGGGCTGATGCTAACAAAAATGACATTCCATATAAAAAATTGCTGTAGTGGTTTTTGATGGTTTGTATGGGTTGATGTCACATAGTGGGCTTGGCTATCGAGGTCAGTGTGAAAGGCTCCTGTGATAAGTGTAGATGTGAATTACAGAAGGCCTTCGTACTTACCTCTTACGATCCTCACAACATATCTTTTTTTACTAATGAATGTGGATACGTTAATTCAGGTGTTACGGTTATGGTACTGTCTTGTATTAGTATATACAAAACGCCACTCATAGCTCTATTACCTTTAATAAGTTGTAATAATATTAATAAAAATTTTATAACACACATGGAACGGACTCCAGCATGTTTTAGATTTAAGATATATGATTTTTTCTTTAAGTTTATTTGTTCTGAACCAAGGTTTTAGTTTGGGCCAGAACCATAAGGATAGGTTGGGGGGAAAGTTAAGGTATGAAATGCATTGAATAGATGTCATAATAAAGAATGAAAGGTGTATACATATGTATTTTAAAAGATTAGTTAATATTTATACTGTTTATATTTTTAAATTTCTCTGGGAGAACTGATTAATGGATGTGCTGATGGGGTGGCGTCATCACTCCCATTCTGTAACTACAGGAGCTGTGTCCATTAGATTACAACTGTTATACTGTGTCTTTCCCAAAGGTTCAGTAAACCGTGGTGGGGAAATTATTATAAGTTCCTTAGAAATATGGTGAAATCCTCAGCAGGCCATTTAGTACTCATCTGGTCCTGCGAAGAACTGATGCAGAATCAGGTGGTCCACTTCTCTCGAACAGCTAGAAGAGAACGATAGTCTGCTTCTATACGCTGTTTGCCTGCATACACGTCTGCTGGTGTAACTTTGAATACTTATGTAGCACTAGCTTAGTGCTACATAAGAAACTCATACTTCTGAAACAAAATTGGTGCTGTGTCAGTACTCTATACACTGCACCACTTTTGCACAGCACAACACATCAACAATATACAGAAATGGGTCAGATCTCTCTGACCATACAGCACATCTTACCAAGTTGATTTCATATTGTATCAATTCCCCCCCAAAGTCTGCAGTGCATATGAGATATGTTCAATAGTTTTCTATTATCCAATAAGATAGGTGATATGTTCCCACATATCTCAATACTTGATCCGCCCTTCATAATCCTTGCTGGCGTCTATGTATTTTGTTATCTCTAGACCCTGAACTTGGGCTGGGGATCTAGAGCGAACCCCTTACTTGTTGTAAGAGACAGATTTTGATATGGCAGTATCAAATCACTCGAAATATTAAACAATATTAAAATATACAAAAGAAATGCTTTCATTCTTACCAGAATTACGAATAGAGAACACAGTTATATTCTAGCAAAACTCAGCTGAGCTGCTGGCTCTAGTATGGCGTCCCTCTAAATATGGAATAGCTTTCTGGGAAATACACCACTGAATTATTTACTGTGTCTACTACTGGACAGCTTTTAGTTGAATGGCAAAAATGCGCGTCTGTGCGCCAATAATATGATTATCTTTGGCCAATCACCGACTTTCCCCCTTTCAAATTTCAAACCTACAACCAAAAGTCAATTCAGTCATACCTCAGTCAAGTATGTATTATTGTCTGTTGGTCCGTCTGTCTCTACTTGCGTTTCACAAAAAAACACACTTGTTTTTTTTTAACCAACTCTGCCGTCCCCTACACAATTTTGCCTTTAAAGTTATTTTTAGCCACAATTCTCCACCACATTCCCTCTCTTTCATTTCAACTAGATTTTTACGTTTGCAGACTCAAGGCCAAGATTTTGGTTATTTTTTTTTAGTGACATGGGGTTAACAGTTGTAGTCGGTCGTATGATATGAACAATACAGTCTTTTGTCAATATCTTCCTTATTATCTATTCGTCTGGATAATTTAAAGTATATTATTGTCAGCTCAAGATGGGCTATCAAACTAGCTAAGTTTTATTTTCGTAACATTATTATTAAGAAAACATTTTTTTTTCTACGTCTATTTGTTTGGGAGGGTGTGGGGGGTATCTTTTTTGAAATATCTTCGAGAAGCTTTCTGTAATGCGTTTGCCCGCCTGATTTCAAATAAAACAACCACGTATCGTAAAAGCGTCAAAAGAAATGACTGTTGCGTTTATAATTAGCCTAAGGTCCCTTTTGTCCATTTCTTTGACAAATGTGTGTCACTAGTGGGACGTGATATTTTTTACCTATCCCACCACTTGCGTCTTTTAGCCTGGCTAATTTCAAACACGTGTTCAGTCATATTTTTTCTTTTTTGATCTCGTTCCCTCCCGTCTCCAAGGGTAAACGTTTTGTCTGCACGTTACAAGTTGTTTCCATGGGGTAGTGAACCGCGGCACTGGGCGACTCAATGCTCTCTCTAGAGCTTATGATTAATTTTATCCTACATTTTATCTTGATAGTTGGAGATATTTTAACGTTGTATCACGGTTAAATTTATCACACATCTCCCCACTTGAAAACATGCCTACGGCAAGTTCTAAAACCAGTGATACACATAGATAAAATTACTCCTCACGCCTGCCACTACTCTAATTTTGATCACAGGGGTGCCTACTGAGGAAATCTGCACCGACATTCAATTTGCCTGGGATATATTGGATAATAAACTGATAAGGTTGCAGTAATAAAGACCACCTCAGCAATCTTGCGTTTTCATGCTTAGCCTGAGATAAGAATACGAGAGGCTGATGATCCGTCTGGACCACAAAAGTCCTACCATACAGATAGATTTGAAACTTCTTTATTGCCCAGATTAACGCTAAACATTCCTTTTCGCTTGTAGAATATCCTTGTTCCGCTTTAATCAATTTGCGGCTTGCATAAGCGACTGGGTTCAGTTCCCCATCAGGTGAAGATGATCTTTGCAACAAAGCCGCCCCGAGCCCTACATACGTGCATTGTTCTCACCTTTTAAAGTCTGTGGTCAAAATTCAGGCAGTTTGAGAATGGCTTGCTAGTGAGTTTTTCCTTTAACTCTTGGAACGCTAGTTCACATTGTGCAGTCCAAATAATTTTATCTGGAAGTCCCTTGCGAGTCAGATCAGTCAGAGGAGCACAAATAGCCGGTAAAAAATTGTGTTGATAGTATTTCTGATAAAATCCGCATATAGGACATCCGATTGATGCGCATTGACGTCCCTTTTTAGTTTGTGGCCGCGGTGCTCTCTGCAAGTTTTTTCCAAATTCTTCCGATCAGGGGTCATATTAACCTGAATATACAGTGTGTGCCCAAAGAAAGTTCCTACTCTTTGAATTACCAATACAACATTGTGTTGGCCATAGCAGTTGATGTTCCGCCAACGAAAGACCTATTAAACAACAATCTTTGTTAGAGCGTCAATGTGTTCCCCCCCTTTCAAAGTGTCTCTAGTGGCGGCGAGAAATATCTCCACATGAAAATGTAGTGATTCATGGGTTTTTCAGGGGATCACAACAATTTTCGCGACATTCATCCTTGAAATTACACTTCGGAGCTTGTTTCAGTCCGAATGGTAGCATATTGAATTCATAATGTCCATCCGAAGTGCTAAAAGCCAAATAAGGTCTCACTTCAGGCTTCACTGGGATCTGGTAATAGCCTTTACTAAGATCCACCTTTGAAAAGTATTTTGCCTTGTTCAGTCTGGCAAATAACTGTTTTGTGTCTGGTATGGATCCACTTGTCCTTCTGTGACAGCATTCAGTTTCCTGTAATCTATGCACAGTCTGTGTTCCAGGTACGGTTTCCTAAACCAAAAACGACACTGAAGCTAAAAGATGATCACTTGTGAAATAATCCCAACTTCAACTAATAATCTATTTTCTTCTTTCATTGCCCTTCTCCTTCGCGAACGGAATTAGAATGGCATCTCTACAGATTGGGTTTGAGTCTACCAGTTTCATGTCATACTGTAGCAAATTTGTATGGCCTGGTTTATCTGTTAATACATCTGTATGTTCCTCCGAACTGTTGGTTTTTTTTTTTTTTATTTTTTTTTTTTTGAACTCTCTCCCTCTGATTTTTTATGTCCAGGTGCATACTGACTTTTACTGTGCGCTGTTTCACAAGGATGTAATGTTGTATTTCATGTGAGGTGAGTGGGTTTCCTTTTAGCATCTTGTTGTTTAGACCAGATAGCCAAGTTCAATAAGGGGGTGCATTCCTGGAATGGTCTGTCCAGATACTTCTTTAACTTAAGGTTTTAACATGATTAATCATCTTTCTCCTTCCCCTTTTTGTCAATTTTATAGTTTGTTCTAGACACCTTCTCTAGAACCGTATATGGACCTTGCCAACCAATTTGTAATTTATTCTGGTTACCGGGTAGTAGAAGCAGCACCTTCTCTCCCACAGCTAGTTCTCGGTCCTTTGCCTCCTATTAAAATATGCTGCATGTTTCTTCCTGGCTTGTTTCAAATTATCATTTGCCAGTTTCCATCCAGCTTTCAAACGAGTGGTCAGTTCGTTCACGTATTGGTACGATGAGGTAACAGTCTCCACTGCCTTCTCATCTGTCCAGGTCCTTAATAAAGTTACCATCTGGATTTTTATAATTTATCATACTTATTTTTCATGGAACCACATCGGGTCCCCGTCCATTAGAAGAACTTTATAATGAGGACCTTTTCCCTAGAATCATCACTCATGGCAAAATCGACCAACTACCAATTTTTTTCTGGGTTTTGTCTCCCACATACATTGTTAGATTGCTTATGAGAGATCTTTGCTCTCTTGTAGTGTTTCATTCCAGTTTATGGTACGTAAGTACAATGACCAGTGTCAGGCTTGAATCATCTCTAACAACTCCTTCCCGTGAAAATTTCCTTGAACTGTAGCCATTACTCAGTCAATGAATTTATTCTGGGAAATCCTAAATCACAGTTAATATTGAAGAACTGGGTGTGGAGAAAGGGGGCTCCCTATTCCACTTTGTCTACCTGAGTATAATTATTAGTGTTTCCTTCCAGGCCTTAAGTTGCCCGTGGCGTTTCTAGGTCACTGCATCACATATTTTCCCACTTTGTGGGTGTTCCCTCATGAAATACGCATCATGCTTCTATCTACAAAGTTTTCATTATCGGACATTTACGTCGGGCCAATAGTATTTTCCTGAGAAATACTTTTTGGCAGATAGATACCGACTTTCTCATGGTCAACACATCTTTTCCAACAATGTAAGCACTCCTTATTAAATTTGCCCTATATACATCTGGGAAGAACCAAAACTGTCTCGTGACCAGTGGATCTAGTTCCTGTCCTTCCTATATAGCAATCTGTTCTTCATAAATGTATTCTCCCTTGCTTGGAGGTGTGTGGCATTTAAGGGGCAATTTTTTAAAACATGGCTTGAGTGTCCTATCCTCAGCCTGCGCCTTCCTCATCTCCTCTGGATGAGCATTTATAGGTTCACCTTCTTCCTCCTTCTTCTGTGACCTGGTCTGCACTGTCGCCATGATCACAGGTTTCTCGGGATTCCCCAAGAAGACGTATCTACACCACAATATCAGAGGGTAGATTGGTTCATCTATCACTGCTGCTCTGATTTCTCCTTCCACATAGCGAGTTTTCACCGTTATCCTTGCGATGGGAAGTGTCATGAGTGGTATGTCCTTAGTCGCCCCTTGTATTTCCACTGTTTCTGTGGCATATACTGACTTGGGTCCACTAGGCTAGACTTCACAACTGAATCATAATCCAAACCTGTATCATAAAGGCACCTTATGGTGACCCCATTACAAATAACATCCTCACAAACTGGGGGTGATAAGGTTCCTGTTGTCCATTAGGATTACCCTTTAATCTTTGCGTCCCCGACTTCATTGCAGCAATGTTTGAAGGTTTCCTTCTACAAAATTCGGTGTTATGGTTATCCTTCTTACACCATTTACACCATCTTTTTCCTTGGTTAAACGGTTTTCTTTCATTGAACTTTTGGTCATTGAACTGTGAGTTTCTGTCGCGATAGTCATTTCTTGGCCGCTCAAAGTTTGTCCTACCTTTATTTCCCTGCTCTCTATTATCAAATTTATTAAATTGCTGTGGAGCTTTAAAATTGTCTATGTGCTTCTTCTTAGCACCACTTACCTCTGCCTGGGCTGCCTGATACCTCTCAGCAACATTTAAAATTTCCCCCAACATCTCTGCACCTTGTTCCATGAGAAATTTTCTCATGTCTGGAGCCATGGACTCTCTCAATTGCTCAATCATGATCATTTCTTTAAGATCTTGGGTCTTCCCCAGAGCCGTCCATTTCTCCAAATAGGTTTCTATTCTGGCAGAGAATTGGTGGTATGTCTCCCCAGACAACAGTTTGGCATTTCTAAATTTCTTACGATTAAAATTGTCACCATTTTTTTTTTCGTATCTTTAACAACAAAGCCTGGCTTTAACTTGTGATAAATAGTCATGGTCTTCTTCAGTTCACTTTTTGCGGAAGGATACTTCCATAAAGAAGTACCTCTCAAGTCCTGTGATTAACTTTTAAACTCCACCTCTCTCTCCTCTCTACACACCATATGTAGTAGTAATAAATCAAAACGACTGAAAAATATATTAAAAACTATCAAAAAATATATTTACCCCCTCTATGTCATCGTCTTTTTCAACAAAATGGTCTAAATGAAACCCCATAGCTGAGTTTGAGGCTCCCAGACTGGGCGTAGCATCTGAGGCAAAAGGGCTGGCACCATTTTCAGGAGCTTGGCCTTGTAATTCCAGCTCCCTTAGTCGTAATTCGTGCTCCCTTTGCAACCTTCTATCTTCTGCCTCCCTTTCGGCAGTCAACCTTTTTTCTTCTGCCTCCCTTTCGGCCTTTTTATCTTCTGCCTCCCTTTCGGCAGTCAATCTTTTTATCTTCTGCTTCCCTTTCGGCCTTTTTTTTTTTTTTTGTTTCTGCTGCCTCCTTTCGGCAATCAATCTTTTATCTTCTGCCTCAAATCTGCAGCCTCTTGGTAGTTCTCTATCAGCCTCAATTTGTATCCTCTTCTCTTCAGCTACCTTTCTATCTTCCCTTTCAATATATTTATCACCATTCAGCAGTAAACATACTGGAATTAAAAACTGACCATCCATTTCCCATATCTTTCGCCGTTAGCACAGCAGTTGATCTGAACTTCGCTAGCTCGCCACAACAAAAGAACATTGCTCAAGGTAAATTCTAACAAATTCAATAAATAAAGTAATTCTAATTAACTAGTGATTAAGGTATTCTAATTAGCCAGGTTAACTAATTAATTACCATGGCTGTGAAGATTCACATACTTTTATTCTCACCTTCAATTTTAGGGACACTTTTAATTTTAACAATTTGTTCCCTGATTAAATTCTCCCACCACGATATCCTAATATTATGATAAGCTATTATCGGGACAGACCTAATATATTGTAGTGGTTTTGATGGTATTGTTTGGTTGATGTCACTTTAGTGGGATGTATGATGATGAGTCAGTTGTGAACGGCTCACTGAAGATAAATGTTAGATTGTGAATTACAGAAGAAAGACTTTCGTTAGGAGAAGGGGGAAGGGGGGCACACATATTCGTTTTTACTAATGACTGTGGCTACCCCTAAAACTACCCCCACTTTGTTTTTTTACGTGTACTGTCTGGTATTTACGTACATAAAAACACTTCTTACTTACTAAGTCGAATTGGCCTACGTTAACATTCTAGGTGAAGACTGATATGGAAGGAGTCTTGTATTAGCGCCAGACTAAACACATAAACGGCTTATACAAACAAATCACATTATAATACACTTAATGTGTAATAATATTAATAAAGTTTCTCAACCAACCACACTGAAACCTGACTCAGCTGATTTAGTTTTAAGATAATTAGAAATTTTTCTTTAAAAGTTTATTTAATTATTTTTTTTTCTGAACCAAGGTTTTATTTTGTCAGAATCAAACATAAGAACAGGTTTATTATGACGATTTGAAATGATATGCATGGATATATGTCATAATACCATAAAAAAAATGAAGAGGGGGTGTAATTATCATAATGTAAATTTATACCCAGACCTCAGTTAACAAAAACAACTGTTTGTTAATAATTTAAAAATTTTCTCAGCTGGAAAGGGAGCACGAATAAATAATTTGGATGGTGCAGAAGGTGGAGGCGTTCACCTCACTAACTCCATTACCTGATAACTACAGGAGGAGCTGTGTCCTTCCATTTTAGATTATAACTTTATTACCTGTGTCTTTCTAAAAGTTCAGTAAACCGTGGTTGGGCAATTATTATATGTTCCTTAGAAATATGGTGTATCTTCAGTGGCGCATTTAGTATATCTGGTCTGCGAAAGAACTGTTTGCAGAATCAGGTGGTCCACTTCTCTCGACAGCTTGAATTGATCGATAGTCATTGCTTCTTTACGCTGTTTGCCTGTTTACACGTTTGCTGGTGTAAACTTTGAATACTTTGTAGCACATCAGAAACTCACACTTCTGAAAACCAATAATTGGTGCTGTGTCAGTACTCTTTACACTGCATCACTTTTACACAGCACAACCCATCATCAATATACAGATATGGGTCAGATCTTTCTGACCATACAGCAACATCTTACCAAGTTGGTTTATATGGTATTCAATTCCCCAAAGTCCTGCT